>CM066033.1:530837727-531300729 GCA_033557465.1 Ichthyophis bannanicus
CATGTCTGAATTACAAGTAAGGAAAACTACCTAAAAGAAGCTGTTTCCATGTATCAGGCCCACAGGGTGAAGCCTGATATGTAAGAGGCTGTAGAAAGAGCTCCTTTTCGTGGGTGAAAAGACCGTGCAGAAGCCTCGGCAGCCAGGATTCAAAGATGGGGAGAGACTACTCCTTATGGCGCACGCCTTTCGGTAAATTGCAGGCTGGACCGTGGCCTTTCAGAAAAGTGCTGGATGGTAGTGGCTAATCTTTCATACGCGAGTGTGTGATACACCTGTACTGAAATCACACTACCAAAGACTCAAACAGCAGACCTTGTGGCGCAACGGTAGCGCGTCTGACTCCAGATCAGAAGGCTGTGTGTTCAAATCACATCAAGGTCATTGGTCCTTGTGTTCATGTCCCTCTTTAGCCTCCTGAAAGAAAACCTCTTTGTTCCTGCTGTTAGCATGTCTGAATTACAAGTAAGGAAAACTACCTAAAAGAAGCTGTTTCCATGTATCAGGCCCACAGGGTGAAGCCTGATATGTAAGAGGCTGTAGAAAGAGCTCCTTTTCGTGGGTGAAAAGACCGTGCAGAAGCCTCGGCAGCCAGGATTCAAAGATGGGGAGAGACTACTCCTTATGGCGCACGCCTTTCGGTAAATTGCAGGCTGGACCGTGGCCTTTCAGAAAAGTGCTGGATGGTAGTGGCTAATCTTTCATACGCGAGTGTGTGATACACCTGTACTGAAATCACACTACCAAAGACTCAAACAGCAGACCTTGTGGCGCAACGGTAGCGCGTCTGACTCCAGATCAGAAGGCTGTGTGTTCAAATCACATCAAGGTCATTGGTCCTTGTGTTCATGTCCCTCTTTAGCCTCCTGAAAGAAAACCTCTTTGTTCCTGCTGTTAGCATGTCTGAATTACAAGTAAGGAAAACTACCTAAAAGAAGCTGTTTCCATGTATCAGGCCCACAGGGTGAAGCCTGATATGTAAGAGGCTGTAGAAAGAGCTCCTTTTCGTGGGTGAAAAGACCGTGCAGAAGCCTCGGCAGCCAGGATTCAAAGATGGGGAGAGACTACTCCTTATGGCGCACGCCTTTCGGTAAATTGCAGGCTGGACCGTGGCCTTTCAGAAAAGTGCTGGATGGTAGTGGCTAATCTTTCATACGCGAGTGTGTGATACACCTGTACTGAAATCACACTACCAAAGACTCAAACAGCAGACCTTGTGGCGCAACGGTAGCGCGTCTGACTCCAGATCAGAAGGCTGTGTGTTCAAATCACATCAAGGTCATTGGTCCTTGTGTTCATGTCCCTCTTTAGCCTCCTGAAAGAAAACCTCTTTGTTCCTGCTGTTAGCATGTCTGAATTACAAGTAAGGAAAACTACCTAAAAGAAGCTGTTTCCATGTATCAGGCCCACAGGGTGAAGCCTGATATGTAAGAGGCTGTAGAAAGAGCTCCTTTTCGTGGGTGAAAAGACCGTGCAGAAGCCTCGGCAGCCAGGATTCAAAGATGGGGAGAGACTACTCCTTATGGCGCACGCCTTTCGGTAAATTGCAGGCTGGACCGTGGCCTTTCAGAAAAGTGCTGGATGGTAGTGGCTAATCTTTCATACGCGAGTGTGTGATACACCTGTACTGAAATCACACTACCAAAGACTCAAACAGCAGACCTTGTGGCGCAACGGTAGCGCGTCTGACTCCAGATCAGAAGGCTGTGTGTTCAAATCACATCAAGGTCATTGGTCCTTGTGTTCATGTCCCTCTTTAGCCTCCTGAAAGAAAACCTCTTTGTTCCTGCTGTTAGCATGTCTGAATTACAAGTAAGGAAAACTACCTAAAAGAAGCTGTTTCCATGTATCAGGCCCACAGGGTGAAGCCTGATATGTAAGAGGCTGTAGAAAGAGCTCCTTTTCGTGGGTGAAAAGACCGTGCAGAAGCCTCGGCAGCCAGGATTCAAAGATGGGGAGAGACTACTCCTTATGGCGCACGCCTTTCGGTAAATTGCAGGCTGGACCGTGGCCTTTCAGAAAAGTGCTGGATGGTAGTGGCTAATCTTTCATACGCGAGTGTGTGATACACCTGTACTGAAATCACACTACCAAAGACTCAAACAGCAGACCTTGTGGCGCAACGGTAGCGCGTCTGACTCCAGATCAGAAGGCTGTGTGTTCAAATCACATCAAGGTCATTGGTCCTTGTGTTCATGTCCCTCTTTAGCCTCCTGAAAGAAAACCTCTTTGTTCCTGCTGTTAGCATGTCTGAATT
This sequence comes from Ichthyophis bannanicus, assembly GCA_033557465.1. Lineage (NCBI taxonomy): Eukaryota > Metazoa > Chordata > Amphibia > Gymnophiona > Ichthyophiidae > Ichthyophis > Ichthyophis bannanicus. Next base: position 530,839,985 of record CM066033.1, read on the forward strand.
ACAAGTAAGGAAAACTACCTAAAAGAAGCTGTTTCCATGTATCAGGCCCACAGGGTGAAGCCTGATATGTAAGAGGCTGTAGAAAGAGCTCCTTTTCGTGGGTGAAAAGACCGTGCAGAAGCCTCGGCAGCCAGGATTCAAAGATGGGGAGAGACTACTCCTTATGGCGCACGCCTTTCGGTAAATTGCAGGCTGGACCGTGGCCTTTCAGAAAAGTGCTGGATGGTAGTGGCTAATCTTTCATACGCGAGTGTGTGATACACCTGTACTGAAATCACACTACCAAAGACTCAAACAGCAGACCTTGTGGCGCAACGGTAGCGCGTCTGACTCCAGATCAGAAGGCTGTGTGTTCAAATCACATCAAGGTCATTGGTCCTTGTGTTCATGTCCCTCTTTAGCCTCCTGAAAGAAAACCTCTTTGTTCCTGCTGTTAGCATGTCTGAATTACAAGTAAGGAAAACTACCTAAAAGAAGCTGTTTCCATGTATCAGGCCCACAGGGTGAAGCCTGATATGTAAGAGGCTGTAGAAAGAGCTCCTTTTCGTGGGTGAAAAGACCGTGCAGAAGCCTCGGCAGCCAGGATTCAAAGATGGGGAGAGACTACTCCTTATGGCGCACGCCTTTCGGTAAATTGCAGGCTGGACCGTGGCCTTTCAGAAAAGTGCTGGATGGTAGTGGCTAATCTTTCATACGCGAGTGTGTGATACACCTGTACTGAAATCACACTACCAAAGACTCAAACAGCAGACCTTGTGGCGCAACGGTAGCGCGTCTGACTCCAGATCAGAAGGCTGTGTGTTCAAATCACATCAAGGTCATTGGTCCTTGTGTTCATGTCCCTCTTTAGCCTCCTGAAAGAAAACCTCTTTGTTCCTGCTGTTAGCATGTCTGAATTACAAGTAAGGAAAACTACCTAAAAGAAGCTGTTTCCATGTATCAGGCCCACAGGGTGAAGCCTGATATGTAAGAGGCTGTAGAAAGAGCTCCTTTTCGTGGGTGAAAAGACCGTGCAGAAGCCTCGGCAGCCAGGATTCAAAGATGGGGAGAGACTACTCCTTATGGCGCACGCCTTTCGGTAAATTGCAGGCTGGACCGTGGCCTTTCAGAAAAGTGCTGGATGGTAGTGGCTAATCTTTCATACGCGAGTGTGTGATACACCTGTACTGAAATCACACTACCAAAGACTCAAACAGCAGACCTTGTGGCGCAACGGTAGCGCGTCTGACTCCAGATCAGAAGGCTGTGTGTTCAAATCACATCAAGGTCATTGGTCCTTGTGTTCATGTCCCTCTTTAGCCTCCTGAAAGAAAACCTCTTTGTTCCTGCTGTTAGCATGTCTGAATTACAAGTAAGGAAAACTACCTAAAAGAAGCTGTTTCCATGTATCAGGCCCACAGGGTGAAGCCTGATATGTAAGAGGCTGTAGAAAGAGCTCCTTTTCGTGGGTGAAAAGACCGTGCAGAAGCCTCGGCAGCCAGGATTCAAAGATGGGGAGAGACTACTCCTTATGGCGCACGCCTTTCGGTAAATTGCAGGCTGGACCGTGGCCTTTCAGAAAAGTGCTGGATGGTAGTGGCTAATCTTTCATACGCGAGTGTGTGATACACCTGTACTGAAATCACACTACCAAAGACTCAAACAGCAGACCTTGTGGCGCAACGGTAGCGCGTCTGACTCCAGATCAGAAGGCTGTGTGTTCAAATCACATCAAGGTCATTGGTCCTTGTGTTCATGTCCCTCTTTAGCCTCCTGAAAGAAAACCTCTTTGTTCCTGCTGTTAGCATGTCTGAATTACAAGTAAGGAAAACTACCTAAAAGAAGCTGTTTCCATGTATCAGGCCCACAGGGTGAAGCCTGATATGTAAGAGGCTGTAGAAAGAGCTCCTTTTCGTGGGTGAAAAGACCGTGCAGAAGCCTCGGCAGCCAGGATTCAAAGATGGGGAGAGACTACTCCTTATGGCGCACGCCTTTCGGTAAATTGCAGGCTGGACCGTGGCCTTTCAGAAAAGTGCTGGATGGTAGTGGCTAATCTTTCATACGCGAGTGTGTGATACACCTGTACTGAAATCACACTACCAAAGACTCAAACAGCAGACCTTGTGGCGCAACGGTAGCGCGTCTGACTCCAGATCAGAAGGCTGTGTGTTCAAATCACATCAAGGTCATTGGTCCTTGTGTTCATGTCCCTCTTTAGCCTCCTGAAAGAAAACCTCTTTGTTCCTGCTGTTAGCATGTCTGAATTACAAGTAAGGAAAACTACCTAAAAGAAGCTGTTTCCATGTATCAGGCCCACAGGGTGAAGCCTGATATGTAAGAGGCTGTAGAAAGAGCTCCTTTTCGTGGGTGAAAAGACCGTGCAGAAGCCTCGGCAGCCAGGATTCAAAGATGGGGAGAGACTACTCCTTATGGCGCACGCCTTTCGGTAAATTGCAGGCTGGACCGTGGCCTTTCAGAAAAGTGCTGGATGGTAGTGGCTAATCTTTCATACGCGAGTGTGTGATACACCTGTACTGAAATCACACTACCAAAGACTCAAACAGCAGACCTTGTGGCGCAACGGTAGCGCGTCTGACTCCAGATCAGAAGGCTGTGTGTTCAAATCACATCAAGGTCATTGGTCCTTGTGTTCATGTCCCTCTTTAGCCTCCTGAAAGAAAACCTCTTTGTTCCTGCTGTTAGCATGTCTGAATTACAAGTAAGGAAAACTACCTAAAAGAAGCTGTTTCCATGTATCAGGCCCACAGGGTGAAGCCTGATATGTAAGAGGCTGTAGAAAGAGCTCCTTTTCGTGGGTGAAAAGACCGTGCAGAAGCCTCGGCAGCCAGGATTCAAAGATGGGGAGAGACTACTCCTTATGGCGCACGCCTTTCGGTAAATTGCAGGCTGGACCGTGGCCTTTCAGAAAAGTGCTGGATGGTAGTGGCTAATCTTTCATACGCGAGTGTGTGATACACCTGTACTGAAATCACACTACCAAAGACTCAAACAGCAGACCTTGTGGCGCAACGGTAGCGCGTCTGACTCCAGATCAGAAGGCTGTGTGTTCAAATCACATCAAGGTCATTGGTCCTTGTGTTCATGTCCCTCTTTAGCCTCCTGAAAGAAAACCTCTTTGTTCCTGCTGTTAGCATGTCTGAATTACAAGTAAGGAAAACTACCTAAAAGAAGCTGTTTCCATGTATCAGGCCCACAGGGTGAAGCCTGATATGTAAGAGGCTGTAGAAAGAGCTCCTTTTCGTGGGTGAAAAGACCGTGCAGAAGCCTCGGCAGCCAGGATTCAAAGATGGGGAGAGACTACTCCTTATGGCGCACGCCTTTCGGTAAATTGCAGGCTGGACCGTGGCCTTTCAGAAAAGTGCTGGATGGTAGTGGCTAATCTTTCATACGCGAGTGTGTGATACACCTGTACTGAAATCACACTACCAAAGACTCAAACAGCAGACCTTGTGGCGCAACGGTAGCGCGTCTGACTCCAGATCAGAAGGCTGTGTGTTCAAATCACATCAAGGTCATTGGTCCTTGTGTTCATGTCCCTCTTTAGCCTCCTGAAAGAAAACCTCTTTGTTCCTGCTGTTAGCATGTCTGAATTACAAGTAAGGAAAACTACCTAAAAGAAGCTGTTTCCATGTATCAGGCCCACAGGGTGAAGCCTGATATGTAAGAGGCTGTAGAAAGAGCTCCTTTTCGTGGGTGAAAAGACCGTGCAGAAGCCTCGGCAGCCAGGATTCAAAGATGGGGAGAGACTACTCCTTATGGCGCACGCCTTTCGGTAAATTGCAGGCTGGACCGTGGCCTTTCAGAAAAGTGCTGGATGGTAGTGGCTAATCTTTCATACGCGAGTGTGTGATACACCTGTACTGAAATCACACTACCAAAGACTCAAACAGCAGACCTTGTGGCGCAACGGTAGCGCGTCTGACTCCAGATCAGAAGGCTGTGTGTTCAAATCACATCAAGGTCATTGGTCCTTGTGTTCATGTCCCTCTTTAGCCTCCTGAAAGAAAACCTCTTTGTTCCTGCTGTTAGCATGTCTGAATTACAAGTAAGGAAAACTACCTAAAAGAAGCTGTTTCCATGTATCAGGCCCACAGGGTGAAGCCTGATATGTAAGAGGCTGTAGAAAGAGCTCCTTTTCGTGGGTGAAAAGACCGTGCAGAAGCCTCGGCAGCCAGGATTCAAAGATGGGGAGAGACTACTCCTTATGGCGCACGCCTTTCGGTAAATTGCAGGCTGGACCGTGGCCTTTCAGAAAAGTGCTGGATGGTAGTGGCTAATCTTTCATACGCGAGTGTGTGATACACCTGTACTGAAATCACACTACCAAAGACTCAAACAGCAGACCTTGTGGCGCAACGGTAGCGCGTCTGACTCCAGATCAGAAGGCTGTGTGTTCAAATCACATCAAGGTCATTGGTCCTTGTGTTCATGTCCCTCTTTAGCCTCCTGAAAGAAAACCTCTTTGTTCCTGCTGTTAGCATGTCTGAATTACAAGTAAGGAAAACTACCTAAAAGAAGCTGTTTCCATGTATCAGGCCCACAGGGTGAAGCCTGATATGTAAGAGGCTGTAGAAAGAGCTCCTTTTCGTGGGTGAAAAGACCGTGCAGAAGCCTCGGCAGCCAGGATTCAAAGATGGGGAGAGACTACTCCTTATGGCGCACGCCTTTCGGTAAATTGCAGGCTGGACCGTGGCCTTTCAGAAAAGTGCTGGATGGTAGTGGCTAATCTTTCATACGCGAGTGTGTGATACACCTGTACTGAAATCACACTACCAAAGACTCAAACAGCAGACCTTGTGGCGCAACGGTAGCGCGTCTGACTCCAGATCAGAAGGCTGTGTGTTCAAATCACATCAAGGTCATTGGTCCTTGTGTTCATGTCCCTCTTTAGCCTCCTGAAAGAAAACCTCTTTGTTCCTGCTGTTAGCATGTCTGAATTACAAGTAAGGAAAACTACCTAAAAGAAGCTGTTTCCATGTATCAGGCCCACAGGGTGAAGCCTGATATGTAAGAGGCTGTAGAAAGAGCTCCTTTTCGTGGGTGAAAAGACCGTGCAGAAGCCTCGGCAGCCAGGATTCAAAGATGGGGAGAGACTACTCCTTATGGCGCACGCCTTTCGGTAAATTGCAGGCTGGACCGTGGCCTTTCAGAAAAGTGCTGGATGGTAGTGGCTAATCTTTCATACGCGAGTGTGTGATACACCTGTACTGAAATCACACTACCAAAGACTCAAACAGCAGACCTTGTGGCGCAACGGTAGCGCGTCTGACTCCAGATCAGAAGGCTGTGTGTTCAAATCACATCAAGGTCATTGGTCCTTGTGTTCATGTCCCTCTTTAGCCTCCTGAAAGAAAACCTCTTTGTTCCTGCTGTTAGCATGTCTGAATTACAAGTAAGGAAAACTACCTAAAAGAAGCTGTTTCCATGTATCAGGCCCACAGGGTGAAGCCTGATATGTAAGAGGCTGTAGAAAGAGCTCCTTTTCGTGGGTGAAAAGACCGTGCAGAAGCCTCGGCAGCCAGGATTCAAAGATGGGGAGAGACTACTCCTTATGGCGCACGCCTTTCGGTAAATTGCAGGCTGGACCGTGGCCTTTCAGAAAAGTGCTGGATGGTAGTGGCTAATCTTTCATACGCGAGTGTGTGATACACCTGTACTGAAATCACACTACCAAAGACTCAAACAGCAGACCTTGTGGCGCAACGGTAGCGCGTCTGACTCCAGATCAGAAGGCTGTGTGTTCAAATCACATCAAGGTCATTGGTCCTTGTGTTCATGTCCCTCTTTAGCCTCCTGAAAGAAAACCTCTTTGTTCCTGCTGTTAGCATGTCTGAATTACAAGTAAGGAAAACTACCTAAAAGAAGCTGTTTCCATGTATCAGGCCCACAGGGTGAAGCCTGATATGTAAGAGGCTGTAGAAAGAGCTCCTTTTCGTGGGTGAAAAGACCGTGCAGAAGCCTCGGCAGCCAGGATTCAAAGATGGGGAGAGACTACTCCTTATGGCGCACGCCTTTCGGTAAATTGCAGGCTGGACCGTGGCCTTTCAGAAAAGTGCTGGATGGTAGTGGCTAATCTTTCATACGCGAGTGTGTGATACACCTGTACTGAAATCACACTACCAAAGACTCAAACAGCAGACCTTGTGGCGCAACGGTAGCGCGTCTGACTCCAGATCAGAAGGCTGTGTGTTCAAATCACATCAAGGTCATTGGTCCTTGTGTTCATGTCCCTCTTTAGCCTCCTGAAAGAAAACCTCTTTGTTCCTGCTGTTAGCATGTCTGAATTACAAGTAAGGAAAACTACCTAAAAGAAGCTGTTTCCATGTATCAGGCCCACAGGGTGAAGCCTGATATGTAAGAGGCTGTAGAAAGAGCTCCTTTTCGTGGGTGAAAAGACCGTGCAGAAGCCTCGGCAGCCAGGATTCAAAGATGGGGAGAGACTACTCCTTATGGCGCACGCCTTTCGGTAAATTGCAGGCTGGACCGTGGCCTTTCAGAAAAGTGCTGGATGGTAGTGGCTAATCTTTCATACGCGAGTGTGTGATACACCTGTACTGAAATCACACTACCAAAGACTCAAACAGCAGACCTTGTGGCGCAACGGTAGCGCGTCTGACTCCAGATCAGAAGGCTGTGTGTTCAAATCACATCAAGGTCATTGGTCCTTGTGTTCATGTCCCTCTTTAGCCTCCTGAAAGAAAACCTCTTTGTTCCTGCTGTTAGCATGTCTGAATTACAAGTAAGGAAAACTACCTAAAAGAAGCTGTTTCCATGTATCAGGCCCACAGGGTGAAGCCTGATATGTAAGAGGCTGTAGAAAGAGCTCCTTTTCGTGGGTGAAAAGACCGTGCAGAAGCCTCGGCAGCCAGGATTCAAAGATGGGGAGAGACTACTCCTTATGGCGCACGCCTTTCGGTAAATTGCAGGCTGGACCGTGGCCTTTCAGAAAAGTGCTGGATGGTAGTGGCTAATCTTTCATACGCGAGTGTGTGATACACCTGTACTGAAATCACACTACCAAAGACTCAAACAGCAGACCTTGTGGCGCAACGGTAGCGCGTCTGACTCCAGATCAGAAGGCTGTGTGTTCAAATCACATCAAGGTCATTGGTCCTTGTGTTCATGTCCCTCTTTAGCCTCCTGAAAGAAAACCTCTTTGTTCCTGCTGTTAGCATGTCTGAATTACAAGTAAGGAAAACTACCTAAAAGAAGCTGTTTCCATGTATCAGGCCCACAGGGTGAAGCCTGATATGTAAGAGGCTGTAGAAAGAGCTCCTTTTCGTGGGTGAAAAGACCGTGCAGAAGCCTCGGCAGCCAGGATTCAAAGATGGGGAGAGACTACTCCTTATGGCGCACGCCTTTCGGTAAATTGCAGGCTGGACCGTGGCCTTTCAGAAAAGTGCTGGATGGTAGTGGCTAATCTTTCATACGCGAGTGTGTGATACACCTGTACTGAAATCACACTACCAAAGACTCAAACAGCAGACCTTGTGGCGCAACGGTAGCGCGTCTGACTCCAGATCAGAAGGCTGTGTGTTCAAATCACATCAAGGTCATTGGTCCTTGTGTTCATGTCCCTCTTTAGCCTCCTGAAAGAAAACCTCTTTGTTCCTGCTGTTAGCATGTCTGAATTACAAGTAAGGAAAACTACCTAAAAGAAGCTGTTTCCATGTATCAGGCCCACAGGGTGAAGCCTGATATGTAAGAGGCTGTAGAAAGAGCTCCTTTTCGTGGGTGAAAAGACCGTGCAGAAGCCTCGGCAGCCAGGATTCAAAGATGGGGAGAGACTACTCCTTATGGCGCACGCCTTTCGGTAAATTGCAGGCTGGACCGTGGCCTTTCAGAAAAGTGCTGGATGGTAGTGGCTAATCTTTCATACGCGAGTGTGTGATACACCTGTACTGAAATCACACTACCAAAGACTCAAACAGCAGACCTTGTGGCGCAACGGTAGCGCGTCTGACTCCAGATCAGAAGGCTGTGTGTTCAAATCACATCAAGGTCATTGGTCCTTGTGTTCATGTCCCTCTTTAGCCTCCTGAAAGAAAACCTCTTTGTTCCTGCTGTTAGCATGTCTGAATTACAAGTAAGGAAAACTACCTAAAAGAAGCTGTTTCCATGTATCAGGCCCACAGGGTGAAGCCTGATATGTAAGAGGCTGTAGAAAGAGCTCCTTTTCGTGGGTGAAAAGACCGTGCAGAAGCCTCGGCAGCCAGGATTCAAAGATGGGGAGAGACTACTCCTTATGGCGCACGCCTTTCGGTAAATTGCAGGCTGGACCGTGGCCTTTCAGAAAAGTGCTGGATGGTAGTGGCTAATCTTTCATACGCGAGTGTGTGATACACCTGTACTGAAATCACACTACCAAAGACTCAAACAGCAGACCTTGTGGCGCAACGGTAGCGCGTCTGACTCCAGATCAGAAGGCTGTGTGTTCAAATCACATCAAGGTCATTGGTCCTTGTGTTCATGTCCCTCTTTAGCCTCCTGAAAGAAAACCTCTTTGTTCCTGCTGTTAGCATGTCTGAATTACAAGTAAGGAAAACTACCTAAAAGAAGCTGTTTCCATGTATCAGGCCCACAGGGTGAAGCCTGATATGTAAGAGGCTGTAGAAAGAGCTCCTTTTCGTGGGTGAAAAGACCGTGCAGAAGCCTCGGCAGCCAGGATTCAAAGATGGGGAGAGACTACTCCTTATGGCGCACGCCTTTCGGTAAATTGCAGGCTGGACCGTGGCCTTTCAGAAAAGTGCTGGATGGTAGTGGCTAATCTTTCATACGCGAGTGTGTGATACACCTGTACTGAAATCACACTACCAAAGACTCAAACAGCAGACCTTGTGGCGCAACGGTAGCGCGTCTGACTCCAGATCAGAAGGCTGTGTGTTCAAATCACATCAAGGTCATTGGTCCTTGTGTTCATGTCCCTCTTTAGCCTCCTGAAAGAAAACCTCTTTGTTCCTGCTGTTAGCATGTCTGAATTACAAGTAAGGAAAACTACCTAAAAGAAGCTGTTTCCATGTATCAGGCCCACAGGGTGAAGCCTGATATGTAAGAGGCTGTAGAAAGAGCTCCTTTTCGTGGGTGAAAAGACCGTGCAGAAGCCTCGGCAGCCAGGATTCAAAGATGGGGAGAGACTACTCCTTATGGCGCACGCCTTTCGGTAAATTGCAGGCTGGACCGTGGCCTTTCAGAAAAGTGCTGGATGGTAGTGGCTAATCTTTCATACGCGAGTGTGTGATACACCTGTACTGAAATCACACTACCAAAGACTCAAACAGCAGACCTTGTGGCGCAACGGTAGCGCGTCTGACTCCAGATCAGAAGGCTGTGTGTTCAAATCACATCAAGGTCATTGGTCCTTGTGTTCATGTCCCTCTTTAGCCTCCTGAAAGAAAACCTCTTTGTTCCTGCTGTTAGCATGTCTGAATTACAAGTAAGGAAAACTACCTAAAAGAAGCTGTTTCCATGTATCAGGCCCACAGGGTGAAGCCTGATATGTAAGAGGCTGTAGAAAGAGCTCCTTTTCGTGGGTGAAAAGACCGTGCAGAAGCCTCGGCAGCCAGGATTCAAAGATGGGGAGAGACTACTCCTTATGGCGCACGCCTTTCGGTAAATTGCAGGCTGGACCGTGGCCTTTCAGAAAAGTGCTGGATGGTAGTGGCTAATCTTTCATACGCGAGTGTGTGATACACCTGTACTGAAATCACACTACCAAAGACTCAAACAGCAGACCTTGTGGCGCAACGGTAGCGCGTCTGACTCCAGATCAGAAGGCTGTGTGTTCAAATCACATCAAGGTCATTGGTCCTTGTGTTCATGTCCCTCTTTAGCCTCCTGAAAGAAAACCTCTTTGTTCCTGCTGTTAGCATGTCTGAATTACAAGTAAGGAAAACTACCTAAAAGAAGCTGTTTCCATGTATCAGGCCCACAGGGTGAAGCCTGATATGTAAGAGGCTGTAGAAAGAGCTCCTTTTCGTGGGTGAAAAGACCGTGCAGAAGCCTCGGCAGCCAGGATTCAAAGATGGGGAGAGACTACTCCTTATGGCGCACGCCTTTCGGTAAATTGCAGGCTGGACCGTGGCCTTTCAGAAAAGTGCTGGATGGTAGTGGCTAATCTTTCATACGCGAGTGTGTGATACACCTGTACTGAAATCACACTACCAAAGACTCAAACAGCAGACCTTGTGGCGCAACGGTAGCGCGTCTGACTCCAGATCAGAAGGCTGTGTGTTCAAATCACATCAAGGTCATTGGTCCTTGTGTTCATGTCCCTCTTTAGCCTCCTGAAAGAAAACCTCTTTGTTCCTGCTGTTAGCATGTCTGAATTACAAGTAAGGAAAACTACCTAAAAGAAGCTGTTTCCATGTATCAGGCCCACAGGGTGAAGCCTGATATGTAAGAGGCTGTAGAAAGAGCTCCTTTTCGTGGGTGAAAAGACCGTGCAGAAGCCTCGGCAGCCAGGATTCAAAGATGGGGAGAGACTACTCCTTATGGCGCACGCCTTTCGGTAAATTGCAGGCTGGACCGTGGCCTTTCAGAAAAGTGCTGGATGGTAGTGGCTAATCTTTCATACGCGAGTGTGTGATACACCTGTACTGAAATCACACTACCAAAGACTCAAACAGCAGACCTTGTGGCGCAACGGTAGCGCGTCTGACTCCAGATCAGAAGGCTGTGTGTTCAAATCACATCAAGGTCATTGGTCCTTGTGTTCATGTCCCTCTTTAGCCTCCTGAAAGAAAACCTCTTTGTTCCTGCTGTTAGCATGTCTGAATTACAAGTAAGGAAAACTACCTAAAAGAAGCTGTTTCCATGTATCAGGCCCACAGGGTGAAGCCTGATATGTAAGAGGCTGTAGAAAGAGCTCCTTTTCGTGGGTGAAAAGACCGTGCAGAAGCCTCGGCAGCCAGGATTCAAAGATGGGGAGAGACTACTCCTTATGGCGCACGCCTTTCGGTAAATTGCAGGCTGGACCGTGGCCTTTCAGAAAAGTGCTGGATGGTAGTGGCTAATCTTTCATACGCGAGTGTGTGATACACCTGTACTGAAATCACACTACCAAAGACTCAAACAGCAGACCTTGTGGCGCAACGGTAGCGCGTCTGACTCCAGATCAGAAGGCTGTGTGTTCAAATCACATCAAGGTCATTGGTCCTTGTGTTCATGTCCCTCTTTAGCCTCCTGAAAGAAAACCTCTTTGTTCCTGCTGTTAGCATGTCTGAATTACAAGTAAGGAAAACTACCTAAAAGAAGCTGTTTCCATGTATCAGGCCCACAGGGTGAAGCCTGATATGTAAGAGGCTGTAGAAAGAGCTCCTTTTCGTGGGTGAAAAGACCGTGCAGAAGCCTCGGCAGCCAGGATTCAAAGATGGGGAGAGACTACTCCTTATGGCGCACGCCTTTCGGTAAATTGCAGGCTGGACCGTGGCCTTTCAGAAAAGTGCTGGATGGTAGTGGCTAATCTTTCATACGCGAGTGTGTGATACACCTGTACTGAAATCACACTACCAAAGACTCAAACAGCAGACCTTGTGGCGCAACGGTAGCGCGTCTGACTCCAGATCAGAAGGCTGTGTGTTCAAATCACATCAAGGTCATTGGTCCTTGTGTTCATGTCCCTCTTTAGCCTCCTGAAAGAAAACCTCTTTGTTCCTGCTGTTAGCATGTCTGAATTACAAGTAAGGAAAACTACCTAAAAGAAGCTGTTTCCATGTATCAGGCCCACAGGGTGAAGCCTGATATGTAAGAGGCTGTAGAAAGAGCTCCTTTTCGTGGGTGAAAAGACCGTGCAGAAGCCTCGGCAGCCAGGATTCAAAGATGGGGAGAGACTACTCCTTATGGCGCACGCCTTTCGGTAAATTGCAGGCTGGACCGTGGCCTTTCAGAAAAGTGCTGGATGGTAGTGGCTAATCTTTCATACGCGAGTGTGTGATACACCTGTACTGAAATCACACTACCAAAGACTCAAACAGCAGACCTTGTGGCGCAACGGTAGCGCGTCTGACTCCAGATCAGAAGGCTGTGTGTTCAAATCACATCAAGGTCATTGGTCCTTGTGTTCATGTCCCTCTTTAGCCTCCTGAAAGAAAACCTCTTTGTTCCTGCTGTTAGCATGTCTGAATTACAAGTAAGGAAAACTACCTAAAAGAAGCTGTTTCCATGTATCAGGCCCACAGGGTGAAGCCTGATATGTAAGAGGCTGTAGAAAGAGCTCCTTTTCGTGGGTGAAAAGACCGTGCAGAAGCCTCGGCAGCCAGGATTCAAAGATGGGGAGAGACTACTCCTTATGGCGCACGCCTTTCGGTAAATTGCAGGCTGGACCGTGGCCTTTCAGAAAAGTGCTGGATGGTAGTGGCTAATCTTTCATACGCGAGTGTGTGATACACCTGTACTGAAATCACACTACCAAAGACTCAAACAGCAGACCTTGTGGCGCAACGGTAGCGCGTCTGACTCCAGATCAGAAGGCTGTGTGTTCAAATCACATCAAGGTCATTGGTCCTTGTGTTCATGTCCCTCTTTAGCCTCCTGAAAGAAAACCTCTTTGTTCCTGCTGTTAGCATGTCTGAATTACAAGTAAGGAAAACTACCTAAAAGAAGCTGTTTCCATGTATCAGGCCCACAGGGTGAAGCCTGATATGTAAGAGGCTGTAGAAAGAGCTCCTTTTCGTGGGTGAAAAGACCGTGCAGAAGCCTCGGCAGCCAGGATTCAAAGATGGGGAGAGACTACTCCTTATGGCGCACGCCTTTCGGTAAATTGCAGGCTGGACCGTGGCCTTTCAGAAAAGTGCTGGATGGTAGTGGCTAATCTTTCATACGCGAGTGTGTGATACACCTGTACTGAAATCACACTACCAAAGACTCAAACAGCAGACCTTGTGGCGCAACGGTAGCGCGTCTGACTCCAGATCAGAAGGCTGTGTGTTCAAATCACATCAAGGTCATTGGTCCTTGTGTTCATGTCCCTCTTTAGCCTCCTGAAAGAAAACCTCTTTGTTCCTGCTGTTAGCATGTCTGAATTACAAGTAAGGAAAACTACCTAAAAGAAGCTGTTTCCATGTATCAGGCCCACAGGGTGAAGCCTGATATGTAAGAGGCTGTAGAAAGAGCTCCTTTTCGTGGGTGAAAAGACCGTGCAGAAGCCTCGGCAGCCAGGATTCAAAGATGGGGAGAGACTACTCCTTATGGCGCACGCCTTTCGGTAAATTGCAGGCTGGACCGTGGCCTTTCAGAAAAGTGCTGGATGGTAGTGGCTAATCTTTCATACGCGAGTGTGTGATACACCTGTACTGAAATCACACTACCAAAGACTCAAACAGCAGACCTTGTGGCGCAACGGTAGCGCGTCTGACTCCAGATCAGAAGGCTGTGTGTTCAAATCACATCAAGGTCATTGGTCCTTGTGTTCATGTCCCTCTTTAGCCTCCTGAAAGAAAACCTCTTTGTTCCTGCTGTTAGCATGTCTGAATTACAAGTAAGGAAAACTACCTAAAAGAAGCTGTTTCCATGTATCAGGCCCACAGGGTGAAGCCTGATATGTAAGAGGCTGTAGAAAGAGCTCCTTTTCGTGGGTGAAAAGACCGTGCAGAAGCCTCGGCAGCCAGGATTCAAAGATGGGGAGAGACTACTCCTTATGGCGCACGCCTTTCGGTAAATTGCAGGCTGGACCGTGGCCTTTCAGAAAAGTGCTGGATGGTAGTGGCTAATCTTTCATACGCGAGTGTGTGATACACCTGTACTGAAATCACACTACCAAAGACTCAAACAGCAGACCTTGTGGCGCAACGGTAGCGCGTCTGACTCCAGATCAGAAGGCTGTGTGTTCAAATCACATCAAGGTCATTGGTCCTTGTGTTCATGTCCCTCTTTAGCCTCCTGAAAGAAAACCTCTTTGTTCCTGCTGTTAGCATGTCTGAATTACAAGTAAGGAAAACTACCTAAAAGAAGCTGTTTCCATGTATCAGGCCCACAGGGTGAAGCCTGATATGTAAGAGGCTGTAGAAAGAGCTCCTTTTCGTGGGTGAAAAGACCGTGCAGAAGCCACGGCAGCCAGGATTCAAAGATGGGGAGAGACTACTCCTTATGGCGCACGCCTTTCGGTAAATTGCAGGCTGGACCGTGGCCTTTCAGAAAAGTGCTGGATGGTAGTGGCTAATCTTTCATACGCGAGTGTGTGATACACCTGTACTGAAATCACACTACCAAAGACTCAAACAGCAGACCTTGTGGCGCAACGGTAGCGCGTCTGACTCCAGATCAGAAGGCTGTGTGTTCAAATCACATCAAGGTCATTGGTCCTTGTGTTCATGTCCCTCTTTAGCCTCCTGAAAGAAAACCTCTTTGTTCCTGCTGTTAGCATGTCTGAATTACAAGTAAGGAAAACTACCTAAAAGAAGCTGTTTCCATGTATCAGGCCCACAGGGTGAAGCCTGATATGTAAGAGGCTGTAGAAAGAGCTCCTTTTCGTGGGTGAAAAGACCGTGCAGAAGCCTCGGCAGCCAGGATTCAAAGATGGGGAGAGACTACTCCTTATGGCGCACGCCTTTCGGTAAATTGCAGGCTGGACCGTGGCCTTTCAGAAAAGTGCTGGATGGTAGTGGCTAATCTTTCATACGCGAGTGTGTGATACACCTGTACTGAAATCACACTACCAAAGACTCAAACAGCAGACCTTGTGGCGCAACGGTAGCGCGTCTGACTCCAGATCAGAAGGCTGTGTGTTCAAATCACATCAAGGTCATTGGTCCTTGTGTTCATGTCCCTCTTTAGCCTCCTGAAAGAAAACCTCTTTGTTCCTGCTGTTAGCATGTCTGAATTACAAGTAAGGAAAACTACCTAAAAGAAGCTGTTTCCATGTATCAGGCCCACAGGGTGAAGCCTGATATGTAAGAGGCTGTAGAAAGAGCTCCTTTTCGTGGGTGAAAAGACCGTGCAGAAGCCACGGCAGCCAGGATTCAAAGATGGGGAGAGACTACTCCTTATGGCGCACGCCTTTCGGTAAATTGCAGGCTGGACCGTGGCCTTTCAGAAAAGTGCTGGATGGTAGTGGCTAATCTTTCATACGCGAGTGTGTGATACACCTGTACTGAAATCACACTACCAAAGACTCAAACAGCAGACCTTGTGGCGCAACGGTAGCGCGTCTGACTCCAGATCAGAAGGCTGTGTGTTCAAATCACATCAAGGTCATTGGTCCTTGTGTTCATGTCCCTCTTTAGCCTCCTGAAAGAAAACCTCTTTGTTCCTGCTGTTAGCATGTCTGAATTACAAGTAAGGAAAACTACCTAAAAGAAGCTGTTTCCATGTATCAGGCCCACAGGGTGAAGCCTGATATGTAAGAGGCTGTAGAAAGAGCTCCTTTTCGTGGGTGAAAAGACCGTGCAGAAGCCACGGCAGCCAGGATTCAAAGATGGGGAGAGACTACTCCTTATGGCGCACGCCTTTCGGTAAATTGCAGGCTGGACCGTGGCCTTTCAGAAAAGTGCTGGATGGTAGTGGCTAATCTTTCATACGCGAGTGTGTGATACACCTGTACTGAAATCACACTACCAAAGACTCAAACAGCAGACCTTGTGGCGCAACGGTAGCGCGTCTGACTCCAGATCAGAAGGCTGTGTGTTCAAATCACATCAAGGTCATTGGTCCTTGTGTTCATGTCCCTCTTTAGCCTCCTGAAAGAAAACCTCTTTGTTCCTGCTGTTAGCATGTCTGAATTACAAGTAAGGAAAACTACCTAAAAGAAGCTGTTTCCATGTATCAGGCCCACAGGGTGAAGCCTGATATGTAAGAGGCTGTAGAAAGAGCTCCTTTTCGTGGGTGAAAAGACCGTGCAGAAGCCACGGCAGCCAGGATTCAAAGATGGGGAGAGACTACTCCTTATGGCGCACGCCTTTCGGTAAATTGCAGGCTGGACCGTGGCCTTTCAGAAAAGTGCTGGATGGTAGTGGCTAATCTTTCATACGCGAGTGTGTGATACACCTGTACTGAAATCACACTACCAAAGACTCAAACAGCAGACCTTGTGGCGCAACGGTAGCGCGTCTGACTCCAGATCAGAAGGCTGTGTGTTCAAATCACATCAAGGTCATTGGTCCTTGTGTTCATGTCCCTCTTTAGCCTCCTGAAAGAAAACCTCTTTGTTCCTGCTGTTAGCATGTCTGAATTACAAGTAAGGAAAACTACCTAAAAGAAGCTGTTTCCATGTATCAGGCCCACAGGGTGAAGCCTGATATGTAAGAGGCTGTAGAAAGAGCTCCTTTTCGTGGGTGAAAAGACCGTGCAGAAGCCTCGGCAGCCAGGATTCAAAGATGGGGAGAGACTACTCCTTATGGCGCACGCCTTTCGGTAAATTGCAGGCTGGACCGTGGCCTTTCAGAAAAGTGCTGGATGGTAGTGGCTAATCTTTCATACGCGAGTGTGTGATACACCTGTACTGAAATCACACTACCAAAGACTCAAACAGCAGACCTTGTGGCGCAACGGTAGCGCGTCTGACTCCAGATCAGAAGGCTGTGTGTTCAAATCACATCAAGGTCATTGGTCCTTGTGTTCATGTCCCTCTTTAGCCTCCTGAAAGAAAACCTCTTTGTTCCTGCTGTTAGCATGTCTGAATTACAAGTAAGGAAAACTACCTAAAAGAAGCTGTTTCCATGTATCAGGCCCACAGGGTGAAGCCTGATATGTAAGAGGCTGTAGAAAGAGCTCCTTTTCGTGGGTGAAAAGACCGTGCAGAAGCCACGGCAGCCAGGATTCAAAGATGGGGAGAGACTACTCCTTATGGCGCACGCCTTTCGGTAAATTGCAGGCTGGACCGTGGCCTTTCAGAAAAGTGCTGGATGGTAGTGGCTAATCTTTCATACGCGAGTGTGTGATACACCTGTACTGAAATCACACTACCAAAGACTCAAACAGCAGACCTTGTGGCGCAACGGTAGCGCGTCTGACTCCAGATCAGAAGGCTGTGTGTTCAAATCACATCAAGGTCATTGGTCCTTGTGTTCATGTCCCTCTTTAGCCTCCTGAAAGAAAACCTCTTTGTTCCTGCTGTTAGCATGTCTGAATTACAAGTAAGGAAAACTACCTAAAAGAAGCTGTTTCCATGTATCAGGCCCACAGGGTGAAGCCTGATATGTAAGAGGCTGTAGAAAGAGCTCCTTTTCGTGGGTGAAAAGACCGTGCAGAAGCCACGGCAGCCAGGATTCAAAGATGGGGAGAGACTACTCCTTATGGCGCACGCCTTTCGGTAAATTGCAGGCTGGACCGTGGCCTTTCAGAAAAGTGCTGGATGGTAGTGGCTAATCTTTCATACGCGAGTGTGTGATACACCTGTACTGAAATCACACTACCAAAGACTCAAACAGCAGACCTTGTGGCGCAACGGTAGCGCGTCTGACTCCAGATCAGAAGGCTGTGTGTTCAAATCACATCAAGGTCATTGGTCCTTGTGTTCATGTCCCTCTTTAGCCTCCTGAAAGAAAACCTCTTTGTTCCTGCTGTTAGCATGTCTGAATTACAAGTAAGGAAAACTACCTAAAAGAAGCTGTTTCCATGTATCAGGCCCACAGGGTGAAGCCTGATATGTAAGAGGCTGTAGAAAGAGCTCCTTTTCGTGGGTGAAAAGACCGTGCAGAAGCCACGGCAGCCAGGATTCAAAGATGGGGAGAGACTACTCCTTATGGCGCACGCCTTTCGGTAAATTGCAGGCTGGACCGTGGCCTTTCAGAAAAGTGCTGGATGGTAGTGGCTAATCTTTCATACGCGAGTGTGTGATACACCTGTACTGAAATCACACTACCAAAGACTCAAACAGCAGACCTTGTGGCGCAACGGTAGCGCGTCTGACTCCAGATCAGAAGGCTGTGTGTTCAAATCACATCAAGGTCATTGGTCCTTGTGTTCATGTCCCTCTTTAGCCTCCTGAAAGAAAACCTCTTTGTTCCTGCTGTTAGCATGTCTGAATTACAAGTAAGGAAAACTACCTAAAAGAAGCTGTTTCCATGTATCAGGCCCACAGGGTGAAGCCTGATATGTAAGAGGCTGTAGAAAGAGCTCCTTTTCGTGGGTGAAAAGACCGTGCAGAAGCCTCGGCAGCCAGGATTCAAAGATGGGGAGAGACTACTCCTTATGGCGCACGCCTTTCGGTAAATTGCAGGCTGGACCGTGGCCTTTCAGAAAAGTGCTGGATGGTAGTGGCTAATCTTTCATACGCGAGTGTGTGATACACCTGTACTGAAATCACACTACCAAAGACTCAAACAGCAGACCTTGTGGCGCAACGGTAGCGCGTCTGACTCCAGATCAGAAGGCTGTGTGTTCAAATCACATCAAGGTCATTGGTCCTTGTGTTCATGTCCCTCTTTAGCCTCCTGAAAGAAAACCTCTTTGTTCCTGCTGTTAGCATGTCTGAATTACAAGTAAGGAAAACTACCTAAAAGAAGCTGTTTCCATGTATCAGGCCCACAGGGTGAAGCCTGATATGTAAGAGGCTGTAGAAAGAGCTCCTTTTCGTGGGTGAAAAGACCGTGCAGAAGCCACGGCAGCCAGGATTCAAAGATGGGGAGAGACTACTCCTTATGGCGCACGCCTTTCGGTAAATTGCAGGCTGGACCGTGGCCTTTCAGAAAAGTGCTGGATGGTAGTGGCTAATCTTTCATACGCGAGTGTGTGATACACCTGTACTGAAATCACACTACCAAAGACTCAAACAGCAGACCTTGTGGCGCAACGGTAGCGCGTCTGACTCCAGATCAGAAGGCTGTGTGTTCAAATCACATCAAGGTCATTGGTCCTTGTGTTCATGTCCCTCTTTAGCCTCCTGAAAGAAAACCTCTTTGTTCCTGCTGTTAGCATGTCTGAATTACAAGTAAGGAAAACTACCTAAAAGAAGCTGTTTCCATGTATCAGGCCCACAGGGTGAAGCCTGATATGTAAGAGGCTGTAGAAAGAGCTCCTTTTCGTGGGTGAAAAGACCGTGCAGAAGCCTCGGCAGCCAGGATTCAAAGATGGGGAGAGACTACTCCTTATGGCGCACGCCTTTCGGTAAATTGCAGGCTGGACCGTGGCCTTTCAGAAAAGTGCTGGATGGTAGTGGCTAATCTTTCATACGCGAGTGTGTGATACACCTGTACTGAAATCACACTACCAAAGACTCAAACAGCAGACCTTGTGGCGCAACGGTAGCGCGTCTGACTCCAGATCAGAAGGCTGTGTGTTCAAATCACATCAAGGTCATTGGTCCTTGTGTTCATGTCCCTCTTTAGCCTCCTGAAAGAAAACCTCTTTGTTCCTGCTGTTAGCATGTCTGAATTACAAGTAAGGAAAACTACCTAAAAGAAGCTGTTTCCATGTATCAGGCCCACAGGGTGAAGCCTGATATGTAAGAGGCTGTAGAAAGAGCTCCTTTTCGTGGGTGAAAAGACCGTGCAGAAGCCACGGCAGCCAGGATTCAAAGATGGGGAGAGACTACTCCTTATGGCGCACGCCTTTCGGTAAATTGCAGGCTGGACCGTGGCCTTTCAGAAAAGTGCTGGATGGTAGTGGCTAATCTTTCATACGCGAGTGTGTGATACACCTGTACTGAAATCACACTACCAAAGACTCAAACAGCAGACCTTGTGGCGCAACGGTAGCGCATCTGACTCCAGATCAGAAGGCTGTGTGTTCAAATCACATCAAGGTCATTGGTCCTTGTGTTCATGTCCCTCTTTAGCCTCCTGAAAGAAAACCTCTTTGTTCCTGCTGTTAGCATGTCTGAATTACAAGTAAGGAAAACTACCTAAAAGAAGCTGTTTCCATGTATCAGGCCCACAGGGTGAAGCCTGATATGTAAGAGGCTGTAGAAAGAGCTCCTTTTCGTGGGTGAAAAGACCGTGCAGAAGCCACGGCAGCCAGGATTCAAAGATGGGGAGAGACTACTCCTTATGGCGCACGCCTTTCGGTAAATTGCAGGCTGGACCGTGGCCTTTCAGAAAAGTGCTGGATGGTAGTGGCTAATCTTTCATACGCGAGTGTGTGATACACCTGTACTGAAATCACACTACCAAAGACTCAAACAGCAGACCTTGTGGCGCAACGGTAGCGCGTCTGACTCCAGATCAGAAGGCTGTGTGTTCAAATCACATCAAGGTCATTGGTCCTTGTGTTCATGTCCCTCTTTAGCCTCCTGAAAGAAAACCTCTTTGTTCCTGCTGTTAGCATGTCTGAATTACAAGTAAGGAAAACTACCTAAAAGAAGCTGTTTCCATGTATCAGGCCCACAGGGTGAAGCCTGATATGTAAGAGGCTGTAGAAAGAGCTCCTTTTCGTGGGTGAAAAGACCGTGCAGAAGCCACGGCAGCCAGGATTCAAAGATGGGGAGAGACTACTCCTTATGGCGCACGCCTTTCGGTAAATTGCAGGCTGGACCGTGGCCTTTCAGAAAAGTGCTGGATGGTAGTGGCTAATCTTTCATACGCGAGTGTGTGATACACCTGTACTGAAATCACACTACCAAAGACTCAAACAGCAGACCTTGTGGCGCAACGGTAGCGCGTCTGACTCCAGATCAGAAGGCTGTGTGTTCAAATCACATCAAGGTCATTGGTCCTTGTGTTCATGTCCCTCTTTAGCCTCCTGAAAGAAAACCTCTTTGTTCCTGCTGTTAGCATGTCTGAATTACAAGTAAGGAAAACTACCTAAAAGAAGCTGTTTCCATGTATCAGGCCCACAGGGTGAAGCCTGATATGTAAGAGGCTGTAGAAAGAGCTCCTTTTCGTGGGTGAAAAGACCGTGCAGAAGCCACGGCAGCCAGGATTCAAAGATGGGGAGAGACTACTCCTTATGGCGCACGCCTTTCGGTAAATTGCAGGCTGGACCGTGGCCTTTCAGAAAAGTGCTGGATGGTAGTGGCTAATCTTTCATACGCGAGTGTGTGATACACCTGTACTGAAATCACACTACCAAAGACTCAAACAGCAGACCTTGTGGCGCAACGGTAGCGCGTCTGACTCCAGATCAGAAGGCTGTGTGTTCAAATCACATCAAGGTCATTGGTCCTTGTGTTCATGTCCCTCTTTAGCCTCCTGAAAGAAAACCTCTTTGTTCCTGCTGTTAGCATGTCTGAATTACAAGTAAGGAAAACTACCTAAAAGAAGCTGTTTCCATGTATCAGGCCCACAGGGTGAAGCCTGATATGTAAGAGGCTGTAGAAAGAGCTCCTTTTCGTGGGTGAAAAGACCGTGCAGAAGCCACGGCAGCCAGGATTCAAAGATGGGGAGAGACTACTCCTTATGGCGCACGCCTTTCGGTAAATTGCAGGCTGGACCGTGGCCTTTCAGAAAAGTGCTGGATGGTAGTGGCTAATCTTTCATACGCGAGTGTGTGATACACCTGTACTGAAATCACACTACCAAAGACTCAAACAGCAGACCTTGTGGCGCAACGGTAGCGCGTCTGACTCCAGATCAGAAGGCTGTGTGTTCAAATCACATCAAGGTCATTGGTCCTTGTGTTCATGTCCCTCTTTAGCCTCCTGAAAGAAAACCTCTTTGTTCCTGCTGTTAGCATGTCTGAATTACAAGTAAGGAAAACTACCTAAAAGAAGCTGTTTCCATGTATCAGGCCCACAGGGTGAAGCCTGATATGTAAGAGGCTGTAGAAAGTGCTCCTTTTCGTGGGTGAAAAGACCGTGCAGAAGCCACGGCAGCCAGGATTCAAAGATGGGGAGAGACTACTCCTTATGGCGCACGCCTTTCGGTAAATTGCAGGCTGGACCGTGGCCTTTCAGAAAAGTGCTGGATGGTAGTGGCTAATCTTTCATACGCGAGTGTGTGATACACCTGTACTGAAATCACACTACCAAAGACTCAAACAGCAGACCTTGTGGCGCAACGGTAGCACGTCTGACTCCAGATCAGAAGGCTGTGTGTTCAAATCACATCAAGGTCATTGGTCCTTGTGTTCATGTCCATCTTTAGCCTCCTGAAAGAAAACCTCTTTGTTCCTGCTGTTAGCATGTCTGAATTACAAGTAAGGAAAACTACCTAAAAGAAGCTGTTTCCATGTATCAGGCCCACAGGGTGAAGCCTGATATGTAAGAGGCTGTAGAAAGAGCTCCTTTTCGTGGTTGAAAAGACCGTGCAGAAGCCACGGCAGCCAGGATTCAAAGATGGGGAGAGACTACTCCTTATGGCGCACGCCTTTCGGTAATTTGCAGGCTGGACCGTGGCCTTTCAGAAAAGTGCTGGATGGTAGTGGCTAATATTTCATACGCGAGTGTGTGATACACCTGTACTGAAATCACACTACCAAAAACTCACACAGCAGACCTTGTGGCACAACGGT
Source organism: Ichthyophis bannanicus (assembly GCA_033557465.1). Lineage (NCBI taxonomy): Eukaryota > Metazoa > Chordata > Amphibia > Gymnophiona > Ichthyophiidae > Ichthyophis > Ichthyophis bannanicus. The sequence goes on from CM066033.1 coordinate 530,862,305, forward strand.
AGCACATCTGACTCCTGATCAAAAGGCTGTGTGTTCAAATCACATTAAGGTCATTGGTCCTTGTGTTCATGTCCCTCTTTAGCCTCCTGAAAGAAAACGTCTTTGTTCCTGCTGTTAGCATGTCTGAATTATAAGTAAGGAAAACTACCTAAAAGAAGCTGTTTCCATGTATCAGGCCCACAGGGTGAAGCCTGATATGTAAGAGGCTGTAGAAAGAGCTCCTTTTCGTGGGTGAAAAGACCGTGCAGAAGCCACGGCACCCAGGATTCAAAGATGGGGAGAGACTACTCCTTATGGTGCACGCCTTTCGGTAAATTGCAGGCTGGACCGTGGCCTTTCATCAAAGTGCTGGATGGTAGTGGCTAATCTTTCATACGCGAGTGTGTGATACACCTGTACTGAAATCACACTACCAAAGACGCACCCAGCAGACCTTGTGGCGCAACAGTAGCGCGTCTGACTCCAGTTCAGAAGGCTGTGTGTTCAAATCACATCAAGGTCATTGGTCCTTGTGTTCATGTCCCTCTTTAGCCTCCTGAAAGAAAACCTCTTTGTTCCTGCTGTTAGCATGTCTGAATTACAAGTAAGGAAAACTACCTAAAAGAAGCTGTTTCCATGTATCAGGCCCACAGGGTGAAGCCTGATATGTAAGAGGCTGTAGAAAGAGCTCCTTTTCGTGGGTGAAAAGACCGTGCAGAAGCCACGGCAGCCAGGATTCAAAGATGGGGAGAGACTACTCCTTATGGCGCACGCCTTTCGGTAAATTGCAGGCTGGACCGTGGCCTTTCAGAAAAGTGCTGGATGGTAGTGGCTAATATTTCATACGCGAGTGTGTGATACACCTGTACTGAAATCACACTACCAAAGACTCACACAGCAGACCTTGTGGCACAACGGTAGCGCATCTGACTCCAGATCAAAAGGCTGTGTGTTCAAATCACATCAAGGTCGTTGGTCCTTGTGTTCATGTCCCTCTTTAGCCTCCTGAAAGAAAACGTCTTTGTTCCTGCTGTTAGCATGTCTGAATTATAAGTAAGGAAAACTACCTAAAAGAAGCTGTTTCCATGTATCAGGCCCACAGGGTGAAGCCTGATATGTAAGAGGCTGTAGAAAGAGCTCCTTTTCGTGGGTGAAAAGACCGTGCAGAAGCCACGGCAGCCAGGATTCAAAGATGGGGAGAGACTACTCCTTATGGTGCACGCCTTTCGGTAAATTGCAGGCTGGACCGTGGCCTTTCATCAAAGTGCTGGATGGTAGTGGCTAATCTTTCATACGCGAGTGTGTGATACACCTGTACTGAAATCACACTACCAAAAACACACCCAGCAGACTTTGTGGCGCAACAGTAGCGCGTCTGACTCCAGTTCAGAAGGCTGTGTGTTCAAATCACATCAAGGTCATTGGTCCTTGTGTTCATATCCCTCTTTAGCCTCCTGAAAGAAAACCTCTTTGTTCCTGCTGTTAGCATGTCTGAATTACAAGTAAGGGAAAACTACCTAAAAGAAGCTGTTTCCATGTATCAGGCCCACAGGGTGAAGCCTGATATGTAAGAGGCTGTAGAAAGAGCTCCTTTTCGTGGGTGAAAAGACCGTGCAGAAGCCACGGCAGCCAGGATTCAAAGATGGGGAGAGACTACTCCTTATGGCGCACGCCTTTTGGTAAATTGCAGGCTGGACCGTGGCCTTTCAGAAAAGTGCTGGATGGTAGTGGCTAATCTTTCATACGCGAGTGTGTGATACACCTGTACTGAAATCACACTACCAAAACCTTACACAGCCAACCTTGTGGTGCAATGGTAGCGCGTCTCACTCCAGATCAGAAGGCTGTGTGTTCAAATCACATCAAGGTCATTGGTCCTTGTGTTCATGTCCCTCTTTAGCCTCCTGAAAGAAAACCTCTTTGTTCCTGCTGTTAGCATGTCTGAATTACAAGTAAGGAAAACTACCTAAAAGAAGCTGTTTCCATGTATCAGGCCCACAGGGTGAAGCCTGATATGTAAGAGGCTGTAGAAAGAGCTCCTTTTCGTGGGTGAAAAGACCGTGCAGAAGCCACGGCAGCCAGGATTCAAAGATGGGGAGAGACTACTCCTTATGGCGCACGCCTTTCGGTAAATTGCAGGCTGGACTGTGGCCTTTCAGAAAAGTGCTGGATGGTAGTGGCTAATCTTTCATACGCGAGTGTGTGATACACCTGTACTGAAATCACACTACCAAAGACTCACACAGCAGACCTTGTGGCGCAACGGTAGCGCGTCTGACTCCAGATCAGAAGGATTTGTGTTCAAATCACATCAAGGTCATTGGTCCTTGTGTTCATGTCCCTCTTTAGCCTCCTGAAAGAAAACCTCTTTGTTCCTGCTGTTAGCATGTCTGAATTACAAGTAAGGGAAAACTACCTAAAAGAAGCTGTTTCCATGTATCAGGCCCACAGGGTGAAGCCTGATATGTAAGAGGCTGTAGAAAGAGCTCCTTTTCGTGGGTGAAAAGACCTTGCAGAAGCCACGGCAGCCAGGATTCAAAGATGGGCAGAGACTACTCCTTATGGCGCAAGCCTTTCGGTAAATTGCAGGCTGGACCGTGGCCTTTCAGAAAAGTGCTGGATGGTAGTGGCTAATCTTTCATACGCGAGTGTGTGATACACCTGTACTGAAATCACACTACCAAAGACTCACACAGCAGACCTTGTGGCGCAATGGTAGTGCGTCTGACTCCAGATCAGAAGGCTGTGTGTTCAAATCACATCAAGGTCATTGGTCTTTGTGTTCATGTCCCTCTTTAGCCTCCTGAAAGAAAACCTCTTTGTTCCTGCTGTTAGCATGTCTGAATTACAAGTAAGGGAAAACTACCTAAAAGAAGCTGTTTCCATGTATCAGGCCCACAGGGTGAAGCGTGATATGTAAGAGGCTGGAGAAAGAGCTCCTTTTCGTGGGTGAAAAGACCGTGCTGAAGCCACGGCAGCCAGGACTCAAAGATGGGGAGAGACTCCTCCTTACGGCACGCGCCTTTCGGTAAATTGCAGGCTGGACCGTGGCCTTTCACTAAAGTGCTGGATGGTAGTGGCTAATCTTTCATACGTGAGTGTGTGATACACCTGTACTGAAATCACACTACCAAAGACTCACACAGCAGACCTTGTGGCACTGTAGCAGCAGAGCGCAGACAAACCAATGATACCAGGAGTCTGTTCAGAAGGTCCAAATCATTTATTTGTGCACAAGTCTCAAGCAGAATCAAATTCAAAATGGCTGAACAATGGCTGTTGGTAAAACAACAACTTATATACTTTTCTTGTCCATTCTAGGTATAGGCAAACTTCTCATTGGTCCCGGTAAACCCTTTCACCCCATCTATTGGTCCCGGTAACATTACGTAGTCATCCAATTAGGACTTTGGTCTGGGCTCTGCACCTGCTTACCCCCCTTCTAGTCCCAATTACAATGGACAGTTCTTCCTACTTTGATACTTCTCTCCTCCAAGGTCACTTAGCTAGCTAGAACATGTGGGAAAGCAGGGCACTGTAACTTTTCTTTCAGCAGTGTTAATTAATTCCATAGAAGCTGTGCTCTCTTATCAATACCAATTAAACTTGTTTTTCTATATTTTCTAAGTTTTGATTCTATGGTAGCAGCATTTTGGGGGATGTGCAATTCCTTTGGACCTCTCCACAGGCTTCATTTACAGGTCAAGCTACTCAGGCCTCTCTGCTCATTTCAGACACCATGGATCATAGGCCTTCACCTACCACATTCCCCCCTTTGATTAATCTCACCCTATTATTAATAAGGAGTGAGAATTTAATCACTCAATTACACTGGGGTCGGGTTCCGACCATGTATAGTAGGATTAGGGTGCCATAAGGCTAAAATCTTAGTTGCGGTTTTCCGCTCCTCTGTATTCTCAATAACACTGTTAATAGAACGCATACAACATGGGATTATACATGGTAACATAAAGAACAAAGCTACAAAGATTAGTATTATCATAGCAAAAGTAGTGAATCCTCCTAATCCAGAGAAGATAGATGCAAACCAATTGGGTATGTTAAGACTATGCCAGGTCTGTACTGGCACATATGTTTGCTTCCGCATGTGTTCAGCAATTTCTTCAACAACTTGACCCTTATCATCTATCTTTAAGCAACAATTGGTGAGGTTCAGCTTACCACAAACTCCTCCTTCAGTAGCTAATAAGTAATCTAGTGCCAAGGGATTTTGATAGATTACAGTGCGCATTTGTGTGCTTTGTCTAGCTAAAAGTGTGAGTGCTTGGCTGGTTTCATTAGTAATGAGTTCAACTACTGCTTGCAGGCATATAATTCTATTCAACATATAAATTGGGGTACGATATCCCCACATGCCATCTTGCTCCCAAGTGGCAGGTCCATAATAGGCAATGATTCGCTCTGGTGGCCAATCTTCACCATCCCATTTCTCCCACTTGCCTATCTGTAAAGCTGCTCTCTTCTGTCTCTTTGAATAAACTGGGTAGCCTAATTGTTCCCCATGCTCTGTGGGCAATAAAAAGAAAGAAGGTCTGATAGTTCCTAAGACACACGCTCCTCCCCAGTGGATAGGGAGTTGAGCATATGCTCGGGTTCCGCAAATCCAATATAGGCCTGGTGGGGCTTGCCTGCCATGATGCTGGTTGAGGTTAGTCCATAAAGGGGCAAGCTCTGGAAACCTTGCTAACGGATTGGTGGGTTCAGATTCATTAACCCCTGACCACCAAGATGTTTGCTTTGTGGTGTCATTATAAAACTTCTGGCTAAGACAGACAAGCTGTCCTACCTTAGAGATAAACTGGGGTCCAATTCGAGCATAACACAGACGTCCAACTATTAGACTAAATACCCAAGCCCAACTATTGGGTGTGCTAATACCCATTCACTGGTAGTCTTGTGTAGCTCTGTCTGGTTGTAGATTACTGAGTAATTCAATTTTTGGGCCTCCCAAGGCCACTGATCACCCATCTTGGTTCCACCACAAAAATAACAATCTGAGATATGGAGACTGGAGACCACAGCTCCAGCCAACTCCAAGAACAAATTCTGAGAAGGGTGAGGGATATCAAACTTATTTATGTGCATGGTTTCATAGAAAGTGTTGTGTATATGATACTTTGACGATCGATGGGCTTGGGTATTTAGTCTAATATATACAATGGTCCCTGGATCTGATCCAGAACCTGCAATGCGTAATCCAAATTTATACCCTTGTTTCCATGCACTGGGATCGGCTATTAACCACTCTAGTGGATTACAAGTACCTGTCTTACAAGTTTTAGAATTCTTCGCATATGGCTTGGTTAAGGCAGCCATTCGATTATCTCTAGTATTTTCTATCGTGCCAGTTTGCCATGTAGCATAGAACACACATTCCCACCTCGGGCAATAATAGTCTTTAACTGGTGCTGTGCTGTATTTGTCTGCTACACCTCGTTTACCTATGCAGGCCCCCCATCCTGTGGTTCCTTCAGGACACATATATTTATGATCATTAGCATAAGCTTTCTCCCAATTGGCACACTTTGAACGACTATCTCTATTGATGGCATCACAGGCATCAAAATACAAAATAGCAGGCTGTGTGGGATCAGTAAGTGGGGGTGTAGCATTGAGTATAGCTCCATCTGCATCATTCCATCTTATTTCTAGGGTATAATAAGATGGGTTCTGATGTGGGTTAAAGCAAACTTTAGATTTACCTTTAGTACAAACATTCAGTTCAGTGGTGTTATAAATACACCGACTTACTATATCAGTACAGGTATAGTAAGAATGATAAAGCAAAGTCTGAGTTACTTTCATTCCAGTCCGGGTAGTAGTAATGCAGGCAGTACATGGGGGTAAAGCATAAACCAGTTCAAAACTCCCCAAGCAAGCAGCCAAAGCAAAATAGTAACAAAGATGCATGTTGATTGTAGTTCTTCTGAATCTCCGCTGGAAAATCTTGACCACGTCGTCTTCTTCTTCTGGCGCAATGCTGACCCGTTTGCTAATAAAGCAATTCAACGGGTGTCAATGTTGATTGAAGATCCTCCAAAAGTCTCGTTATGCGATGATGCCAACTTAGCAAGTGTAGTTGGCCTGACGAAAGTCTATAAGGGCACAGTTAGTCGATGAAGAAAACAAATGTCTTTGCTGTATAGGAAACAGCAATCCTCTTCGAAAGACTTGGCTGCTGTAGGACACTGTAGTGCATGAGTATCCCCGATGAGTTTAGGCTGCTGGCTGCCTTCGTAGGGTAAGACGCAAAGGGATGTCAGGATGTGGCTCCGCTGTCCACTGGTCCTGATCTGGAACTGCTGCTGGCTTGACTCTGCTGTGATGAATCCAGGACTCGATTTCTGCTACCTTTACTGCAGTCGGGGTAGACAAGATGATGGTATATGGTCCCTTCCAATGAGGTTCCAACGGTGTCTTCTTCCAATCTTTGATCCACACCGAGGTACCAGGCTTATAGGGATGCAGTGGTTCCGTCAAATTGATAGGCAACTGGTCCTGTATCCACGTGTGGAGAGTCTGCAGAACAAAACTAAGAGCTAGAAGTTCTTGTCTGGTGATTTCTGAACCAATCTGTGGCAAACTACCCTTAACACCCTGCACTATTGGTGGGGGTTTGCCATACATAACTTCAAAAGGGGAAAATCCTGATGATTTTACAGGAGCTGAGCGTATTCTAAGCAATGCTATTGGGAGAACCTGGGGCCACTTCAGGTGGGTCTCCTGACATAGCTTGGACATCTGAGATTTCAAAGTTCTATTCATTCGCTCAACTTTCCCTGAACTTTGGGGTCTGTATGTAGTGTGCAACTTCCATTGTATCTGTAGGGCACTTGCTAACTGCTGGGTAATCTGGGATACAAACGAGGGTCCATTGTCTGACCCTATTACTGCTGGAATTCCAAATCTGGGGATAATTTCTCTTAGCAAAACTTTAGTTACTTCTCGGGCTTTTTCAGTCTTGGTGGGGAAAGCTTCCACCCACCCAGAGAAGGTACAAACTAATACTAACAAGTAGCGGTATCCATTGGCTTTTGGCATTTCAGTAAAATCTACTTGCAGGTGGTGCATGGGGGTTACACCTCCTGACTGAACTCGTGGTGGTGGCGTGGGATCCTGTTTGGCATTATTCTTGGCACAAATTAAACGCTGGCGAGCTACTGAGGCTGACAGGGCTCCCAATAGAGCGATACAAAAATGTGGTTTAAGTGCTTTCTCCATAGCACTCTTCCCATAATGTGTGGCTTGATGAAAAACTTTGACAAAGGCTGGTCCCAATGATTCAGGGATCACTATTCGTCCTGGAGGTTGGCTGCCCTCGGGAGTGGCAGTTCAATCCATCCATCCTTCAGTACTCCCTCTTCTTTATTACAGTAGTAGTCCAATTCTTTGGTGGTATATCGTGGTGTTCACAGATTAAGGGGTACTGGAAACAATGCTGCTTGTTTTGGCATGGCTTGTGGTGAAATTTGGCCTGTCATGGCTGCTTTTCGTGCTGAAGCATCAGCAAATCTGTTTCCTTGGGCAACTTCTCCTTTTCCCGCTTGGTGTCCGTGGCAGTGTATGATAGCTACATGTGTCGGGGCCCATACTGCGTCTAGTAACATCAATATTTCTGGGCCATATTTAATTGATTTGCCTCCTGAGGTAATGAGCCCTCGTTCTTTGTAGAGAGCTCCATGTGCATGCAAAGTGGTGAAGGCATATTTTGAGTCTGTGTATACGTTCAGCAGAAGTCCTGCACCCAATACTAGTGCTCTGGTGAGTGCTATCAATTCTGCTTTCTGTGCTGATGTGCCTGATGCAAGAGCTGATGATTCAATGACTTTCTCCTGGGTTACTACTGCATACCCTGCACAACGTCGTCCATCGATAATGAGACTACTTTCATCCACAAAATAGGTCTGGTCAGGATTCTCTAGGGGCACATCAGTTAAATCAGGTCGACTTGAAAATACAGTATCCATGACTTCTATACAGTCGTGCTCCAGGGGGTCCTCGCTGATTGGTATCAGGGTAGCTGGGTTCAAGGCATGGCTCACTTCCAGTTGTATTTGTGGATTTTCACATAACATGCTTTGGTATTTCAACATCCGAGAATTGGTGAGCCAATGATTTGCTTTTTGTTCCATAAGGGCAAGTACCGCATGTGGTACCGTGACGCGTAGATTCTGTCCTAAGGTGAGTTTATCTGCTTCACTTACTAATAGTGCTGTAGCTGCAACAGCTCTCAAACATGGTGGCCATCCCTTGGCCACAGTGTCCAACTGTTTTGATAGGTACGCTACGGGTCGTTCCCAATGTCCCAATTTCTGAGTCAACATGCCTAGGGCATTTCCGTGCATCTCGTGCACGAATAGATGGAAAGGCTTGTGGACATCTGGCAACCCGAGTGCTGGTGACGACATCAATTCTTCCTTCAGGGTCTTGAAAGCTGTATCTTGCTCAAGTCCCCATTCTAGTGGTGATTTTTCTTCTCCCTTGGTGGCTTCATATAGTGGTTTGGCAATCTGAGCAAAGTTAGGTATCCATATCCGGCAGTATCCTGCTGCTCCCAGAAAGGCTCTGACTTGCTTTCTGGTAGTTGGGGTTGGGATACTGCACACGGCTTCTTTTCTCTCGCGTCCCAATTGTCAGCTTCCTTTGGTTAAACGAAAGCCCAAATATTTTACTTCTTTTTGGCATAGCTGTGCTTTGGCTCTGGAAACTTTGTATCCGGCTTCATCCAATAGTTGCAAGAGGTCAGTAGTGGCTTGTATACATTCCCTTTCAGAGGTGGCGGCTACCAGTAGATCATCTACATATTGGAGGAGTACTCTTCTTTCAGGGGCTACTGGATAGCTTGAAATATCTTGGTTTAGTGCAGCACTGAAAATGGTAGGTGAGTTCTTGAATCCTTGAGGTAATCGTGTCCAAGTGAGTTGGCCCCGCCTCCCCGAGACAGGGTCCTGCCATTCAAAGGCAAACAACAATTGGCTAATTGGGGCAAATCTTATGCAAAAGAACGCATCTTTTAAGTCCAAAACAGTAAAGTGGGTGGCTTCAGCAGGAATCAATCCTAAGAGTGTGTAGGGATTTGGCACAACTGGATGTATGGTCTCAACTGCTTCATTCACTCTCCTTAGATCTTGCACTGGGCGGTAGTCACCTGTCCCAGGCTTCTGCACTGGCAGGAGAGGTGTGTTCCATGGTGACTGACAAACTTTGAGTAGGCCATACTCCAGTAGCCTTAACAAGTGGCGATGGATGCCTTCAATTGCTGCTCTTGTGAGTGGATATTGCTTGACATGTATTGGCTGTGCACTAGGCTTGAGATTCACAATTATTGGAGCTATATGTTTGGCTAGGCCTGGTGTGTAGCAGCAAAGCGCAGACAAACCAATGATACCAGGAGTCTGTTCAGAAGGTCCAAATCATTTATTTGTGCACAAGTCTCAAGCAAGTCAATTTCAAAATGGCTGAGCAAAGTTTTCTAGCATTACAACAACTTTTATAGACTTCTGTTCCATTCTAGGTATAGAAAAACATTTCATTGGTCCCGGTACTCTCCCGTACCTCCCGTACCTCTTCCATTGGTCCCGGTACTGATAAGATTATCCAATTATGTTCCTTCAGTGGGCTCAGCACCTGCTCACCCCCCTTCTAGTCCCAATTACAATGGTCAGTTCATCAACTTGTTACTTCCATACTCTCAAGGCCATGGAGCCAATTTGTGCATGCAGGGGAGCAGGGCTCTGCAACTCATCTGTCAGCACTCCCAATTATATTCCTTGCAGATGTACTTTTCTTATCAGTAACTTTTAAACATATTTTTCTGTATTTTTCCATCTTTCAGTTTTGCTTATCTAAGTTAGTTTAGTACTCTTGCAGAGTTCTATCCTACAATAGCAGCATGTTGGGGGATGTGCAATTCCTATGAGCCTCTTCACAGGCTTCATTTACAGGTCAAGCGAGTTAGGCCTGCCTGCTTATGTCAGACACTGTGGATCACAGGCCTGCACCTGCCACATTCCCCCCTTTGATTAATCTCACCCTATTACTTAATAAGGTGTGAGAATTAAATCACCTTTAGAAGAATCACATCATGATCGAAGGATTTCGACTAGGGCTGGCTCTATATAGGGCCATTATTTTAGTTGCGGTCTTCCGCTCTACTGTGCTGTCAATAGCATTATGAATAGAACGCATACAACATGGGATTAAACATGGTAATAAGAAAATAACAACAACAAGAATTAGTACTAAGACAATGAAAGTCTTAAATCCTCCCAGCCATGAGAAAAGGTTAGCAAACCAGTTAGGGAATTTCAATGAGTGCCAAGTTTGTACTGGCACATAAGCATGTCTTTGCATATCTTTAGCAATTTCTTCAACTACTTGACCCTTATCATCTATTTTCAAACAGCAATTAGTTAAATTCAGTTTACCACATACTCCTCCTTCAGCTGCTAACAAATAATCAAGTGCTAAGCGGTTCTGATATATGGCAGTGCGCATCTGAGTACTTTGTCTAGCTAAAAGTGTAAGAGCATGACTAGTTTCATTGGTTATTATTTCAACTACTGCTTGTAAGTGAATAATACGATTAATCATATAGATTGGAGTTCGATAACCATACATACCATCATCATTCCAAGTGGCAGGCCCATAATACTCAATGATTCTTTCTGGTGGCCAATCATCACCCTGCCACTTCTCCCACTTGCTTATCTGTAAGGCTTCTCTTTTCTGTCTTAATGCTCTTTTGTGTCGGTGGGTAGTGTATACAGGGTATCCTAATTGTTCTCCATGTTCCGTGTTTAACAGGAAGAAAGAAGGTCTGATGGTTCCTAAGACACATGCTCCTCCCCAGTGTGGTGGGAGTTGCGCATATGCTCGGTTTCCACAGATCCAATATAGGCCAGGTGGGGCTTGCCAGGCATGGACTTTGGCAAGGTTAGTCCATAAATCAGCAAGTTCAGGAAATCTGGCTAATGGGTTAGGAGGTTCAGGGTGTTTAATTCCTGACCACCATGCCGTCTTTTTGGTCGTGGCATTATAGTACTTCTGGCTAAGACAGACCAGCTGTCCTACCTTTTGGGTGAACTGGGGTCCAGTTCTGGCATAGCAAAGACGTCCAATGATTGAGTGCGCTAACACCCATTCACTAGTAGTCTTGTGTAATTCAGTCTGATTGTAAATCAAAGAATAATTCAATTCTTGGGCTTCCCATGGCCACTGGTCTCCCATTTGGGTTCCGCCACAGAAATAGCAATCTGAGATTTTAAGGCTAGATACTACTGCTCCGGCTAATTCTAAAAATAAATTCTGAGAAGGATGAGGAATCTCAAACTTATTTACATGCATGGCCTCATAGAAGGTGTTATGGATATGATATTTAGATGACTTGTGGGCTTGGGTATTCAATCTAATATACACAATGGTTCCTGGATCTATTGCCCCTCCAGCAATACGTAAACCAAACTTGTATCCTTGTTTCCATGCATAGGGATTGTGTATGCGTAAGTGTAAAGGGTTACAAGCATCTTTCTGACATTTATCATTTGTGGTTGGCTTGGTTAAAGTAGCCATTCGTTTATCTATCTTCTCGTCAACTATACCATTATTCCAGGTAGCATAAAAAACACATTCCCAATCCGGGCAATAGTAATCTGCTGCTGGGGCAGTACTATAGCCTGGTTCCTTTTTACCTGTACACTTCCTCCATCCTGTGGCACCTTCTGGACACATGTACTTATGGTCATTTCGATACGCTTTCTCCCAAGTACCACAGGTGGAATAACTATCTCTGTTAATGACATTACATGCATCAAAATTCAAAACAGCGGGTTTAGTAATGTCCTTCAATGGTGGCGTAGCAGCTATTATAGGTCCATCTGCATCCTTCCATCATATTTCCAACGTGTAATAGGATGGATTCTGATGCGGATTATAGCATGCTCTAATTTTGCCATAAGTGCAAACATTTAGTTCAGTGGTGTTATAAATACACCGAGTCACTTTTCCCTTGCAGGTATAGTACGAGTGGTAAATCAAAGTCTGAGTTACTTTCAGTCCAGTTCGAGTAGAAGTAATGCAAGCAGTGCATGGAGGTAAAGCATAAGTCAGTTCAAAACCTCCATAGAGGGCAACCAGGATGAAGCAAAAGTAAAGATGCATGTTGATGTTGATTGGAGTTCTTCTGAATCCTCAGCTTGCTGGTCTTGATCACGGCGTTCTTCTTCTTCGTCCCGTTTGCTAATGAAGCAATTTAACGGGTGCTGAGTGTTGATTGAAGATCCTCAGGTTGTCCAGTACACATTAACCAACTTATTAGCAATTTCAATTGGCTTGTGAAGTCTGGCTAGTCAATGTAGTATCAAAGTAGTGTGCAGAACCGCACAGATTGAGTTCGTTGAAACAAAACTGTTGCTGCATGGAAAACATCAATCCTCTTCGAAAGACTTGGCTACTGCAAGGCACTGTGATGAAGTGTCTAAGCTGCTGGTTGCCGTCTCAGAGTAACTCGCAAGGGTGCATCAAGATGCTGCTCTGGTGTCCACTGCTCGGGTTCAGGATCAGCGGCGGGCTTGACTCTGCTGTGGTGGATCCAGGCGTCGATCTCAGCTACCTTTACTGCAGTTGGGGTAGACAGGATGACGCTGTACGGTCCCTTCCAATGGGGTTCCAACGGTGTCTTCTTCCAATCTTTGATCCACACCGAGGTACCAGGCTGATAGGGATGCAAAGGTTCCGTCAGGTTGATAGGCAACTGGTCTTGGATCCACGCATGGAGAGTCTGCAGAACAAAACTAAGAGCTAGGAGTTCTTGTCTGGTTACTTCTGAACCAATTTGGGCTAAACTTCCTTTGATTCCCTGCACTATTGGTGGGGGTTTACCATACAGGACTTCAAAAGGGGAAAACCTGTTGACTTTACAGGAGCTGAGCGTATTCTGAGTAAAGCTATCGGGAGCACTTGGGGCCACTTCAAGTGTGTCTCCTGGCAAAGCTTTGACATTTGGGCTTTTAGGGTATGATTCATTCGCTCAACTTTCCCTGAACTCTGGGGTCTGTATGCAGTGTGGAGTTTCCATTGTATCTGCAAAGCTTTTGCTAACTGTTGAGTAACTTGGGAGACAAATGAGGGTCCATTGTCTGACCCTATTACTGCTGGAATTCCGAACCTAGGGACAATCTCTCTCATTAAGACTTTGGTAACTTCTTGAGCTTTCTCAGTTCTGGTTGGGAAGGCTTCTACCCACCCAGAGAAAGTACAAACTAATACTAACAGGTAATGGTACCCATTGGCTCTTGGCATTTCGGTAAAATCAATTTGGAGGTTGTGCATGGGAGTTACACCTCCTGACTGAACTCGGGGTGCCGTTATAAGGCCTTGCTTGGCATTATTTTTGGCACAGGTTAGACATTGACGTGCTACTGAAGCTGATATGGTTGTCAATAGAGGGATGTAAAAATGTGGTCTGAGTGCTTTTTCCATAGCACTTTTCCCATAGTGGGTAGCTTCATGGAAAGCTTTTACAAAAGCTGGTCCTAACAATTAAGGAATTACTATTCGTCCAGGGGGTTGACTGCCCTCTTCTGGTGGCAGCTCAATCCATCCATCTTTCAGTACTCCATCTTCTTTGTTACAGTAGTAATCTAATTCTTTGGTGGTATATCGTGGTGTCCATAAATTCAGAGGTACTGGAAACAATGCTGCTTGCATCGGCATTGCTTGTGGTGTGATCTGTCCTGTCATAGCTGCTTGTCGTGCTGAGGCATCTGCAAATCTATTTCCTCGGGCAACTTCTCCTTTTCCTGCTTGATGTCCTCTGCAATGCATGACAGCTACACGTGTTGGGGCCCAAACTGCATCAAGTAACATCAATATCTCGGGACCATACTTGACTGACTTTCCTCCGGATGTGATGAGTCCTCGTTCTTTATAGAGGGCTCCATGGGCATGTAGAGTAGTGAAGGCATATTTGGAATCTGTATATACATTTAGCACAAGTTTTTCTCCTAACAATAATGCTCTGGTGAGTGCTATCAATTCGGCTTTTTGGGCTGATGTGCCTGAGGCTAGAGCTGATGATTCAACTACTTCGTGTTGAGTGACGACTGCATATCCGGCACAGCGTCGTCCATCGAGGATGAAACTGCTCCCATCAACATAATAGATTTGGTCAGGATTGTCTATGGGCACATCTGTCAAGTCGGGTCGACTGGAGAACACAGTTTCCATGACTTCGATACAGTCATGTTCTGGGAGTTCTTCACTGATGGGTATCAAGGTGGCTGGATTCAAGGCATGACTCACTTCTAGTTGTATCTGTGGGTTTTCACATAACATGCTCTGGTACTTCAACATTCGGGAATTGGTGAGCCAATAATTTGCTTTTTGTTCCATGAGGGCAAGGACTGCATGTGGCACAGTGACTCGTATGTTCTGTCCTAGTGTGAGCTTGTCTGCTTCACTCACTAATAATGCTGTAGCTGCAACGGCTCTCAGGCAAGGTGGCCATCCTTTGGCCACAGGGTCCAATTGTTTCGATAGGTATGCTACAGGTCGCTCCCAATTTCCCAATTTCTGAGTCAACATGCCTAAGGCATTTCCCTGTGCTTCATGTACAAACAAGTGGAAAGGCTTGTGGACATCTGGTAGTCCAAGTGCTGGTGATGACATCAATTCTTCCTTTAACTTCTTGAAGGCTGTATCCTGCTCAAGTCCCCACTCCAGTGGCGACTTCTCTTCTCCTTTTGTGGCTTCATACAGTGGTTTGGCAATTTGGGCGAAGTTGGGTATCCAGATTCGGCAATATCCTGCCGCTCCCAGAAAGGCTCTGACTTGCTTTCTGGTTGTTGGGGTTGGAATTCTGCATACTGCTTCTTTTCTTTCTCTGCCTAATCTTCGGCTTCCTTGGGTTATACGAAAACCCAAGTATTTCACTTCTTTTTGGCATAGCTGTGCTTTTGCTCTGGAAACTTTGTATCCAGCTTCATCTAGTAACTGCAAAAGATCTTTGGTGGCTAGTATACATTCACTTTCTGATATGGCAGCTATCAGCAGATCGTCCACGTATTGGAGAAGCACTCTCTTCCCCGGGGCCACTGGATAGCTTGAAAGGTCTTGATTCAGTGCAGCACTAAAAATGGTAGGCGAATTCTTGAATCCTTGGGGTAATCTTGTCCAGGTGAGTTGGCCCCCTCTTCCAGAGATGGGGTCCTGCCATTCAAAGGCAAACAATATTTGACTTACAGGGGCCAATCTTATGCAAAAGAATGCATCTTTTAAATCCAGTACAGTGAAATGGGTAGCTTCAGCAGGTATCAGTCCTAGAAGAGTGTAAGGATTGGGCACAACTGGATGTATAGTTTCAACTGCATCATTTACTCTCCTTAGGTCTTGCACTGGGCGGTAATCCTCCGTCCCAGGTTTCTTTACTGGCAAAAGTGGAGTGTTCCATGGGGATTGACATACTTTTAGTAGGCCATACTCGAGCAATCTTTGTAAGTGACGATGAATGCCTTCAATTGCCGCTCTTGGGAGAGGGTACTGTTTGACGTGTACTGGTGTAGCACTAGGCTTGAGGGTTACGATTACTGGAGCTATATGCTTGGCTAGGCCTGGGGAACTGCCTTCTGCCCATACTCCAGGTGGTGCATGAATGTTCTTTAAAGTTTGTTCGAAATAGGTGTCTTGGATAGAGTCATCAATGTAATACCTCCATTCTTCTTCTCGGGGAACTGTCAGCAGCATTACTCCTGCTGGTTTGGCTTGGGGATTTACTGTCATTTGCATTTCTCCTTTTTCAGAGAAAGATATTTGTGCTTGAAGCTTGGCTAACATATCTCGTCCCAGTAGTGGCACTGGACATTCGGGCATGTAAAGGAATTGATGAGTTATTTGCTGTCCTCCTAGACTGCATATACGATTCTGAAGAAAAGACTTTGTAGCTTTGGCACCAGTTTCTCCTATAATGGTGACTGCTTTTGTAGAAAATGGGGCTATCTTTTTGTCTATTACTGAATGTTGTGCTCCAGTATCAACCATAAAGTCCATAACTTGGTCTCCTATTTGTATTCCGACCATAGGCTCCTGGAGACCTAAAGCAAATTTGGAGCCCGGTCTGTCCTAATCCACGTCATTTTCATCCTGGATCGTTGTGGCCAATGCTTGAATGGCTCCTCCTCTTTCCCGCTGGAATTGTTCTCGATTGGCTCCTCCGCGGTTTCGGGGATAGCCTCGTCTTTCTTCTCGCCATTGATGATTGCTGTCGTCATCTTGCTGGGCGTCTTCGAGTTGCGGGCACGTATCTCTCCAATGTCCTTCTTCTCTGCAATATGCGCATTGGTTCACGCCTAGCTTCTGGGACCGGCCTCCGCCTTGGCCCCGCCCTCTTCCTCTGCTCCGTCGACTAGGGATACCTCCCCTTTTCTGTTCAACTATGGCCGCAGCCAAAAAATCAGCTTTCTTCTTCATCTTTCTATCACATTCTCTCTGCCTTTCATTATCACGATTCACATACACTTTATGAGCGACTTCCAGTAACTGTGTTGCATTCATGCCCGCAAACCCCTCTAATTTCTGTAATTTACGTCTAATGTCTGGTTGAGACTGGTTTACAAAAGCAGAATTCACCATACATAAACTTCCTGGTGCCTCGGGATCATAGGGAGTATACATTCTGTATGCTTCAATTAATCTTTCATGAAAGTCTGCTGGGCTCTCATCTACACCTTGGATAACTCCTGCAACTTTGGAAAGGTTCATAGCTTTTTGGCCTCCCCTTCTCAGGCCTTGTAAAAAGCCTTGGCGGAAAACGGGCTAGGGCTGTGGATCCTTCCTCTGTATTTGGATCCCAATGGGGGTCTTCATTCGGGAATTCTCTCTGGGCCGCTTCCCGATAGTCTATTCTGTTCAGCCCCTGTCCCGGAGCTACAGGGTTATCTGCCATCCACTCAATAGCTGCTTTTCTAATTCGTGTTCGCTCCTCTGTCGTGAATAGGGTGGTCAGGAGCTGG
This sequence comes from Ichthyophis bannanicus, assembly GCA_033557465.1. Taxonomy (NCBI): domain Eukaryota; kingdom Metazoa; phylum Chordata; class Amphibia; order Gymnophiona; family Ichthyophiidae; genus Ichthyophis; species Ichthyophis bannanicus. The sequence goes on from CM066033.1 coordinate 530,879,311, forward strand.
CGGCAATCTGGCCAGGTGGGTTGGTGGGTTTCCATAATAGTAGTTACTAATTCTGTAAGTTCCTGGGGCTTACTAGTATAGGAGGCATAATGCGACCTCCAATTTAACAAATCCGTTGTAGAGAAAGGGATATACACATAAGTTAAGGGTCCCGCTACCACCTCCTCATTATCGTTCTTTATAGGTACTCCCGGGACTTGCCGTAAAGGCATCATTTTGGCAGTAGCTGTCTTGTGGGATCTAAGGGTTGTTTTCGTAACTGTCTTTCCAGAGGTCACTTTCACTTTTTCAACAGGTTTCACTTTGGGTGTACTTTTTGCTGGCACGCTAGTGCTGGCAACCACTTGTACACTGTCATCCTCGCTTTGGGCATCTTCAATTTCTTCCTCCTCTTTCTCTATATCTGACTCGCTTTTTATAATATCATCTTCTTCAGCTAATTCCTCTCTCTCTCCTCCGGGAGGTGGGTCAGGAGTTGGGTCCCACACCGGCTGTCTCTGGGGCTCTGGGGCAGGACGCCGGGCTACTCTTATTGGACCTGGGGTTCGAGGCTGTCGGGGAATTATTTCTGGGGAATCAGGATCTACCAGGATGGGCTTCTTCCTGGACTTCTTATCCTGCTCTTTCATTCTAGGCTGTTCCGTTTTCTGTCTAGAATCTGTTTTAGCTAACATTATTCTGCACTGTTCCTCATAACAGCGCTGCGCCCAGAGGGGCGGATCTTCACAAATACTTAACCAGGAATCTATATAGGGGTACTGATCGGGGTGCGCTATCCGCACTCTACGGTGTATTATCTGTATAATTTCTACATTGAACGTTCCCTCTCGGGGCCAGGTGGGGTCTAGATCGGGCCACTCCCTAGTACACAAAATCTGCAAACGGGCTGCTGTCATTTTAATACCATAATCTCCAGAATATCCCTCTTTAAAATGTGCGATCATACATTCTAATGGAGTGTTTCTAGTAGACCCCGCCCCTCCCATTTCGATGTGCGCGCGCAACAACAGACAAAAGGGAAAAGGAGGGCGGACCGTGGGTAAGGGGTCCTCACGGCCCTGGAAACGTATAAGGAGAACAAATAACAAGACAAGACGACAATCGCTTCCCCCTTTTCGCGACCTGAACGCGGTCGCCCGGTCAGGAAATGCGCTACTCAGGGGTCCGCCTTCACTTGGTCCGTGCTGCCGGACCTCTCATCCACACTTCATTCACACAATCATGCTAGCAACGTATCCCAGAATGCATTCGTTTCTATCTATTCTGACTAGTCTTACCAATTTCCCAATTACAAAAAGGATGGGGGTTTCACCCGGCGAATACCCATGCGGGGTTACTCGGCCCTTCCTTGAGAGGTGATCAGGCTCTCTTACCAATTTCCAATATCTCGAGATTACAAATTCCAAATTCCAAGTTCCAATGGCAGTACTGCTCTTTCTATATCTGTCTAGACACCAAATCAAAACTATACTCACCGGATCCGGTCCTCAAACTTCCCAAGCAGACACATGAGTTGGACCTCGGACTCCCCTCACTCGGGTTCGAGGCGTTGGCTCCAGCCGGGCCCGGCACCCGCCGAGGTCCGACCAGCTCCCTCCGATACAAGGGACCGGCGGCGCCAGGGAGCAGCCCTCGTCGGAAGGGCGCGATCCCGGCAGGACCAAGCCTATAGAGGCGGAAAGTCGTGGTATATTGCCCTATATACACTTTGATTCCACAACTTCCCGGCCAATGCACCAAGAATATGTAGCAGCAAAGCGCAGACAAACCAATGATACCAGGAGTCTGTTCAGAAGGTCCAAATCATTTATTTGTGCACAAGTCTCAAGCAAGTCAATTTCAAAATGGCTGAGCAAAGTTTTCTAGCATTACAACAACTTTTATAGACTTCTGTTCCATTCTAGGTATAGAAAAACATTTCATTGGTCCCGGTACTCTCCCGTACCTCCCGTACCTCTTCCATTGGTCCCGGTACTGATAAGATTATCCAATTATGTTCCTTCAGTGGGCTCAGCACCTGCTCACCCCCCTTCTAGTCCCAATTACAATGGTCAGTTCATCAACTTGTTACTTCCATACTCTCAAGGCCATGGAGCCAATTTGTGCATGCAGGGGAGCAGGGCTCTGCAACTCATCTGTCAGCACTCCCAATTATATTCCTTGCAGATGTACTTTTCTTATCAGTAACTTTTAAACATATTTTTCTGTATTTTTCCATCTTTCAGTTTTGCTTATCTAAGTTAGTTTAGTACTCTTGCAGGGTTCTATCCTACAATAGCAGCATGTTGGGGGATGTGCAATTCCTATGAGCCTCTTCACAGGCTTCATTTACAGGTCAAGCGAGTTAAGCCTGCCTGCTTATGTCAGACACTGTGGATCACAGGCCTGCACCTGCCACAGGTGGATTGCCCTCTGCCCATACTCCAGGAGGGGCATCAACGCTTTTCAAAATAGATTCAAAATAGGTATCAATAATTGGCTCAGTACTTGGCTCAGTACTATAATATCTCCATTCTTCTTCTCGAGGAACAGTAAGCACCATTAGTCCAGCAGGTTTTGTCTGGGAATTCACTGTCATTTGCATTTCTCCTTTCTCAGTAAAGGTTATTTGGGCCTGCAGCTTGGCTAGCATATCTCGTCCCAGTAATGGCACTGGGCACTCTGGCATGTAAAGGAATTGGTGCGTTATTTGCTGTCCTCCTAAATTACAAATGCGGTTTTGAAGAAATGGCTTTGTGGCTTTTGCGCCAGTTGCTCCCACAATGGTGACTGCTCTTGTAGAAAAAGGAGCTATTTGTTTATCTACTACAGAATGTTCTGCTCCAGTATCAACCATAAAGTCCATAAATTGGTCTCCTATTTGTATACTGACCATAGGCTCCTGGAGACCCAAAGCGAATTCGGAGCCCGGTCTGTCCTAATCTGCTTCATCCAAGTCATAGGCTGTGGCGGTTGCCATTCCCTGGAGGGCCTCCGTGCGTTCTTGTTGAAAATGTTCTCGATTGGTTCCTCTGCGGTTCTGGGGTCGGCCTCTCTCTCTTTCCCTCCAAGGGGCGTGTTCCCCTTCATCCTGAGAGGCCTCTTCGAGTCGCGGGCATGCACTTCTCCAATGTCCTTCTTCTCTGCAATAAGCGCATTGGTTTGCGCCTAATGGGGGCCGGTCATATCCTCGGCCGCGCCCTCTTCCTCTGCTCCTTCGATTAGGGACACCTCCCCTTTTCTGTTCCACTATGGCCGCAGCCAAAAAATCCGCTTTCTTCTTCATCCGTCGATCACTTTCTTTCTGTCTTTCATTATCACGATTCACAAACACTTTATGAGCGACTTCCAGTAACTGTGTTGCATTCATGCCCGCAAACCCTTCTAGTTTCTGTAGCTTACGTCTAATATCTGGTTGTGACTGGTTTACAAAAGCAGAATTCACCATGCATAGGCTTCCTGGGGCATCTGGGTCATAGGGAGTATACATCCTATACGCTTCAGTCAATCTCTCATAGAATACTGCTGGGCTCTCATCTATGCCCTGATTAATTTCGGTCACTTTAGAAAGATTCATAGCTTTCTGGCCCCCCCTTCTCAGACCTTGCATGAGGCCTTGGCGAAACCGGGATAGGGCTCTGGATCCTACTTCAGTATTTGGATCCCATTTGGGGTCTTCGTTAGGGAATTCTTTCTGAGCTGCTTCACGATTGTCTATTCCTGCTTCAACTCTCTCTACCAGGGGATTGTCTGCCATCCAGTCGATAGCAGCTCGCCTAATTCGTGTCCGCTCCTCAGTAGTAAATAAAGTAGACAGGAGCTGACGGCAATCTGCCCAAGTGGGCTGGTGAGTTTCCATGATCGTATGCATCAATTCTGTTAACTCTTGGGGCTTATTAGTGTAGGAAGCATAATGTATCTTCCAGTTCAACAAATCAGCGGTGGAGAAAGGCACATATACTAAACTCAGGGGTCCCGCTACTATCTGATCATGCTCATCCCGCACGGGCAGCCCCGGGACTTGTCTCAAGGGGGCTATTACTCTCGGGGTGGCTTTCGGCTTCTTAGTAGTGACTTTCGGGATCTGGGTAGGGACTTTCAACTTTGAGACTCGCCTAGTCTGGGGAGCCTCACTCGCAACAGATGAACTAGCACTGACAACTGATTTTTCACTTTCTGTCTCTGTCTGGGAAGATTCATCTTCATCTTCCTGCCCTGACTCCTGCTTATCCTCAGTCTCTGTCTCAGACTGATCAGCATCTTCTCTGGACAGTTCATCTGGCGGGTCTTCTGGCTGGTGAGGGGGTGGACTCTCCCGGTCCCGGGGGCCTGCCCCGGAGCGCGGTGGTACTCTCACTGGGTGCTGGGCTCGGGACTGCCTAATTACAGCTCCCGGGGACTCAGATTCTACAAGAACAGGTTTCTGGCTAGGTTTCTTAGCTGTCCCTGTTTTCTGGGTCTGATCTGTTAATGCTAACATTATTCTGCACTGCTCCTCATAACAGCGCTTTGCCCAAGGGGGCGGATCTTCAAAAATACTTAACCAAGAATCTATATAGGGATACTGATCGGGGTGCGCTATTCGCACCTTCCGATGAACTGACTGAATAATTCCTAGGTTAAATGTTCCATCTCGAGGCCACATGGGGTTTATGACGGGCCACTCCCTAGTACACAAAAGCTGTAATCGCGAGGCAGTCAGTTTTACTCCATAATCTCCTGAATATCCTTTACTAAAATGTTTGATCATACATTCTAACGGAGTGTTCCTAGTAGACTCCGCCCCTCCCATTTCGATGTGTGCGCGCAACAACAGACAGAAGGGAAAAGGAAGTCGGACCGTGGGTAAGGGGTCCTCACGGCCCTAGAAACATTCAAGGGAAACAAATAACAAGACAAGACGACGGTCGCTTCCTCCTTTTTATGATCTGGACGCGGTCGCCCGGCCAGAAAATGCGTTACTCAGGAGTCCGCCTTCGCTTGGTCTGTATTGCAAGACCTCTCACTCACACTTCATTCACACAATCATGCTAGCAACATATCCCAAAAACAGCCCAATCCTGTCTCAACTGACTAGGCTATATCAAATTCCAAAATCAAAAGACCTTGCGTATACTCATGCAGGGTTCTAGTTTCTCCTTGCGTATACTCATGCAAGGTTCAAAAAGACGATAGTTTCACCTTGCGTATACTCATGCAGGGTTAGTCGGACCGTCTTGAGAGGTGATCAAGCTCTCTTACCAAATACCAAATTCCAAAGTTCCAAAGTTCAAACAACAGTTCTGCTCTGACTCTTCTGTCTAGTCAAATCAAAACTATACTCACCGGATCCGGTCCTAGTTCCCAAGCAAGCGCATGAGTTGGACCTCGGACTCCCCTCACGGGTTCGAGGTGTTGGCTCCGTCCGGGCTCAGCACCCGCCGAGGTCTGGCCAGCTCCCTCCGATACAAGGGACTGGTGGCGCCAGAGAGCGAGCCCACGTCGGGAGGGCAAGATCCCGGCAGGACCAAACCTGTAGAGGCGGAAAGTCATGGTATATTGCCCTATATACCCTCTATTACCACACCTTCCCGGCCAACGCACCAAGAATATGTAGCAGCAGAGCGCAGACAAACCAATGATACCAGGAGTCTGTTCAGAAGGTCCAAATCATTTATTTGTGCACAAGTCTCAAGCAGAATCAAATTCAAAATGGCTGAGTAATGGCTGTTAGTAAAACAACAACTTATATACTTTTCTTGTCCATTCTAGGTATAGGCAAACTTCTCATTGGTCCTGGTAACCCCTTTCACCCCATCTATTGGTCCCGGTAACAGAGGCGTAGCGTGGGGGGTGCAGGGGGGGCCGGCCGCACCAGGCGCAACATGGGGGGGGGGCGCTTGCACTTGCAGCTCTCTGTTGCCGATGAGGGGGAAAGGCAGGTCCCTATGATACATGTTGGTGCGTACGCCATCTGGTGGTGGCACTGCAAAGAGGTTTGCGCTATAGCCCTCGAGCCCGCAGTCCTGGGAGTCGCATTGTTCTTGGCAAACCCTTGGCAACAAAGCGCAGGCGATGCGATTGACCCCCTCTAGGTAGCTATTTCACACAAGCTGCCGGGGCGCTCGCACTTGCAGCTCTCTGTTGCCGATGAGGGGGAAAGGCAGGTCCCTATGATACATGTTGGCGCGTACGCCATCTGGTGGTGGCACTGCAAAGAGGTTTGCGCTATAGTCCTCGAGCCCGCAGTCCTGGGAGTCGCATTGTTCTTGGCAAACCCTCGGCAACAAAGCGCAGGCGATGCGATTGACCCCCTCTAGGTAGCTATTTCACACAAGCTGCCGGGGCGGGGTGGGAGGGGGACTGTTTATCGCGTCGTCGCCCCTCGATCTCAATGTAAAGCTGGGGTTGGGGTCGGATTGCCCTGTGCGCTCGAGAAGGCGGAGCTGCAGGGCGGCATCGCGAGTTTCTGGTTCCGGATCTCCTCCTCTTCCCTGCTGTTGGGCGTTTAACCATGCTTGTCGGGCTCTTGCTGCTGTGCTGTTCGTTTCCCTGGACTCCGGCTCAGCGAGGTCAGTGCTGACGATCGCTCCCTCCCGGGGTAGGATCACGGTCGGCTCCCCCGCGCAAAGAAGCTCCCCGGCGGCTAAAATCCACGGGTTAGGGGGCGCAAATTACTTGCCTTGCCCTGGGTGCTGACAACTCACGCTACGCCACTGCCCGGTAACATTACGTAGTCATCCAATTAGGACTTTGGTCTGGGCTCTGCACCTGCTTACCCCCCTTCTAGTCCCAATTACAATGGACAGTTCTTCCAACTTTGATACTTCTCTCCTCCAAGGTCACTTAGCTAGCTAGAACATGTGGGAAAGCAGGGCACTGTAACTTTTCTTTCAGCAGTGTTAATTAATTCCATAGAAGCTGTGCTCTCTTATCAATACCAATTAAACTTGTTTTTCTATATTTTCTAAGTTTTGATTCTATGGTAGCAGCATTTTGGGGGATGTGCAATTCCTTTGGACCTCTCCACAGGCTTCATTTACAGGTCAAGCTACTCAGGCCTCTCTGCTCATTTCAGACACCATGGATCATAGGCCTTCGCCTACCACAGCGCAAGGGTAGCACATCTGACTCCAGATCAGAAGGCTGTGTGTTCAAATCACATCAAGGTCATTGGTCCTTGTGTTCATGTCCCTCTTTAGCCTCCTGAAAGAAAACCTCTTTGATCCTGCTGTTAGCATGTCTGAATTACAAGTAAGGGAAAACTACCTAAAAGAAGCTGTTTCCATGCATCAGGCCCACAGGGTGAAGCCTGATATGTAAGAGGCTGGAGAAAGAGCTCCTTTTCGTGGGTGAAAAGACCATGCTGAAGCCACAGCAGCCAGGACTCAAAGATGGGGAGAGACTCCTCCTTACGGCGCACGCCTTTCGGTAAATTGCAGGTTGGACCGTGGCCTTTCAGTAAAGTGCTGGATGGTAGTGGCTAATCTTTCATACGCGAGTGTGTGATACACCTGTACTGAAATCACACTACCAAAGACTCACACAGCAGACCTTGTGGCGCAAGGGTAGCTCATCTGACTCCTGATCAGAAGGCTGTGTGTTGACATCACATCAAGGTCATTGGTCCTCGTGTTCATGTCCCTCTTCAGCCTCCTGAAATAAAACCTCCTTGTTCTTGCTGTTGGCATGTCTAGATTAGAAGTAACGGGAAAATCACCCAAGAGAAACTGTTTCCATGTATCAGGTCCACAGGGCAAAGTCTGAAAAGTAAGAGGCTCCCCATTGTGTATAGAAATAAAATCCTAGTCACAACTTTTAAACTAGACAACAGTATATTCCCCTCCTACCTTTTCACCCTGATTCATCCACAAACTAATATCAGGATTAGAAGAAAATGTACAAAAGACCTTCTAGCCTTACCCTCCCAGTAAGGAAAACTAAGAAGGCAATAAGCAACAGAGCCTTCAGGTATTCTGCCCCTGCTCTATGGAACTCTCTCCCTGACACTATCAGATCTACGAAGAAGCTTCAGGACTTTCGTAAACTACTTAAAACCCTCCTCTTCTCAGAATACTACAATTTATCTGCCTTCCCACTCTTTCCTTCCCCCTCCCCCACTAGCCATGACCCTCCCCCCAATTATAAATAACCGCCTGTAATCTGCTCCGTTGTAAATACAGAATATAAATAGTTAGCTTCCACGATATTTCTGTATTAGTGCCTAACTGATATGTAAATAGTTTATTGTAATATAGTTTGAAATGTTCTCTATAATCAGGACTCTGGAATGTTGTTGAATGTAAACTGCCCCCTATCAATGGAAGGGGTTGTATATAAGAAATGTTTAAATAAATAAATACATTTTATCATAGTCTCCCTTTCGAAAGTTAAAAGGTAGTACCGTGGATTTCCTTCCCATCCCTACTGCACTAATTAAATCAAATGTGATCATGCTATGATTACTGTTGCCAAGAGGCCCCAACACCCTTATCTCTTGCACCAGATCTGGTGTTCCACTAAGGACTAGGTCCAATATGGCTTCCCCTCTGGTCGGTTCATGAACCAGCTGCTCCAAGAAGCAGTCATTTATTTTATCTAGAATCTTTATTTCCCTAGCATGTCCTGCCGTGACACTGACCCAGTCAATACCGGGGTAATTGAAATCACCCATTATTATTACTGTGATATAACTTTTGTTAGCTTCCCTGATTTCTTGGAGCATTTCATCATCCATTTTTTCATTCTGGCCAGACGGTCGATAGTACACCCCACTGTCATCGCCTTCCCCTTTTTGCATGGAATTTCAATCCATAGAGATTCTACAGCAAATTGTGTTTCCTGCAAAACTTTAATCCTTTGTGACTCAATGCCTTCTCTAGCATAGAGCGCAACCCATCCAGCAATTTTATCACCTCAACATTACTATATAGTTCGTACCCAGATATCACAGTGTCCCACTGATTATCCTCCTTCCACCAGGTCTCTGAGATACCAATCAGATCTAACCTCTCATTTGGTGCTATATATTCAAACTCTCCAATCTTATTTGTGATGATCTATGTTCTGCATGTGTAAGTGAGCTGAGGTATTCAGTTTATCTAGTTTCTATTTAACAGTGCCACTTGTTCTCTTTCCCGAGTAGGAGATGTATTGGTATTCTCTGAGATGTATTGGTTTAATATTTGCAATGTTGCATTTTGATAGGTAGGTTATGTAAGTCCTGGTAGTACTGTTATAATATGGTGGGTTTGCTATGGGTTCTAAATAGGCAGTGTTTGTAGTTCTTCCTAATGTGCCTGTCGGTTGGCACTAGGTATAGCAATGTAGAAATCTGGTAGTCTTTCTTTATCTATGCACTCATTAAAAGGCAGGTTTACTAAACGTTAGTGCATGTTAACATTATGAAAATATTTATGCTTGAGAAGTCCTATCCTAGACCCCCATCAGCCTATTTCCAATCCTAGCCTCCCATTAGCCCATTTCCAATCTTATCCCCCATCAGCACATTTCCAGTCCTATCCTTGTCCCTCCATCATCCCATTTCCAGTCCTAGCCCCCCACTCAGCCCATTTCCAGTTCAAGCCTCCCTCCCCATTAGCTATTTCCAGTCCTATTTCCCCCCAGTCAGCCAATTTCAAGTTCAAGCTCCCCCCCACTCAGTCCATTTCTAATCCAAGCCCCCATGAGCCCATTTCCAATCCTAGTCCCCCATCAGCCTATTTCCAGTCCTAGTTCCCCCACTCAGCCCATTTCCAGTCAAAGCCCCCTCCCCATCAGCTATTTCCAGTCCAAGCTCCCCAGTCAGCCCATTTCTGGTCCAAGCCCTCTCCTGACTCAGCCCATTTCCATTCCTATCCTAGCCCCTCCATCAGCCTATTTCCAGTCCAAGCCCCTCCCCCCCCATTCAGCCAATTTCCATTCCTAGCCCCCCCACTCAGCCCATTTCTAATCCAAGCCCCCCTATGAGCCCATTTCCAGTCCTTGCCCCTCCATCAGTCCATTTCCAATCCTAGTCCCTCATCAGCCCATTTCCAGTCTTAACTCCCCCCACTCAGTTCATTTCCAGTCCAAGTCCCCTCCCCATCAGCTATTTCCAGTCTAAGCTCCCCCAGTCAGCACATTTCTGGTGCAAGCCCTCCACACACTCAGCCCATTTCCAGTCCTATCCTAGTCCCTCCATCAGCCCATTTCCTGTCCAAGCCCCCCTCCCACTCAGCCAATTTCTATTCCTAGCTTCCTCCCCCCCACTCAGCCAATTTCCAGTCCAAGCCTCCCCCACAGCCCATTTCCAGTCCAAGCCCTTCCCACTCAGCCCATTTCCAGTCCTAGCTTCCCCCCCACAGCCCATTTCCAGTCTTAGCTCCCTCCCCCACAGCCCATTTCCAGTCCAAGCACCCCCATTCAACCCATTTCCAGTTCAAGCCACCCCTCCCGAAGAGCCCCGCGGCTGTCTAAAAAGCTTTAGAGGGAGCCAGAGAGGCCCCGGCTAATCTCTAACAACTGCAGAAGTGAAGAGCGCCTTTTTTCTTTACTTCGGCAGCTGTAGTGTAGTTTACAACGCTACCACACTGAGGTCAAAGGGGACTTCCTGTTTCCCGGCACTCAGTGCGGCAGCATCCTAAACTACAGTACAGCTGCCGAAGTGAAGAAAAAGATGCTCTTCACTTCGGCAGCTGTTAGAGGTGAGCAGGGGCCTCTCCTGCTTCCTCTAAAGCCACCCTGCCTGCCAGTACTGAATGCGGGATGTTGTTGGTGCGGGGCCCTGTGTGAACAATATTCTCGCACATTTTCGGCTCTGTAGGTAAGTGAGAAAAAGCAAAAGGTAAAGAGGAGGAGGGTGGAGAGAACTTGAAAGTGTTGTAATAGTTACCGTGAAGGGTAAAAACTGGGTGGGCTGGGAAGAGACAGAGGCTTCCCTTGCACTCTTGATTTAAAAAAAACAGCCAGGATGGTAGTGGCTAATTTTTCATACATGTGTTTGTGTAGTACACCTGCTCTGAAATCACTCTACCAAAGGCTTTTGCAGTAGACCTTGTGGTATATGGGTAGCATGTTTGACTCCAGATCAGCAGGCTGCATGTTCAAATCACATCAAGGTCATGGCTCCTTGTGTTCACAAACCTCTTTAGCCACCCAAAAGGAAACCTCTTTGTTTCTGCTGTTGGCATGTCCGAATTACAAGAAAGGGGAAAGTCCCCTAAAAGAAACTGTTTCCATGTATCAGGTCTACAGGGTGAAGCCTGATATGTAAGAGGCTGGAGGAAGAGGTCCTTCTCATGGGTGAAAAGACAATGCTGATAGGCAGTGATGTCATTGAGGTATGTATGTGTCCCTCCAAGCATGTTCTATCAAAATTCCAGCCCCTTATCTGCCAAGAGCGATACCACACTGGATTCCAACTGGCCAGATACTCAGTTGGCAATGACTGCAAAAAGTAGGGCAGTTGAATTGCCAGAATTTGCATTTGACCGCACACCACCCCCACATGATGAACAAAGCAAAATGGTGCCTAAGGAGCCTATTTGGTGCCCTTGACTGAAGAGTCGAGGAGCCAAACAATTGTTTCTTAATCCGATGGTGATGATCAACTTACTCCCAGGGAGCTCAGACAGTGGTTCCAGGAACTCAAAACAGAAAAGCAGCCCCTCTAGGGGGACATTGCTACATTAGCAATCGATCTGCATACCTGATGGACTTTGTAAAGCTTGTTGAAAGTGTGGCGGCTCATCTTCAGGAATACAACAAAGACCTGACAGACTTAGAGAAACACATGCAGGAGCTGGATCAGGCCATTGGGAACTTGCCTGATAAGGTCAAGGACCTTGGGAACCATAGCCAGCGTTTCAATCTGCACTTCTTCAGTTTCCTGAAGGAGGTGACCTATGCAGAATGTTTAGCAGTGGTGGCCAAAATTGTAACTGCACTCTAGGAGGAGAAGGGAGACTGTCCAAAGGTGGAATTAGAATGGGCCCATTGAGCACTGGGACAGCCGCAGCCAGTCTCCCCGACAATGTGGTGATTTGCTTTCACATCTATGTGGTGAAAGAACAGATGGCATCCAGGGCCCTCAGAAAAGGACCACTAATCTGGAATTTTCATTGCATTGAGAAATTTTAGATGATCATTCACCTAATACACTGAGACAGCCCCATGAACTACGGGACATCATACAGAACCAGTGGGACCTGGGACTTCGCTATCGTCGGCAGTTCCCATTTGCCCTTACCATTACAAAAGAAGGATGCACCGTTCCAGGGTGGATTTGCTCAGAAGCCATGGTGTGCTTAGCAGATGTTGGCATTTCAGGGGTGGAGAACTTGCCCGCCCCCCCCCCCCCCCCAGCGCATTCAGCTCCATGTTGTAAGGAGGTGAAATGGCAATGAGTGGAGAGAGCCAAGCGGTTCTGCTGGAAATCCGAGGACCAGAGACAAGCAGCTTCACTGGACTATTACAACTGAGTGACTGATTTATACTGTTGTCTGTCTCACAGTAACTTGCCAGGGGCTAATAGTGGGCTTGATGGTGAATGAGTGGGAATATGGTTTGAGTAGGCATTAGGGGTTAAGTGTTTGAGGTAACTTGGGGGATGGGAAAAGATGCAGGATGTAAGTGCGACTGGGGAGTGTGTGGGGGGACTGTTGAGTGGGGAAGGCATGGATGGGGGAGGGGTGGCAATAGTAACTTCCATCTGGGATCTACAAGGGGGATGGTGTGAGAGGTTCGGGGTTGGGGGATGTGGGCTTGAAGGGCTCTGGTGACCATCACTTGCCTCTGTGTGTTGGGCTATCGGGTGGTGATTGGCAGAATGGAAGTTGAAGGTGGAAGTGGGGGAGGTGGGTGGGGTGGTTAGGGAGGAGGAAGGTCCTGGGGGAAGAGAGGGGTTAGTGTTAGAGGAGGATGTGGGGCTGTGGAGAGGAATGATTAGCACTAAAAGTCTTAATTTGCCCACAAAATGTCAGCTATTATTTAAGGAACTTAATAGGCTCCAGTGGGACATAGTATTTGTTTAGGAAACACATCTTTGAGCTCAGGACCAGGGCCTGCTGTGGAACAGAAATTACCAATGAGGCTATTTTGCATCTAAGAAGGGGGGAGGGAAGTCAGGCGGGGTTTGCCATCTTGCCTTTTAAAAAGTGTGGTGAAGCTCGGGATGGAAATGGTAGATATGTGAACATCAAGAAGATGGTGCAGGAGAAGTCTTTGTGGTGAGTGCCTATGCACCTAATCAAGGCCAGAGAGTGTCCATTAATCGAATAGGGATGGAGCTCTCGGGGTTTTCTAGGGGGGCAATTGTAATGGGGGGAGATTTCAACATAGTGTTGGGGCCAGGGGCGGCCCAAGGGGGGTGCGGGGCCATGTGCGGAGATTAATTGCGGGGCCTCATTTGCATAGGGAGCCTCATTTGCATAAATATTTGCATTATGTTAACATGCATTTTTAGTAAACATGCTTCTTAATGAGTGTCTGGATAAAGAAAGACTAATAGATTTCTACGTTACTATATTCCAGTGCCAACCGCCAGGCCCATTAGGAAGTACTATAAACACTGACCTTTTAGAACTCATAGCAAATCCACCATATCATAACAGCTCTGCCAGGACTCACAAAGCATCAAACCCTACCTATCAAAAGGCAACACTGCAAATATTAAACTAATACATCTCAGAGAATACCAATGCATCTCCTACTGGGGAAAAAGAACAAGTGACATGGTCAAATAGAAACTACATGAACAGAATACCTCAGCTTGGTTAAAATGCAGAATATAGACCATCACCAAAGAACAAGGGATCACAATTTAGAAATAGGAAGACAATAATTAAACTGGGAACCCCAAAAGCCAAACTTGGGATGTACAACAACACTGGAGAAATAAAACTATAAATTAATTTCCTCTTGTACTAAACAAAACACAAAAGATGTTAACAATGCACATTTCCCAGAGCTGATATATTCCAGTTAATAAATTCAAAATAAAAAAGTATTTTTCTACCTTTTGTTGCTTGTGCATTTTCTTTTCAGTTGCAATTGTTCCAGTCACTTTCTTCTGGTTTCTTTGTGTCTTCTGCGAGCTATCCATTTTCCATTCTTCTCTTTTAGATTTTTTTCCAAATTTTTTCTCTATATCTGCTTTAACATACTGATCTTTCCCCTTTTGCTCTTTCCTCCATTTCTTTCCTTATTGCTTTATCATCCACTCAAATTTCACCCTTCCATTCTCAATCTACACTTACTCTTCCAATAACCGGCCCTTCATAGACTTTTCTTCCCTCCCACACAAAATATCTTTTCCCCTCTCCATTCTCATTTCCCATCCCTTTCTAGTCCTCCCCCAAAATCAGCTCCTTTATAGTTCTAGACCCACCCAGCATCTGCCCCCTTCTAGTCCCAGTCTCCCAAGCTTCCACATCAGCCCATTTCCAGTCCTAGCCTCCCATATGCTGTTTTCCAGTTCCATTCCAGCCCCCCCCCCCCATCAGCCTATTTCCACTCCAAGCTCCCCATCAGCCCATTTCCAGCCCTTTTCCAACTCCCATCAGCCCACTTCCAGTCCTATTCCAGCCCCCATCAGCCCATTTCCAGTGTCCTATTCCAGCCCATCACCCATTTGCAGTCTACGTTCCCCCCATCAGCCCATTTCTAGTCCTATCCTAGCTCCTCATCAGCCCATTTCCAGTCCTAGCCCCCATATGCTCTTTTCCAGTTCCATTCCAGCCCCTCATCAGCCCATTTCCTCCACGCTCCCCCATCAGCTAATTTCCAATCCTAGTCCCCTCGTCAGCCCACTTCGCCCTATTCCAGCCCCCATAAGCCCATTTCCAGTCCTAATCCAGCTCTTCATCAGCCCATTTCCAGTCCAAGTTCCCCCCCATCACAGCCCATTTCGTCCAGTCCCCCCACCATCACAGCCCATTTGCAGTCCTCCCCCATCACAGCCCAATTGTAGTCCGTTCCCCCCCCCCAGCCCATTTCCAGTCTGTTCTCCCCCCCACCACAGCCCATTTCCAGTCTGTTTCCCCCCATCCCAGCCCAATTTGTCCGTTCCCCCCATCACAGCCCATTTCCAGTCTGTTCCCCCCCCTACATCACAGCCCATTTCCAGTCTGTTTCCCCCATCCCAGCCCAATTTGTCCGTTCCCCCATCACAGCCCATGTCCAGTCTGTTTTCCCCCCCCCCCACATCACAGCCCATTTCCAGTCTGTTTCCCCCATCCCAGCCCATTTTCAGTCTGTCCGTCCGTCACCACCATCACAGCCCATTTCCAGTCCTATCCCCCCACCATCACAGACCATTTGCAGTCTTAATCCAGCTCTTCATCAGCCCATTTCCAGTCCAAGTTCCCCCCCCCCATCACAGCCCATTTCGTCCATTCCCCCCACCATCACAGCCCATTTGCAGTCCTATCCCCCCCACCATCACAGCCCATTTGCAGTCCTCCCCCCATCACAGCCCAAATGTAGTCCGTTCCCCCCATCACAGCCCATTTCCAGTCTGTTCTCCTCCCCCCCCACCACAGCCCATTTCCAATCTGTTTCCCCCATCCCAGCCCAATTTGTCCGTTCCCCCCATCACAGCCCATTTCCAGTCTGTTTCCCACATCCCAGCCCATTTTCAGTTCGTCCGTCCCCACCATCACAGCCCATTTCCAGTCCTATCCCCCCCACCATCACAGACCATTTGCAGTCCTAATCCAGCTCTTCATCAGCCCATTTCCAGTCCAAGTTCCCCCCCATCACAGCCCATTTCGTCCATTCCCCCCACCATCACAGCCCATTTGCAGTCCTATCCCCCCCACCATCACAGCCCATTTGCAGTCCTCCCCCCATCACAGCCCAATTGTAGTCCATTCCCCCCATCACAGCCCATTTCCAGTCTGTTCTCCCCTCCCCACCACAGCCCATTTCCAGTCTGTTTCCCCCCATCCCAGCCCAATTTGTCCGTTCCCCCCCATCACAGCCCATTTCCAGTCCGTTCTCCCCCCCCACATCACAGCCCATTTCCAGTCTGTTTCCCCCCCCCCCATCACAGCCTATTTCCAGTCCGTTTCTCCCCCCATCACAGCCCATTTCCAGTCTGTTCCCCCCCCATATCACAGCCCATCCAGTCCTAGCCGCCCCCCCAAAGAGCCCCGCGCCATCTAAGGGGCTGCAGAGGGAGCCGGGGAAGCCCGCGTGAAGCCCCGGCTCCCTCTGCACAGCCCGCCAGCGTGAAGAGCCTTTACCTTCACGCTGGCGGCTGTTTCAATGAAGCCGCGAATGCCGGGAAAGGTTAAAGGCTTTAACCTCTCCCGGCATTTGCAGCTTCATTGAAACAGCCGCCAGCGTGAAGGTAAAGGCTCTTCATGCTGGCGGGCTGTGCAGAGGGAGCCAGGGCTTCGCGCGGGCTTCCCCGGCTCCCTCTGCAGCAGTCCATTGAGCGAGAATGTGGTTCGCGCGGGGCCCCCTGAAGCGCGGGGCCCTGTGCGAACAACATTCTCGCTCAATGGACGGGCCGGCCCTGGTTGGGGCCACACCTGGACAGATTGGGGGAGGGGCAGGAGTGGGAGAGATGGCACACAGGCAACATCTGAGAGAGATTATGCATTTAAAACAGCTAATAGATAGCTGGCGGGAACAATATCACCAAGGCCAGGCTTAGTTGTATTTCTCTCCATCTCACCAAACATATTCACACATTGACATTTGTTTTAGTGGATCAGAATCTCTTGGCTGTCGTGGAACAGATTGAGCAGGAACCTATAATTTGGTTGAATCATGATGGAGTGTGGCTGAGGTGGATGGGTGGGGTTGCCAGCCGAGGCAAATCTTTTGGGGAATGAATGACAGTCTGCTGTGAGATAAGGGGGTAGTTGAGGCCATTGGGAAAGATATCATTGAGTATTTTTAACTTAACCAAATGGGGAGGTTCGGGTACATGTGGTATGGGATGCCTTTACGGCTTATCTACATGGTCGGCTAATTATGCGGGGAGTGCACAATAAAAGTTGTGCCAGCAGGCCTTAGAATGGGGCTATGCACAAGTTAAAGCTCTAGAGATAGAGCATAAACAACAAGGGGACAAGGCCATGTAGAGGGTACTGGAACAGGTGCTGTCTTTCCAATTGCATTGTACTCATGAGAGCTTCTTTGAACATGGAGAGAAACCAGGTCACTTACTGGCTAGGAGTCTTAAGGCCCAACAGGCACTGAACACTGTGGTGAAGAGACGGAAGGAAGGTGTAGGCGACTGGAGATGAGGCAATTTGCATGGAAATCTTTGAATATTATTGAAGTCTTTATAGGACAGATGGGGAAGTGGAACCAGCTGTGGTGAATAATTATCTGGAGGGCTTGCACCTGCCCTCCTTATCTGCTGAGGCCAGGGATCGACTGGATCAGCCCATTACTTTGGGGGAGGTAGAGGGGGTCCTACACAGGCTGACAAAGGATAGGTCTCCAGGCCTGGATAGATTGACATCCTAGGTATATAAGAAATTCTGTGATCAACTCACCCCAGTATTGATGGAAGTCTTTAATGGGGTCTTAGAGGGGGACCAGCTGCCCACTTTGTTAGGACAGGCCAGGATTATCGTGATTTTAAAACAAGGGAAGGATGTGACCCAATGTGCCTCATATAGGCCTATTTCCCTGTTAAATGTAGATGCAAAAATACTGGCAAAGGTTTTGGCAAACTGCCTGGTGTGTTTTCATGCCAACCCTGATTAATGCTGACCAAACAGATTTTATACAGGTGTGGCAGGCTGCAGATAATATGAAGAGGGTAGTTAACCGGATTTGAGTAGCACAGGCAGAAAAGCTAAAAGCATGGCCCTGGCAGTAGATGTCAAAAAGTCCTTTAATAGGGTGGGGGTGTGAGTTTCTTTGGGCCTCCATGCATAAATTTGGACTGAGTGACCATTTTATGGAGTGGGTG
This sequence comes from Ichthyophis bannanicus, assembly GCA_033557465.1. Taxonomy (NCBI): domain Eukaryota; kingdom Metazoa; phylum Chordata; class Amphibia; order Gymnophiona; family Ichthyophiidae; genus Ichthyophis; species Ichthyophis bannanicus. Next base: position 530,897,186 of record CM066033.1, read on the forward strand.
CATGGGTCCTGGAAGACCTGGAGACCTCATTGAGGGTCCTACAGGAGTAGCTGGGCAACTACTGCTGAGTGTCAGGTTTTAAGGTGAGCTGGATAAAACTGAGGCATTAAGGGGGGCGGAGCCTGATGTCCAGCGGGATGGTCGCATAACGCTGAGGCTCCCGAGAGGCCTACTCAGAATCCTGAATTAACACCTCACATACTTGGAACTTCTACTCTGATCTTGCCGGGGCACATTGGTGAGATGGCGGGGACCAAACCAACGCGCCTGGAATTTGGATCTCCAGCGGCTTCTCACGGCAAACGTTCCAAAACTGAACCTCCGTCCCCGCAGAAGGGGCCGGCCTTGTGCGAGGGCCCCGAAATGCAGCAGGAAATCCTCGTAGAGATTAGAGGGGTCAAAAACCTTGTGCAGGCAAACGGTGAAGCACTCCGAGCGCTGCGGGAAGATTTTGGTGTGCTGCAAAGCAAGCTAGAAGGGCTTTCTTCGCGTCAGGACAAAATGGAGAGCACATTGGACTCCCATGCGGCCCGGTTGTCCAAACTCGACAAAGTTGAACGACAGGTGCGGGCCTTGCAGAAAGAGGTGGAAGATGGCAATAATAGAGCGCGCCGCAATAACATACGACTCGTGGGCATACCGGAGGGAGCGGAATCGGGAGACATGAAAGAGTTTTTATGCAAAATCCTCCCTTCCCTGCTCCAAATCACCTTTACCAAAGATTTGGAGATTGATCGCGCTCATCGTGTACCCACAAGCATAACGCTCAACAGGAAGACCCCGCGGCCTATCATTTTTCGACTATTGAGATATCAACACGTGGAGCAAATTCTAAGTGCCTCTCGGGCAAAGGGCCATATGGAGTTTGAGAGCCACAAGATCTCCTTCTATCCCGACTTGGCTAAACCCACGGTCGACCGCCGAAAGCGCTTTCTGGAATTCCGGCCGAGGCTTCAACAACTACAAGCACGCTATGGCCTGATGTACCCGGCCAAGCTCCGAGTCACGCTTCACAATCAGACAAGAACATTTGAGGACCCTGATCTACTAGCGGAGTTTTTGGATTCCAAAGAAGCCGACTTGATGCGCTGACTTCCAGAATATTCCTGCAAGTCTCCTCATATCCGCTGTACCTGCCATATTGGATCTGCCGCAGCCTAGCAAAGAGTCTGGCGTGGGCAGTCTGTTGCCTTACTCTTGATGGTATCTGTGACCCGACTCCATCTACCCACAGTAGCCTCGATGAGTATCAGAGACAGTGTTATTATGGACTCTGGTGTTTCTTTTCTTTTTTTTTACATGTCTTCTATTTCCTCTCTAGGGCCTCCTCCCGCAGACATATGGTCGCCATACTCTTTGGGGGTTTTGCTTCTTCTCTAAGATACGTTGGTACATACTTTTCAATATGGGGTGTATTAGCCAGAATACTCGGTGATTATGACATTGTTGTACAGATTCTGCTTATGTTATATGTTATCAAGCGCCCTTACCTAAAATGTCTATTACCGATTGATGGCACCATGTAAGATTTTCTCATTGAACGTAAAAGGCATCAATAATCCGATAAAACGGAAGAAAATCCTAAGCTACCTCAGTCAGGAAGCAGCGGATCTGATTTTTCTCCAAGAAACGCATTTAAATTCGAAGGAAACTCTTAAACTCAATATTAAACCTTACATGGTGGCCGCCTATTCCCCAGCCGTTTCTAAGAAATGTGGGGTTGCCATACTGGTTAGGAAATCTTTGCATGCCACTGTTATTGCGACTAGCTCAGATACAGAAGGTAGATGGTCTAGAGTTCACCTCAAGATAGGTAGCCTTGAAGTTACATGTATATGCCTTTACGCTCCTAATGTTGATGATCCTGCCTTTTTTGCTACCATTGCTCAGGTTGCGCAGGCTTCTGCTAATACTTCATTGATCATTGGGGGGGATTTCAATCTAGTCCTTGATCCCCTGATTGACAAACAGCCGCCTAGGACGAGTGGTCCCCCCAAGAGTCATGCCACGCTTACCTCCCTGATCAAGGATCTTGCTTTAGTTGATCTATGGAGGTTACTACACCCCAATGAGCTTGACTTCACCTTCTTCTCCTCCCCTCATAAATCTCAGTCTCGCATAGACTTCTTTCTAATCTCAAAACTGTTAGTTCCTCAGGTGGACACTGCAAAGATTCACTCCCAACATATTTCAGATCATGCTGCCATTTCCTTTCAATTACACACTACTGCACCCCAGGGAAACTCGGGAGCCTGGTTCTTTGATAGAGCCCTGTTAACTCAGCCAGAGTTCCAGTCAGAAATTCGAGCAGCCATACAGGATTACTTCCATTTTAATCTACCCCAAGATACTGCGAATTGGGCTTGGTGGGAGGGCTTCAAAGCGGCCATTCGGGCAACGATCACTAGCTATCAAATCTGCCTGCGGAAACAACGTAAACAGCAGCTGCTCATACTAGACCAACAAATAAAAGCAGGCGAACGAGTTCTAACTTCACACACTGACCCATGTGTATTAATTCGATTACAGCGTCTCCGTTTTCAATATAATTCAATCCTCTCAACTGCAGCTTCTAAGAGTATTGAGCTTCAGCGAGGGACATATTATCGTGAAAATAACCGAGCCGGTCGACTCTTAGCCAATGCCTTGAAAGGTCAAAAAGAAGCCAAACGCGTTGCGGCCCTTCGAGCTCCACAGGGAGGGGGCATAGTGACCACAGACTCCGACATTGTAGAGCTCTTTCGGGATTTCTATACCCGCCTATATCAATCTGAATGTGAGTTCTCGTCAGAGACATTCGAGCGATTGCTTTCTGGCATTCAGCGGCCGACCCTCTCTGAAGATGATAGGGATGCGATGGATGAACCCTTCTCTACTTCAGAGATCCAATCTGCCCTAAAACGAACAGCCTCGGGCCGTGCCGCAGGGCCCGATGGTCTCCCGACCGAATTCTACAGAACGTTCAGTGCAGATTTAGTTCCCTATTTAAAACTCTATTTTACTGCCCTTGCGGTAGATACATCCTCTTTGGGATCCTTTTCTGCAGCTAATGTGGTTGTATTTGAGAAAGAAGGCAGAGACCCGCTACTGACCGCCAACTACCGTCCAATCTCCCTACTTAATGCCGACTATAAGATCTTCGCAACGATTTTGGCCACCCGGCTATCTGACATGATGGCTACCCTAATTCACCCCGACCAATGCGGTTTTATACCCGGCAGATCAACTGCTGACAATGCTCGGACCTTGTGCCATGTGCTATCTAGTGCTGCCAATCTCGACCATCCATGGGTGGGTCTTTCCCTGGATGCCGAAAAAGCCTTTGATCGTCTAGAATGGCCCTTCTTATTTTCAGTTCTCCGATGGTATGGCTTTGGAGAGGGCTTCCTCCGATATCTCCAAGTAATGTATACTCAACCCGTCGCCAGTATTTGTGTAAACGCCATCAAATCTCAGCCATTTAACCTCCAAAGAGGCACGCGTCAAGGTTGCCCCCTATCACCAATGCTTTTTGATCTCGCCCTTGAACCCCTAGCCCTCCTTATTAGACAGTCTGCACGTATTCGAGGTGTCCCCTTTAGTCATAGGGAGATTAAACTCTCTGCATATGCAGATGACCTTATGCTCTTCGTATCCCTCGATTCGGTTCCGGCTGTCTTGGATCTGATTGACGGATACTCACAATTATCGGGCTATAAAATTAACTGGACCAAATCTGTAGCATTCCCACTGAACCGCTGGGTACATGAGGCTGACATGCAGGCCTTTCCCTTCCTTTGGCAATCCCGCATGGTGAAGTATCTCGGGGTCCATTACTGTTCTCCTTTAGAAGACACTATCAGTTTTAATGCCAAAGAGGTAGTCTCCAAAGTCCGTGAACTCACAAATCGTTGGTCTCCCTTATCTCTCACATGGTGGGGCCGCTTAGAAACTGTGAAAATGATGATAGTCCCCAAAGTGAACTACATTTTAGAAATGCTGCCATGCTTACTTCCGTTACATACTTATAAAGATATTGAGGGCCTTCTCGTCCGTTATCTCTGGCAGGGCAAGCCACCAAGGATAGCTAAACATAAACTGCAGTCTGCAAAGGAACGAGGGGGTACCAGATTTCCTGATTTTCTTAGATATCATCAAGCCTTTCTACTTAAGCAAGGTGCCCGATGGCTAGATGCCTCAACAGACAGCAGACCAGTTTGGCTTGACATAGAAGAGGAGCTTAGTAGCCCAATTCCGTTGACCCATCTCCCCGGTATGTCCTATCAAGTAGACACCCGCCATCCACCAATGATTGTCGATACTCTTGCGGCCTTTAACACTCTCATTCTATCACTGGACCCGAATGTATGTCCTCAGGACGGACTCCCGCTATGGAATAACCCCAGAATTCAAGTCCTAAATAGAACAATAGCCTGGAAACCCTGGTACTCCAGGGGGATCTGGACACCCCAACAGCTTTTCTCTGCAGCTCGTTGGAAAACCTTTTCTGATTTACAAAAGGAATTTGCGTTACCAGCGAAACACTACTTTCAATTGATGCAGCTTCAACACTGCCTCAAAAGTGCTCGAATCATGCCGCCCTCTGCCCCTACTGAGGATGGGCTATTAGAGATAGTTCACTCCATTAGTAGTACACATGGGGTAGCCTCTAACTTTTATAAAATAATTTGTCAGGGTACAGACACGGACACTTTTAGAGCCCAACAAGCCTGGGAGCGCGAACTGCAAACCACTTTAACCCCTGTGCAATGGAGCGTTTTTTGGACTAAAGTAGTGCGGGTTTCCCGGTCTGCCTCTGTTACCCAAACTCTCTTCTTCTTTGCACACAGATGCTTTTATACCCCAGAAAAAATAGCCAAATGGAACCCAAATGCTAGGGACCTGTGTTGGTCTTGCCATACTGCTGTGGGAACCTTCGCTCATGTTATTTATGAATGTCCTCAACTGCAGGTCTATTGGGGGCGGGTCTGGGGTCGTATTCAATTTATCTTACACTTTCATGAACCTCTCTCTTGGAAGGTCGTGGGACTCCGCTCTGTGGCGGAGGTCCCCTCTCTTCCTAAGAAGGGTCGCTTTCTCCTTGATTTCATGCTGGGTATAGCCATATGCTTAATCACGAGGAATTGGAAGGATAGCTCTCGACTTACTGTCAATGAATGGTGGAACCTCGTCTGCTTATATAGTAAATATGAGCAGATACCTCGGAGAGCTATTCCCCATGTCCAAACTCACTCTTGCTTGTCTAAATGGCAGATGCTTAATGATTATGTACAATCTGCTCATTGCTCCAACATGCCTGTATAATGTGCACTCATCATGTTTTAGATCACCGTTAGGTTTTGTAACACAATAATGTAAGTACACGCCCGCTTCGGGAATGCTTAGTTTTCTAGAGAAGAAGCAGGGGGGAGGGGGGTGGTAGGGGTTTACTTTGGTGTATGTATTACACGTTATGTATTTGTCTTTTAGCTGTATGTCTTCCTTTTCCTTTGTTGTTATAAAACGAAAATAAAGAATTTAAAAAAAAAAAAAAACTGAGGCATTAAATATCTCCTGAAAGGGATTAGGTGGAACGGTTGTGGAGACTTTTCCCTTTTAAATGTTCCTTGGATCACTTGGGATACCTGAGGGTAGAGATTAGTTCCAACCTTTCCAAGCTGTATCAAATCACAACTATTCACCCTTGTGGAGAGCGCTGTTTAGTGAGATGGAGCAACAGATGCAATTTCCATTGTCCTGGCTGGGGAGGATAGCGTGTGTTAAGATGGTTGTCTTACCTCGGATATTGTACTATTTTCAGATGTTGCCTGTGGCAATCCCACGCAGGGAATTTGAAAGAGCTCAGCATAAGCTCTTTCACTATATCTGGAATAAACAACCATCGAGAGTGGCACAGTCAGTACTTTACCGCCCCAAAAAACAGGAGAGACTAGCGGTCCCTAATCTTTATTAGTATTGCGTAATGGCACAGTTACACAAAGTCGTGAGGTGGCACAATGGGAAAGGGTTAAAATGGCTACACATTGAGAGTCACTATTCTAAAGGAATCCCACTGATGTATTTACCGTGAATGGGGGAAGAGGGAAGGCAAGTGGGATTGATAATCCTTTTTTAAGGCAGGTAGATCAGATCTGGAGGAGATCTATGTGCTACCGACGTATCCAAGAAGGAGTCTCCCTACTACAACCTATTCAGACCTTAGAAAACACCCACAAATAGGAACAGAAGTGACGGGGATCTTGAACGATTTTCAGAAGACTATGTTCGTGAGAAACTAGATAAACTAAAAGTAGACAAAGCAATGGGACCGGATGTGATACATTTGAGAATACTTAAGGAACTTGAGAACGTTCTAGTAGCTCCACTGACTGACCTTTTCAATGTTTCTTTGGAGTTGGGAGGGTACTCAGAGGACTGGAGAAAGGCACATGTGATTCCATTACACAAAAGCAGAAGTAAGGATGGGGTTGAAAACTACAGGCCAGTTATCCTAACCTCTTTGGTGAGTAAATGATTGGAAATGCTGCTAAAAGAGAGAACCGAAGCAGCATGGGTTTACCAGAGGCAGGTCTTGTCAAACAAATCTGACTGATTTCTTTGACTAGGTGACCAGGCAGTTGGATCGAGGGAAAGCCCTAGATGTGGTGTACTTAGATTTCAGTAAAGCTTTTGACACCCCAGGGATGGACCCTAAAGTGACTGACAGTTAGAAATTGATTGAGTGAGAGGCGACAAGGGATACTGGTAAATGGAGCTCATTCTGAGGAGAAGGAAGCTACCAGTGGTGTGCCACAAGGATCTGTCCTTGGTCTAATTCTTTTTAACATCTTTGTTAGTAATATCACAGAACGGCTGTTGGGTAAGGTTTGCCTCTTCATGAAGGATACCAAAATCTGCAATAGAGAAGACACCCAGGAAAGAGTAGATAACATGAGGAGGGATCTAGCTAAGCTTGAAGAATGGCCAAGAATTTGGCAGCTGAGATTTAATTCTAAAACTTCAGGGTCATGCATTTGGGCTGCAAAAATCCAAGTGTAGGAAGCAAAGTTCTTCTGTCCACAAAAGAAGACTGAGACCTGGGCATGATTGTTTCTGAAGATTTTGAAGCAGCTAAACAGGTAGAAAAAGTGACGGCAAAAGCCAGAAGGATGCTTGGGTGCATAGGGAGAGGAATGGCCAGCAGAAAAAAGGAGGTGATAGTACCTCTGTATAAGTCTCTGGTGCGACCTCATTTTGAGTATTGTGTGCAATTCTGAAGACTGCACCTTCAAAAGGGTATAAACAGGATGGAGTTGGTGCAGAGGGTGGCTACTAAAATGGTTAGTGGTCTTCATTATAAAACATATGAAGACAGACTTAAAGATCTTAATATGTATACATTAGAGGAAAGGCAGGATAGAGGAGATATGATAGAGACGTTTAAATACCTCTGTGGCATAAATGCACATGAAGAGAGACTCGAATGAAAGCAAACTCTGCAATGAGGGGACATAGGATGAGAGTGAAAGGGGATAAACTCAGGAGTAATATGCGGAAATATTTCTTTACGGAAAAAATGGTGGATGCTTGGAATGATCTCCCAGTGGAGGTAGTAGAAATGAGGACAGTATATGAATTCAAAAAAGCATAGGATAAACACAGAAAATCTCTTCAGGAAAAAGGGAGACTATTGTAATTGATATGAAAGGGCAGACTAGATAGGCCATGTGGTCTTTTTCTGCCGTCATGTTTCTATTTGCTATAACACAGCCTTCAGACCGGGGTTGGTGGATCCATTATTCCAGTGATGGGAGCATGGTGGTCTCTTTACCCTGTTACAGTTTTGTCTGGAAGACTTTGGTTTTGGCTCCAGAGATTTTTATGGATACCTGCAGATGAGGCATTGACCAAGCTCCAAAGAATGGGGGCCAGTTATGGATCAAGGGCTATTAGCATTTGAAAGCATTTTTTGGTACCTGATGACATGGAAGAGGGGTACCTCCAAAGTCTATAGACTGCTTGTGAGGAAAAGGTGGAGCAAGCAAATTCCAGGTGCAATGGGAGCGAGACCTGAGTAAGGAATTTGAGCACAAGCTTTTTGGGAAAATCTTTAAGGGTTTGGATAAGGGGCACATTGCAGCCCACCATGTGAAGAGCCTGATTCCAATTAGCTTGCACAAGTTGGTCAAGGAATACCGAGATACCTTGTGGAGGGGTTGCAGGAGGGTGGATGACTGTTGTCATATGTGGAGGAGCTGCTCCAGTCTAGCAGAGTACTAGGCAACAGTGTGGAGGGAGGTGCAGTAGTTGGTGGGGTTGGAGATAGATTGGGGCATGGAGGGGACATTGTTGGTAATAGGGGGAGGGTAGGAGGGGGCATAAGGGGAAACTGGTTTTAATGTGTGTCCTTGCAGCATGTTGTGAGATTGTCCTACACTGGAAATCTGTTCATGTGCGGCCAGGATTCAAAGATGGGCAGAGAGAGACTCCTTCTTATGGCACGTGCCTTTCAGTACATTGCTGGCTGGACCGTGACCTTTCAGTAAAGTGCTGGATAGACCTTAAATTTCTGGATGGACTGGGTTGGGAAGAAATTGGGACTTGCAGAGGCCAGGAAGAATGTGCACATGAACTCAAAAACACATGCGCACTGTGTGCTTTTTCAAGCCTTTTCCTTTTCTTACATTCTCTTCTCTAGTCCTCCTGCAGGCAGATGGCCCTGTCCTTTCATTTTGCTCATGTTCTTGGGTGTGTTCCACTACTGCCTTTGAGTCTTTGTTCCTAACTGGAGGGTAAGACAGCATTGCTTATATAACCCAGTAATACAACGTGAACAGCAGTACGGAAGGAAATTCTTTATTCAGTCACCTTTAGCCTATGGCCCGACACAGGCCGTGTTTCGCTACCTTCTTCAGGGGCAGGCTAAACTAAAAACATAAATAATAATAAAGAACATCATAGTTAAAAACATAAATAAATGAATAAATAGCCATAAAACCAAGAGAAAAAACAAAAGTATTCAACATAGAAACAAATTATTAAACACAAAGACACATCGTGATCAATACTTGTGTCTAAAACCACATAAACTAGCACAGCTAATAAAACTAAAAACAATGAATAATAAATAACACATAAAATTGATAAATAAATGATAAATAAATACATCATCACCCAATCACATATATTAAATAAGTACAAAACATGTAAATAAGAATCTGATGATTAAACTTATAAAGACATAGATAAAAAATTAATTAATACATCCATATATAATGTACTTAAAAAAGGGACTTAAAGGATTGTATAATTTGTGTTCATGTGCCTAAATCAAACTAAAAAATGCTTTAAAGTACATGAGCAACATTCAACATATGGTCAGTACAATTCCTACAGAGGTCGAGGTCGGGGTCGAGGCCAAGGGAGGGGCCGGAGGGGATCAGAGAAGTCAATAGAGAGGAGTTATCAGGGTTAGTAGATACTAATGTTATCAATATATCTAAATATGTTTTATCTCCTGATGAGGAATCCCTGTTGAACAAAGGTCTTACATTTGTACCGGTTAAGAAATATGACCCCTTTGAGGCTCATATAGATTTATACATGTTTTTCCGTAAAATTAGGATAAAGAATTTTTTCTTCATGAGAGATTTCTCAGAGGCCGAACCATCCATAATTAAAAATAAATCCTCTTGGGTTCCTCCACAAATTACAGACCCATTGAGAGAGGCGTTTGAAAAAGTTGTCATGAAGGAAGTGAATCAGATAAAGAGAAGTAACAAACAACCTTATGATAATTTAACGGTGGGAGAAAGAAAGGCGATGAAATCATTGCAAAGCAATTCAAACATTATTATTGAACCAGCGGATAAGGGTGGAGCCATCGTCATTATGGACAAAGCCTATTATCTCAGTGAAGTTTATAGACAACTAAGGGACACAACATTTTATAAACGTTTGGAAGATGATCCCACTATTCCGCTCAAGAGGTCAATTGATAATTTGATTTTGATTGCTTTTGAATGTGGACGACTAACTCCACAAGAAAAATCTTTTTTAATGGTGGATTTTCCAGTGACCCCCACCATTTACATAAACCCGAAAATCCATAAATCTTTGGTGAATCTCCCGGGACGTCCAATAGTTTCTGCTATTGGGTCCCTTATGGAACCAATTTCAAAACTTATGGATATTCTTTTAAGACCATATGTCCAGGAGATGTGGTCCTATGTCAGGGACTCCATGCATGTCATTCAACTTTTAACAGCCATACAAGATTTTAATCCCAATTGGATTTTAGTCACACTTGATATAGAATCATTGTACACGAACATTCCCCAGAGAGAAGCATTAAGTATTGTTGAACAGTATTTGATGAATAGACAATGCCATAGGCATCTCCCTACAGCATTTCTCATTGATCTTGTGCGATATGCCCTTGTTGAGAATTATTTTTGTTTCCAAGGAGTGTTTTATAAGCAAGTCAAGGGTATAGCCATGGGCTCATCCATGGCTCCCGATATTGCAAATTTGTATGTTTTTAATTTTGAAAAGACTTATATTAAAGAGAACCCATTCAGAAAGAATATAAGATTGTGGGTGAGGTATATAGATGATATCCTTATGCTGTGGGATGGTACTGAGGAACTATTGGAGGAATTTAACATCTGGATTAACACTTGTGATGATAATCTCCGTTTTCAGGTCACATTTGATGATAAACAGATTGCATATCTGGATCTACTTATTAAGAAGACTGACAAGGGGTTTATTACAACCCTCTTTAGGAAACCCACCGATAGGAATCATTTGCTCCATTATAGTAGTTTTCATAATACATTGCTTAAAAATAAATTTACCAGTGGGACAATTCTTGAGAATACGTAGAATATGCACCTTGGAATCTGATGGTCAATGGTCAATAGATTTGAGGTTCGACATCATCCACGACATACCATCAAAAGGGCATATGATAGGGCCAAGGAATGTCCCCGTCGAGATTTATTGCAGAAGCAGAAGAAGAATACTGATGTAGGCTTTATTTGCCCCCTTTTGTTTTCTTATCAATCTCATCGAATAGCTAAGATAATTAAAAAACATTGGAATTTAATTCAGACTATGCCAGAATTTCAGGATACAAAAGTGACGATTGCTCATAGACGTAATGTAAATTTAAAGAATATGCTTGTTCCATCTGCATTGACTGAGAGGGCCTTTTTATCATCTCACAAAGGCCATTTTCAGTGTGGTGCATTTCTATATATATCCATACTGTTACTATTCGGGGTAAATTAGTCCATCCAATAAATGGTCAAAAATTCTATCTAGATGATTTCTCAAATTGTAGTACGAGTAATGTTATTTATGTGGTGCAGTGTCCATGTAAGAAATTATATGTGGGCATGACTACTCGTCCAGTACATGTAAGAATCATAGAGCATAGGAGTTGCCTTAGGAGAGGAGTGGTTGATAAACCCCTTGTCAGTCATTGGCAGAAATTGAAGTACAAGATTTCAGATTTAAAATATTTTGTGATTAAGAAGGTTAAGATGAATTGGAGAGGAGGAGATAGTGAGAGAACCATCCGTAGAATAGAAGAACGGTACATTTTTGCGTTGGAGAGCTTACATCCCAAAGGGTTGAATATGGACAGTGATCTATCCGTGTTTTTATAAAGGTGTCTTTCTTCTTGTGACAGTGGAGGTCTTTTTAGATAAAAGAATTGTGATGTAATGGTATTTATATAATTTTATTAGTGGTATCATCAGTTAAAAGTGTTTAATGGTTTGGGGCTGGAATTGGTTTTAAATAATAATTAAAAAAAAAAAATTTGTGTATAGTTTAATAATATTATGGGGCATATTACATACGGATTGTGTTGATAAGCTAGTAATAATGGTTATGGAATGGAATATCTGATTTATTAAATAGGTACTACAATAATAGTTTTATTCAAATATGGGTCTATTGTGTGATATAGGAGCCACCAATTAATTTGTAAGTAGTCGTTTTTCTGTTTTGAAGCATAGAGCTAGGGGGGTCCCTGTGGCTTTCTGTTGTTAACAAAATACATATAAGGTTAGTCAAGATCACAGACTTGTGTAAGGTCCTGCGGTAATAGTGGAGTCGGCAGAGCGCAAGCCCCGGCAGTCAGTTTGATGCGCCGGTGGGCACGCTGACATGGTTACTTTGGACAATTTAACAATCTGTAATGTTTATTTGTAGCCATTTTTTATGCCGGGTAATTGAATGATCATTTTAGTTCACGTAGAAAAAGAAGATTTTTTTATGGCGTTTTTCTGCAGCTCTTTAAATATGCATGAGGGTATTTAAATGGGAGACTTGTGTAATGTCTCACGAGTTTTTGTGGTGTTTGCAGAGCGCAGGCGTCGGCGTTTTTTGTGTGTCGCGCCGGTGGACACGCTGACACGAGTAATTTGGACAATGCATACAATCTGTAAGTTTTTCTTTTATCATTCGCGGTTTTATGTTGTAAGTTATTTTAAGGATGGTGATTTTAACCCGAGGAGGGTGTGTATATTACATGGGCCCCCACGATAGATCTCCGTGTATTGCATAGTAAAACATAGAATATATATAGAGTCTAGATCTGTGGACATTTTGTAAGTCTCTTTTGTTACTCCGTTTTTTAATGATGGATTTTTTAAGTACGGTGGGTGATTTTACGATATTTATGACGAATCAGACCCGTGGTGGTGACCCTGGTGTATGAAGATTCATGAACCCTTATCTCTGGTATATCTTCCTTTTGTGTCATTATTAGAATCGGCATTTGATGAAGTTACCTTTTGAAGACAGTGACTCACAATTTGCAGGTAGATAGATTACTTCAGAAGTGTTTGTTTTCTTTTAAAAAATTTTTTAGAGAAAGTAGTTTTCCCTGATTCCACTGAATGTTGCTCATGTACTTTAAAGCATTTTTTAGTTTGATTTAGGCACATGAACACAAATTATACAATCCTTTAAGTCCCTTTTTTAAGTACATTATATATGGATGTATTAATTAATTTTTTATCTGTGCCTTTATAAGTTTAATCATCAGATTCTTATTTACATGTTTTATACTTATTTAATACATGTGATTGGGTGATGATGTATTTATTTATCAATTTTATGTGTTATTTATTATTCATTGTTTTTAGTTCTATTAGCTGTGCTAGTTTATGTGGTTTTAGACACAAGTATTGATCACGATGTGTCTTTGTACTTAATAATTTGTTTCTATGTTGAATACTTTTGTTTTTTCTCTTGGTTTTATGGCTATTTATTCATTTATTTATGTTTTTAACTATGATGTTCTTTAATATTATTTATGTTTTTAGTTTAGCCTTCCCCTGAAGAAGGTAGCGAAACACGGCCTGTGTCGGGCCATAGGCTAAAGGTGACTGAATAAAGAATTTCCTTCCGTACTGCTGTCCACGTTGTATTACTGGGTTCTACATAGCACGTGGATTCGTGCTTGCTTGTTGGACTACAGCATTGCTTATATATTCATGTGATTTTCAAGCATTCACCAGGCTGGTGTTGTTGGTTGTGAGTGTGACTGAGTTGTCTATAATGCTTGCATGAAGCTCCAGTCTCTTTTGGGGAGTGTGTGTTCATATCTCACCCCTGCTAGTAGAATTGATTTTCTCAGGAGTAGATCATCACAGAAGACTCTAGTAACTTTATGCCAGATCTCACCCCCACAGTTCTGCCATGTTGGGCTATCTGTGGGCTTGTGGGAGACCATGGATAGCTAGGTAAGGTTGTTCTGCTGCAAACTGTCTGTGATGGCAACTATACCTTAGCTAAGTGAAAGAAAGCAAAAGGTAAAGAGGAAGAGGGTGGAGAGAACGTGAAAGCATTGTAATAGATGTAGAGAAAGGTAAAAACTGAGATGGGGTAGAATAGGAAGGGGAGGAACAGAAATCCTTGCTTACTTTTGCTGAGTTCATCTATAAAATAAGCAGGTGGATGCATCAATAATACAAAAGGTTTTGTTCTGAATATAATATATCACAATTAAACATGTGGTAACAGCATGAACTGCATAGCTCATGGAATTCTTTCCAAACTCTCTGTGCATGTGTTTGTGCTTGTGTGTGTGCATATGTTTTTGTGTGCACATGCACAAGTGTGTGATTGTATCCGTGTTGCCTTTGCATTTGTGTGTCTATGTATATATTTGTGCTTTTTATAGTTGTATGTTTTCTTTGTGCATGTATATCTCTCTTGTGTATGTTTATCTTTGTGAGACAGGATGTTTGTGTTGGTCCTGCTTGAATTTTGCATACAATAATTCAAAATGTTGCACTTTTTTGTGACTTTTTTGTGTTGTATTTTAAATTAATTATCGCTCAAAAACAATAGGCTTTATTATTTTGACAATGCATGCAGAATTTTGCATAATTCAGGCCTTTTTTACACAAACGCTTGAATATTGTTTGCAGAATTCCAGCAGTATTTTGTGTGTGTGTGTATGTGTGTGTATGTGTGTGTGTGTGAATGCATTCTTTCATGTGTGTGTATATGAATGCTTGCTTATGTATTTCTGTGCACGTATGCATGTGCTCATGTGTGAGTGTGCTTTTATGTATGCGTATTTATATCTGTGTTAATTTTCTGTGTGTCTGTGATCATGAGAGATGAATGGAAAGGACTGTTTAAAATTTGCAAGTTTGGAGGTCATGTGATGGTTGCGTAGAGTGTGGATGCGTTCTTCTCACTATCCTGAACACGGCCAACTAGTACTGTATTTTAAATCACCCCACAAACCTTTTGTCACTCTTTTTACTTCGGGGGAGTCTATGACTGCGAAGACAGTACAAAAGGTTGGCGAAGCTGCTTGGGGCTGCTGCAAAAATCAGCAAAGACATTTCGGCAAAAGATGATGGTGGAGTGCCTCACTTCCCAAGACGGCGGCAGAGCGGCCTGTAATGAGGGCCTGCAGCCTAGTGACTCCATCCACACTACCCCCTGATATCTGGACTGATGAACAGTATGCATAGCAACCCTCTAGTGACATTGGTTATTCTGGTGGTCATAAAAGCAAATAATGCAGAACAATCTGAGAAGTTCAATACAAGTCAAGCTTCAGACCAAACTGTGGATAGCAGGTCTAACTGTGTATAGCAGGTGTCAAGATAATCTCCTAGTGGTGAAGAGGGACTCCTCCTCGCACATTTGCTGCTCAGCCAGTTGGCTGCTAAGATGGATGATCTGGAGAATCAGTGTAGGTTTTCAAACACGCATCTTGGGGATCCCAGGGGAGGTCAGGAACAAACCATGGAAGACTGCTGAGAAGCTCTTGTGTGAGCTGTTTCAAGATCCACCATTGCTTGATAACATGGTTATACAGCGTGCCCGAGTCTCAGGTGGTCCACTGACCCATTGCACAAAACCACAACCTATCCTGGCTAAGCTCTTAAATTTATGCCACAGGGACTAGATTTTCCATCATGTTCTCAAAGTGGGTTCTATGCAATATAAAGAGAATAAAATATGGATCTTCCCGGACTATAGTGCTGAACTCAACAAATGAAGGAAAGCATTTTGGGAGGTGAAAACAGACTGTTTTCCCATGCTGTCCTATAGACCCTACTCTATCCAACTAAATTGTGATTGATTTGGAAGGGAGAGACTCTGTTTTTCACAGAGCCTAAGGAGGTGAAGAAATTCCTCAAGCTACATTTTCCGGAGGATCCGCCTTTTAAGGGTAACCTACCTTGAAGAGTGAATACCCATTCAGGCTCCTCCAGGACCAAAGTGCCACACACACCGCCAGAGCACCTCCATCAATGGGTGGTGGATGCCTTCATGCATAGCGATGAGGAACAAGGTGAAAAAAACACCAGCGGGCTGGTTTGATAAGGCTGGCCAGAGAACTGTTTTGACAGCTGGCCCTCCCCCCGGTACATTTTGATATATTATGTTGGGCTCAGTAGGATGAATTGCTATAACTTGGCTGTGAAGGCCAGCAGGGTGTTAACTCCTAATACTCCAGCAGCCAGGGCCCCTCTGGGGTTCTCACAATATGATGGTATCACCTATCTCTCCCGGGGTGGTATGTCTGAGTGGTGAAGGAAACTCACCCATCCTGCCACTGGAGGTCCTCCTGGTTCACCTGGGGCTGACTCAGCCACCCCACCCAGAGGCTATTCTCCATGCGACCCTCAGTGGGTCATGCGTTGTGTTTTCCCCCAGGGCATTTTCTCCAAATGGGTTAATTTTGTGGATTTTAAAGAAATCACTGCCGAAAGGGTAAATATTAAACACACATACGTAGCACCTCCCTTTACAACCCCAAACACTTCTCACTATCTTAGAATAATGGAAACCTTAACTCACTTAACTTTAAGGTATATACAGGCCTCAGTAAAAGCTCATACCATTCATTTGGCGAACAGTGTCACCATAGGACAGAGCTCAGAATTATGCATCACAGTCCTCACCCTCCCAACCTTTTTTTTATATTTTTACCTACCAATAAATTTACATCCAAGAAAAGTACTTTTAAAGGATTCGAACATTCAATAATATCTATCTTTTAATCCTAATCAATAACTAAAGTGTAAAATCCATTTTTATTTGCCAATATGAAAAGTAGAAAGAAATTGCTCCCTCTACTCGTACTAAGAGTAAAACTCTTATGCCCAATGAAAGCGATTGGCATTTATCGCGTTCCAGATCCGACAAAAGCTTTTGTTTCACCCTGACGGACTTCGTCAGGGATCCAGCGTTAAACCCAAATAGAAAGTTGGTTGTTGGGAAAGAAGATGACGTCACAGTTTTCCTGCGTATCAGCTTTGTTCGATACCCGTTTAAAGGGTAGTGATGTCAGATGCTTTCAGAACTTTGGAGGCGACATAGTTGCTCGATCTTAATGGTGTAATTTCTATTTGGGTTTAACGCTGGATCCCTGACGAAGCCCGGCAGGGTGAAACAAAAGCTTTTGTCGGATCTGGAACGCGATAAATGCCAAGTATCTGCTCGAGGTATTTTTCGACCAGCCGTTGCGGTGATAGACTCAGAGGCAGTAAAAATATTAAAAAAAGGTTGGGAGGGTGAGGCCTGTGATGCATAAGTTCTGAGCTCTGTCCTATGGTGACACTGTTCGCCAAATGAATGGTATGAGCTTTTACTGAGGCCTGTATATACCTTAAAGTTAAGTGAGTTAAGGTTTCCATTATTCTAAGATAGTGAGAAGTGTTTGGGGTTGTAAAGGGAGGTGCTACGTATGTGTGTTTAATATTTACCCTTTCGGCAGTGATTTCTTTAAAGTTATTAGTTTACTGCCATGGCGGTCCATTGGAAGGACTCATTCAGCTTTAGCTCAGAAAGGCGAGAGGAGATTTTAAAACTCCCTTCATTATTAGATGATAATGTGTGTGGTAGCCCTGATTGGGATTCATTTTTCAATAGATCTAAAAGAAACATCAGATTGGAACTCCATAGTCTGACTTTAGCCGAGTATTGTCGGAAAGAAGTAATACCTCAGGGTCTTAGAATTTGGAAGGCACCGGGTATGTTCCTGGAAGATGAGGCCTTTGTAGCGCGTTGGAACCAGATTTTGAATAAGTGCTCATTGGACTTAATGTTATTAGTGATTGAGTCAGCACTTTCCAAACATGAAATACTAACTAAAGAGTTGACAGTAGATTTGACGAATATGAAAGATACTGAAGATTTTGAGAAACATTTTGCAGAAATTTCTAAGCAATTGGATAAGTATAAGACCGACTTGAAGAATTCAAAGATCAAGAAATTGTTTAAAGATGA
Source organism: Ichthyophis bannanicus (assembly GCA_033557465.1). Lineage (NCBI taxonomy): Eukaryota > Metazoa > Chordata > Amphibia > Gymnophiona > Ichthyophiidae > Ichthyophis > Ichthyophis bannanicus. Next base: position 530,914,946 of record CM066033.1, read on the forward strand.
GAGGCGGATGAAAGAGGGTCGTATATACAATTGGTCCTCTAGCAGGTTCAGACGTACCGATAATCAGAAAAGACCTGACTATACTGATACATCTACATTTTCCTCAGACTCTAGTACAGAAGGTGGGCGTTCTGATGCTCAATTTCAACACAGTAATAGCAGAAAAAGTTCCCGTGTTCAGCAGCGTTTCACTGCATTCTGACCAAGAAAATTTTCCCGGGCATTCTACCAGGGCACGGCGCAAAAAAGAGACTGTAACTTTTCAGTGACTGATATAGTGGTCAATCTTTCACATGCATCATTAAGTTCAGTACAGCTTCGAGTGCTTTCCTGAGGCTTATCATTTATTAATGGTCCAACCTATGATAGCTTTAAAAGTCATATTGCAGTAGAAAGACTAACTCGTTCATTACAATTAAAGATCTTTTTTCATGGGAAATCTGCGTCATCTGATCTTTCAATTGTTTCATTAAAATCTGATTGGATACCCCCTGGTCCTTTGGACCCTATGGTTTACACTTTCCACCAATTAGTGTTGGCAGATTTAAACAACATGGAAACCAAAATTAATAATTTTCCTAAAAATCTATCAGTAGAGGAATTTCAGGCTTTGCGGGAGCTTGCTAGTAATACGGAAATTACTATTAAACGTGCCGATAAAGGAGGGGCAGTCGTTGTATTGAGTACTTCTGATTATAATGCCGAAGTTTTATTTCAGCTAAATAACGTTCATAATTATGTACGCCTTTCTGAAGATCCTACAGAGCGTTTACAGAAGATTATCTCTGATGTGACTACTATAGCTGTTACTGAAGGTTATCTCACTGTTAAGGAAAAAGCCTTCCTGAATCCTGCGTTTCCCAAAATTCCAGTATTTTACATTCTTCCGAAAATTCATAAAAATTTACAGAAACCTCCTGGGCGTCCAATTCTATCCAGTAATGACTCTCTTCTTGAGAGAGTAGGCCGGTATCTTGATATGTTTTTGAAGGATGAAGTGCCTTGTATCCCTTCGTATATTAAAGATACTACGCATCTTTTGACAATATTGAATGATTTTCCTTCTATTGAGCAAGTTACTTGGATGGCCACATTAGATGTGGCAGCACTGTATACCTCTATCCCTCAGGATGAAGCCTTGTCAGCTTTAAAACAAATTTGGGATGCACGACCGCGCCCGCATGATGTTCCCACGACCTTCTTATGTAGCCTGGCTGAATTAGCGTTGAAAAAGAATTATTTTATTTATAAGCAAGAATTTTTTCAGCAAATTTCTGGAACCGCCATGGGAGCCACTTTTGCCCCTTCTCTGGCTAATCTTTATATGCATCTTTTTGAAGATCGTTGGGTCTACACTTCTCGATATACTTCCTATATTGTACGTTGGTACCGCTATATCGACGATATCCTTTTATTATGGGGCGGTCCAGTAGACATCTTAGATGACTTCTTTTGTTATTTAAATGGATGCAATACTAATATTCAATTTGAGATGACTAAACATCAGTTTACGGTACATTTTTTGGATGTCAAGATCATGAAAACTACAGAAGGTTTTGAAACAACTATCTACACCAAACCTACAGACAAAAATACTCTATTGCACTATTCAAGTTATCACCCGAGCCATTTAAAAAATAGTTTACCTTATTCGCAATTACTGAGATGTCGATGGATTTGTTCCTCTCAGAAGGACTTTGAGATTCAAGCAAGGCATATGATGACTAAATTTAGACAACGTGGTTATCCCTCTTCCCTTTTGAAGAAAGCTTACAAGCGAGCTAAGTATAATCACAGGGAGTGGCTATTATATCCTGCAACTGAAAGCTCGGGTTTGCCAGAGCAGTCGTTACCTCTTACATGTGTTTTACCTTACTCTAGCCTCTCTAGCCATATGGCGGCTTCTATTTATAAACATTGGAAGATTTTTCCATCGCATCCTGTTTTGTCTCATCATCATGTACGTATGGCTTATCAAAGGGGCAAGAATTTTCGTGATCGGCTATGTCCCGCAGTTCCTAGACAAGTAAATTTTTCCCCTTCTTTTCATCAGCAATGTGGTCATTGCCTTTATTGTACTATGATGGAAGGTGCATTGTGCTCTCACTTCAAGTGTAAATATCAACTTAAACAATCCACTAATTTTAACTCTTCATATGTTGTTTATGCTTTGTGGTGCTCATGCCCATTGCTATATATCCAAATATATACACCCCCAGGAATCAACACATCAAATCCCAAATATAAATCTTGATTCCATGCATAGCACCATATGGAACTACTACTCCATCACTGGATACACTCACGTGCTCCCAAAGTTCCAAAGACTAATATATGTGCCACCAATAAATTTTTTGTCGGATCGCTCACCTTGAAAGGGAAGTATCCCATTCTCGGAGTGAGCCCTCCATTTTAATCAATTTTAAAGCATGCCACCCATGGGCTATTTAAAAACCGACTCCACGACACAAGTCGCCGTCAGAATCCACATATAAAGTCGATAAAAGTTCAGGAAGCTTATTCTTGCTGATAAACTACTCTCCAAATCAGTCCATCTTTCATATGGTAACTGACATAAGGTAGGAAAAATACTTAGCTTCCTCAACAGGATAGAAGGAAAAGATAAGTCGGCTGGAGCACAAACGCTTTCTCCGTAGCTCATCCAATCAAATGGGTACAGCTCCAACGCCGATAAGGCACTCCTTCCCAATGCCAAATATCAGGGGTCCTTGCGACACTAATAGTGTTTCAAGCTGCGTCTTCATTCAGCTCTTCATCAGGCTTATGAACCCCTTCCCACAAAGTTCCATTTAAATGCCATAATAATGTGACGTCAGAGGAATCCCAACGTGCAGATCCTTCACCAAACTTTATTGCACCGACAAACCCCACCAGTCAATCTCCACATTCATACCCCGTGGTGACATAGAGGCCAATCGATAGATCCAGTACTGCTCCCGCAGATGAAGGCGGGCTCTTCGATCCCCACCACGACTGGGGACTGGGATCACCTCCAATACACGCCATCGCAAATCTGTAAAGTAATGCCCAAACTGTTGACTATGTTGTACCCCAGGGGCCCCCTCTTGCTGCCGATTAATTCGCGAGCGATGTTCTTGCAATCGCTTCCTCACTGACCGAACTGTGCTACCCACATACAAAAGGGGGCAAGGACAGACCAGTACATAAATTACAAACTCCGTGTAGCAATCAGAAATTTGCAAAGAACGATATTGTACACCTGTATGGGGATCCTCCCAACTCTGTCCCTGTGCAGAGTTGGGAGGATCCCCATACAGGTGTACAATATCGTTCTTTGCAAATTTCTGATTGCTACACGGAGTTTGTAATTTATGTACTGGTCTGTCCTTGCCCCCTTTTGTATGTGGGTAGCACAGTTCGGTCAGTGAGGAAGCGATTGCAAGAACATCGCTCGCGAATTAATCGGCGGCAAGAGGGGGCCCCTGGGGTACAACATTGTCAACAGTTTGGGCATTACTTTACAGATTTGCGATGGCGTATATTGGAGGTGATCCCAGTCCCCAGTCGTGGTGGGGATCGAAGAGCCCGCCTTCATCTGCGGGAGCAGTACTGGATCTATCGATTGGCCTCTATGTCACCACGGGGTATGAATGTGGAGATTGACTGGTGGGGTTTGTCGGTGCAATAAAGTTTGGTGAAGGATCTGCACGTTGGGATTCCTCTGACGTCACATTATTATGGCATTTAAATGGAACTTTGTGGGGAGGGGTTCATAAGCCTGATGAAGAGCTGAATGAAGACGCGGCTTGAAACACTATTAGTGTCGCAAGGACCCCTGATATTTGGCATTGGGAAGGAGTGCCTTATCGGCGTTGGAGCTGTACCCATTTGATTGGATGAGCTACGGAGGAAAGCGTTTGTGCTCCAGCCGACTTATCTTTTCCTTCTATCCTGTTGAGGAAGCTAAGTATTTTTCCTACCTTATGTCAGTTACCATATGAAAGATGGACTGATTTGGAGAGTAGTTTATCAGCAAGAATAAGCTTCCTGAACTTTTATCGACTTTATATGTGGATTCTGACGGCGACTTGTGTCGTGGAGTCGTTTTTTAAATAGCCCATGGGTGGCATGCTTTAAAATTGATTAAAATGGAGGGCTCACTCCGAGAATGGGATACTTCCCTTTCAAGGTGAGCGATCCGACAAAAAATTTATTGGTGGCACATATATTAGTCTTTGGAACTTTGGGAGCACGATGGTGTATCCAGTGATGGAGTAGTAGTTCCATATGGTGCTATGCATGGAATCATTGCTATATATCGGCAAAACTACACGACCATTACGCACTCGATTAGCTGAACACAAATATAGCGTTGCGAAGGCACGAATTGAGACTCCGCTAATTCAACATTGCAATGTTGCTAATCATAAATTTCAAGATTTTCGCTGTATGGTTATTGAGCAAATATTTCCTGATATACGAAGAGGGGATCGAGGCCGCTTACTATTTCAAAGAGAACAACATTGGATTTATAAGATGCATACTTTAGTCCCTGATGGTCTGAATGACAAAATTGAATGGACATTATTTTTTTAGTTAATTAGTTCAAATAGTCAGTTACTATGTGAGTTCCGTGTCTGATTTTCTTTTTTGAGAACTTTTTTACTTCTTTTTAATTGCTTTGTGTAATAGGTGTTTAGTGTATTTTTATGGAAGATTGTGTATCCCTAGTAGGGATTGGTATGTGGTGCTGTATGAGTGTGTTTTAGTTGTTAAAATTTCAATCGCAAGCAGCGTGGTCTTTTGCTTTCAAATGTTGAGTGTTTTAGTAATAAAGTTGGTTGTTGGGAAAGAAGATGACGTCACAGTTTTCCTGCGTATCAGCTTTGTTCAATACCCTTTTAAAGGGTAGTGATGTCAGACGCTTTCAGAACTTTGGAGGCGACATAGTTGCTCGATCTTAATGGTGTAATTTCTATTTGGGTTTAACGCTGGATCCCTGATGAAGCCCGGCAGGGTGAAACAAAAGCTTTTGTCGGATCTGGAACGCGATAAATGCCAAGTATCTGCTCGAGGTCTTTTTCGACCAGCCGTTGCGGCGATAGACTCAGAGGCAGTAAAATAATCTTAGAGAACCTGAATTCACAACGTCAGAGACGAAAGATATACGTCAGAAGTCGATTGTTCAGATAAGTGCTGTATTACCATTTGAATGGTTGCTAGAAAGCGGTTTTACTACATTTCTTTCTTTCTTTCTTTTCTCTAGATGTCTGATTGTCTCCGCGAGAGGCTCAGTCGCTTTCATTGGGCATAAGAGTTTTACTCTTAGTACGAGTAGAGGGAGCAATTTCTTTCTACTTTTAATATTGGCAAATAAAAATGGATTTTACACTTTAGTTATTGATTAGGATTAAAAGATAGATATTATTGAATGTTCGAATCCTTTAAAAGTACTTTTCTTGGATGTAAATTTATTGGTAGGTAAAAATATAAAAAAAAGGTTGGGAGGGTGAGGCCTGTGATGCATAAGTTCTGAGCTCTGTCCTATGGTGACACTGTTCGCCAAATGAATGGTATGAGCTTTTACTGAGGCCTGTATATACCTTAAAGTTAAGTGAGTTAAGGTTTCCATTATTCTAAGATAGTGAGAAGTGTTTGGGGTTGTAAAGGGAGGTGCTACGTATGTGTGTTTAATTGTGTGGATACCATGACAGTTGTGAACCTCACTTCTAAGCCAGGGTATGTGGATGTGATCTTAGCCTCTGAAATTTACTGCTAATGCTTGGCGTAGTACTTGCATCGTGCCAAAGAGAGCTTCCTTCTGGAGTTCATAAGATGTAACAGGTATGGGTAGTTTGTCAAGATATGCTTGGAAATTCTTCGTTTTCAAGCCTGTCACTCCCGGTACAATGGGAAATATTTCTGTATTTTTCTGCCACATTTTCTTTGTCTCTGACTGCATTTCTTGGTACTTCAGGATCTTCTGCCTCTCCACGTGATTCACAGAAAAATCACTCAATACCGACACTTCTATTATTAGTGCCATTCTGGTGTTCCGATCCTTTACCACCATGTCAGATTTCCTGGCATATAATTTCTTATCCATCGGAATGGGAATGTTCTAGGTTATCATAACCTTTTCATTACCAATGGTGAAAGTGTTTCTGATGTTGTAGTGGGAGATCATTTTGCATCCAGTGATCACCAGATGGTGTGGTTCAGTATTAGGACTAGGGCTGTTAGAATCCATTCCAAGGTGAAGATCTTAGACTTTAGGAAGACTAACTTTGCGAAGATGGGCCAATACCTCAGGGAGTCGTTAGTGGGATGGGAACAGCTGGGGGATGTAGAACAACAGTGGGCAAAACTGAAAGGGGGTATTTTAAAGGCAACCAACCTTTTTGTTAAAATGGTAAATAAAGGCAAAAGGAACAGGAGACCGCTATGGTTTTCGAAGGAAGTAGCTGAAAAAGTGAAGAAAAAGAGGGAGGCCTTCATGAAATACAAGAGATCACAGAGAGAGGAAGACAGGCATCTGTATTTGGAAAAACTTAGAGAAGCTAGCAAAGTAGTCAAGAAGGCAAAGTTTCAAAAGGAGGAGGAAATAGCCAATGCAATAAAATGGGGGGATAAGACATTTTTCAGATATATTAGTGAGAAGAGGAAGGGCAAAAGTGGTATTGTCAGACTCAAGGGTACAGGGGGGGAATATGTAGAAGCTGATAAGGATAAAGAGGAATTGCTTAACAAATATTTTTGTTCTGTGTTCACAGATGAAGAACCAGGAGCAGGACCTCAGAAAACACCCACAAATAAGAACAGAAGCGAGGGACATCTTGAACAATTTTCAGAAGACTGTGTTCGTGTGAAACTAGCTCAACTTAAAGTAGACAAAGCGATGGGACCGGATGGGATACACCCTAGAATACTGAGGGAACTTGGGGACGTTCTAGCAACTCCACTGACTGACCTTTTCAATGCCTCATTGGAGTCGGGAGTGGTGCCAAAGGACTGGAGAGAGGCTCATGTGGTGCCTTTACACAAAAGCGGAAGTAAGGATGTGGTTGAAAACTACAGGCCGGTTAGTTTAACTTCAGTGGTGAGTAAATTAATGGAAACGCTGTTGAAAGAGAAAATAGTGAGGTTTCTGGAGTCCAGCGGATTACAGGATCCGAGGCGGCATGGATTCACCAGAGGCAGGTCTTGTCAGACAAATCTGATTGATTTCTTTGACTGGGTGACCAGGGAGTTGGACCGAGGGAGAGCTCTAGATGTGGTGTATTTAGATTTCAGTAAAGCCTTTGACACTGTTCCTCACAGGCGACTTATAAACAAACTGAGCACCCTAGGGATGGACCCTAAAGTTACTGCTTGGGTTAGAAATTGGTTGGGTGGGAGGCGACAAAGAGTACAAGTAAATGGAGCTCACTCTGAGGAGAAGGATGTTACCAATGGTGTGCCCCAGGGATCTGTCCTTGGTCCGATTCTTTTTAACATCTTTGTTAGTGATATAGCGGAAGGGCTGTCGGGTAAGGTTTGCCTCTTTGCGGATGATACCAAAATCTGCAATAAAGTAGACACCCAGGAAGGTGTAGATAACAAGAGGAGGGATCTAGCTAAGCTTGAAGAATGGTCTAGAATTTGGCAGCTGGGATTTAATGTTAAAAAATGTAAGGTCATGCATTTGGGCTGCAGCAATCCAAGGGAGCAATACAGCATAGGAGGTGAAGTACTTTTGTCCACTAAAGAAGAGCGGGACCTAGGCGTAGTTGTGTCCGATGATCTTAAAGTAGCTAAACAGGTAGAAAAGGCGACGGCAAAAGCTAGAAGGATGCTTGGGTGCATACGGAGAGGAATGGCTAGCAGAAAAAAGGAGGTGATAATGCCTCTGTATAAGTCTTTGGTGCGACCTCATTTGGAGTATGGTGTGCAATTCTGGAGACCACACCTTCAAAAGGATGTGAACAGGATGGAGTCGGTGCAGAGGGTTGCTACTAAGATGATTAGTAGTCTTCATTATAAAGCATATGAGGACAGACTTAAGGATCTTAATATGTACACCTTAGAGGAAAGGCGGGATAGAGGTGATATGATTGAGATGTTTAAATACCTCCGTGGCATAAATGTTCAGGGAGAGAGCCTCTTTCAATTGAAAGCAAGTTCTGCGACGAGGGGACATGGGATGAGGGTGAAGGGAGATAGATTCAGGAGTGATATGCGGAAATATTTCTTTACGGAAAGAGTAGTGGATCCATGGAATAGTCTCCCAGTGGAGGTGGTAGAGATGAGGACAGTAACTGAATTCAAAAAAGCATGGGACCAACACAGAGGATCTCTAAATGTAAAAAGTGGACTGTTGTAGTTGTTGTTATGGAAGGACAGACTAGATGGGCCTTGTGGTCTTTTTCTCTCATCATGTTTCTATGTTTCTATGTTTCTATGTTTCTATTCTCTGTTATTCTCTTAGGGTCATGATCCCAGTGCTTTTCAGGGACAGTGACGTTGTAGTGTTTCCAGAGTTTCCAGTGGAGGAAACGTGCTACTTTGTTATGCCTTTCTGTATAGAAATTTTCCACCATAAGAACTTCCCAGCCTGCTATAAGGTGAGTCACTGTTTCCAACTCTTTCTTACAGAATCAACATATGTCTCTTTTGCCAGTTTTTTGAATGCTCACCATAAACCATCTTGTCCGTAATCCGCTGTCCTGGGCTGCAACTATCAATCTTTTATCTTTCGGTTTCAGTTCACTACTCCTTAACCATTCATATGTTCGTTCTTGGGGCCCTTTATAGTGCTCCCACAACCCTGTTTAGGATTAACGGAGTCCTTTCACCCCAATTTGCCCTGGGGAGTGGTACACGACAGGGCTGTCTGTTGTCCCTTCTGCTCTTTGCGCTTTCCTTAGAGCCCTTTGCATAGGCACTCCTCCAGAACACAGCCATAGAGGGTGTGTGGGTAGGTAGCATTGAGTTGCTCTGTATATTGATGATACTCTCTTGTTTATTTCTAATCCCGAACTATCTCTTGCTGCTTTTGGGAAAGAATATAGGAAAATTTGGCATGGTGTCAGGCTATAAACTCAACTCAACAAAGTCTGTGCTTATTCCTTTTAACATACCTACAGAGCTAGAAAGTGCCCTTAAACTGAGGTTTCCTTAGCAGTGGGAGCGGGATTCTTTGACCTACTTGGGGATGAAAATTCCTACTAGACTAGACCAACATTTTACTTGCACTTCCCGCCGCTACTCAAAAGAGTGCATGAAGGGTTGCGAGGATGGGTGTTTCTGCCCCCATCTTTGCTTATGAGAATAAATGTGATCAAAATAAATGTCCTACCACATTTCCTATACCTGTTCGTGATGCTGCCATGCTTGATTCCGGATGTGTGCATAGGTCTATTGCTCATTTTCTGTGGAATGTTAAGCGACCCCGTGTTAAGCTGAATGGCTTGATGTTTCCACGTCACGACTGTCCCTTCCTAACTTTAAATGTTATTACTAGGTGGCGCAAATGCAACCAGTTTACTTTTGCTGGATAGTGAACCCTGACCAGCACTGGATTCCTCTAGAAGCAGCACAAGCGGGGTTCCCCACCGTTGGGGATGGCTCCATTTCTGGCCTCTCAGGTGGGCAGACTGCCATATTTGATACTACCTTTGGTGGGTCTTACCCTAGCAGTCTGGGATAGAGTGGTCCGATGGTTAGGTATTTTGCCCTCTAAGTCTCATCTCTCCTTCTTGACTCAGTGGCAGCTGTTCCCTCCTGGGGAGATGGATCCTGGTCGGTTTCATTGGATGCGAGCCAACAACATGGAGAAAGTGGAGGATTTCATTGCTCAGGATCCTTTTTTGTCCAGGGATGAGATTCTGTAATGTTGTTTGACACTTCCCCCTAATTTTTTCTCTCTGTTTCAAGAAGAGCACTTTTTACACTTTAATAGGGCTGTGTACTTAACCCCTGCTCGCCCATCAGAGCTCTTCTTTCAGAAACTATGCAGGGATGCGAGATATCTGAGAAATTATATCAGATTATAAATTAATGCCGTCATGGGCACCATCGTTATCAGGATCGCTGGGCAAGGGATTTGGGGAGACTTTAGTCCAAGAATCACTGGGCAGAGATCTGGGAGAATATCGATAAGATGCTGATATGCCAGACCCCCTCGATTCTAAATATAATATCTTTAATAGGATGTATCTTACCCCCACAAAGCTACATGCGATGAATGCTGCTCTCTTGACAGATTATTGGAGGGAATGTGGGAGGTGGGCTACCCTTTTGCATGTAATGTGGGAATGTGAGAAGGCGCAACCCTTGTGGAAGCAAGTTGTTCAGATCTGTCTTCGTCTTACAGGGCGGGATTTTTCCAAGGCACGGCCTTATTATTGCTGGGATTTACTGAGGTCCCATCTACTGTCTGTCTAAAGTGGGGTGATCCTGCTAACTTTCTCTTTCTAGCAGTGCAATCCTGCACGGCAGTGCAATGGAAGAACCCGGCTGCTCTAATCCTGGTAGATTGGTCTAAGAAACTTGCTCACATCATGGAACTTGAGCAGGGGGTAGCCTGCATGAAGGCCCTATGGACAGATTTGAGAAGATTTGGTCTCCTATTGTACAGTTTGTCGACTCTGGCTGGGATTGGAAGGTATAGGGTGATCGGTTTGGCTGGGTTGGCATTGCTACATTGTTAGAACTTCTTGCAATTGTATTAGCAGGATAATGCTGACCCATATGACCTTGGCGGTCCTCCATTAACGGGGGCATATCCTTGTTCTCTTCCCTGATTGGAGGGACCCTTTCTCTGCTTGGGGTTTGAGATTGTTGTATTTCATTCTTGTATGTTGCCGTGGTCTCTCCTCCACCAACTCTACCTCCTGCCCCACCCCCTCCCCCCCGAAATGTTCTGTCATCTTTGCTTGGGATTAATATGCTATCTTTTATGGAACATAGGGAAATGCACTAACAGGGCTTGATTGATTGTTTTATTCTTCTTTTTTTTTATTTTGCTGATTTGCTTTGGTTTAGTGTTTCTATTGCTGTTGCTAAAAACGTGAAACAAATTTAAAAAAAGCATGCAATTCCATGATTGCTATTTATGTCAATGTTACTTTGCTTCAGCTGTTACGATGTCTTTTCTTATAGAAATGCCCTGAGACATTTTTTGGGAAGAGGGGGGTTTCATTTCTTTTTCCATTTCTAGCCATATGCAGAAAGTTCAATTGTACAGCACCGAAGCCTCTCCCAGCTCACCTCCTCCCTTTCTGTGACTAGAGCAGCATTCCAATATTCCGCCTGCACAGCCTTCCTACCCACAGTCTCTGTAACCAGAACTGCCTTCCACTATTCCTGCCTCCAGTGCTTTCCCATCAGCTGGATGCTATTCACTGTTTCTGCTGCTAGTTGCCCTGTAAACAGGCACATCAGGCTCATTCACACAACTGCCAATGTTGAAAAGTGTGGTAGGCTTTGCGCACAAAAATAGCTTGCCTTTAGCGCACAATTTTGTGTGCTACTAATGCAAGAACAAGTTTTGCGCATGAACTAATTTTGTGCAAAGCACTGAGCAGACAGCAGCGCACAACACATTTAAACCTATGTAGATGGATTCCAATGAAGCAATTCGCTATGCAGCACAGAGGCAGGGAAATACAGAAAAGACCAGAAGGCTGCGCTCAATGATGGCATTTTAATGCGAGGTCGGAGGAAGTGTAAAGGATTGGTTCATAGGTCTGCATTCAGGGAAGAAACAGATGTAAATTTCTCACTGGCACTATCTTGAGCACACAATATCCATAACTTTTGTCTAGCTTTGCTGAAGAGAGTGGTGAAAAAACCCCAGCAGGGAGATGTGTTGTAGAACAATGTTATGCGCATGTGCTGCAATGATATCTGGTAATAAACATTAATATTCTGTGCAGAATAATATTGTGGTTTATATGTGCCAGATATCATTACAGCATATGCGCATAACATTTTATATGTGTCAGATGGCATATACATAAGTGCCCAACGTTTTTTTGCATGCAAGATATACGTGGCATGGCTTTCTTTCTTTGTTTAGCATAGAGTTTTTGCATACAACTTATTTGCATGCTGTCTGCATCAATGAGCAAAACTTTAAATCTTGCATAAGGAATCCTGCGCTGAGGTTTAGCACAGGGCTCTAATGCAGAGTTTCTGCATTGACTTTACTGGGGGGAGGATTAGAGAACTGCAGATAGAGGTTATAGCCAGTGGTGGGATCCAAACCAATTAGGAACCAGTTTGGTCCCAGCCCTCCCATGTGCATGATGACCAGGTTGCTGCACCTTACGTGGAGGCATTGCAGCGGCCGTGTGCTTGGACCACGGCCCTTCACAGAGGTGCAGCAACCCAGCCATCTTCGGCATCGGGGGCTTCTCCCAATGCCGCGATCCCATGATGCCATCAAACATTGTCAGGCGGGGGGATTCCTGCCACTGCAGTGCTGGCGTTTCAATGCCATGTTCGGCCCGCTTTGTCAAACGTGGGCAGTGGCAGGAACCGGTGTGTATGAACCGGGCCGAACCGGTCCAATCCCACCACTGGTTATAACTCTGGGCATTAACATAAAAATGAGTAGGAGCCCAAAAAATCCAGACAGTTAATAATCCTAACCAGCTAGTCCTATGTCCTGAGCACATCTGATAGGGCTTCCCTAAATTTTGTACAATAGGTATGCATCTAGTTTGCCAGTGCTTTAATCTAGCCTTGCCCATGGCAACAGATATTAGTTGGAAATATATATGATAGAAAAACTATGATTCAGTCACTAGTTTCCACAATAGAATTAACAACAAAGAAAATGAAATATATATCTGAATAACAAAATGCAGCAGATCAGAGCTAAGAAATTATTTGCAATCCTTGTGTGCATGTACTGTATGTGCTTGTGTGTAACTGTGGTGTATAATGTGTGCTGCATGAGTATTTGTGCATATGTTGTGTGGGGCAGGTTTTTGGTGTGTGAGTTAGTTTTGGTGGGTTATTTTGAGGGTAGGGCAGTTTGGTGTGGTGGGACAATTTGTGTGGCAGAAGTTGAGGGATTGGAGGCAGTTTGAGGGTAATATTTGTGGGTGGTGAAGTTTGCGGGGAGGTAAGGCAGTTGCAAGGAATATTCTCCATGAATAAGCAGAAGTCAGTCTTCACATATAGGTAATGTTGGTGCCAACAGAGCACGTGCAGAAGCATCTCCCCAGCTTTCAAAGAAAGACTTTGGGAGATGTGTGGTCCCCTTCCTGCCCAAGGGTGCCATCTTGCTCAGTCCTATTTTTTCTGCGGAGCCCACCAGATGTATGTCCTGTTCCCCTGGAAAAAGCCTTGACAAAACTGTTCCTAAAACGAAGTCTCCGATAGGCATATCGGTTTCTCTTCCTGCCTCTAGTTGGCACCATTCTCGTCCCCTTTTTTCTATTCAGGTCTCCCTTGACTGGCGTTCATACCTTTTTTGCCCAGGGGTCATCAACCCCATCTGGGTGTCTCCCACTATGTCTCACGATGGGTTAAAAAAGTGTGACCACTGCAGTCAAACTATGTCCATTACTGACACCAATGACTGCTGCCTGCGCTGCCTGGGCCCAGACCATGACAGCATCTCCTGAGATCTCTGCCAGGCCATGTTGGCCAAAACCAACAGGAATGGTTGGAGCTGCAGGAAAGTTGTTCTCCAGGTCTGACTTGGCACCCACCTCTCTGGTGCCGAGCTCCAAGCCCAGCACCTCCCAAAATGCCTGGGCATCCTCAGAGTCTGCGGTCACGAGGCTTAGAAGACACCAGAGCCGGAGAAGAAGAAGAAGTCAAAGTCTGTTGAAGCTGAACCAGAGAAACCTGGTAAAACCCCATGGAGGGACTTGGGCAACTCTGATAAGTGCCCCACAAGGTCCTCAAGAAGGATTCCTCAAGGCCATAGTCCTCATCGAGGACACACTGCCAAAGGTGCTGCCACTGGGCCCGAAATCCTCAGTTACCGTGACGAAGGCTATGGAACCTTCTGGCTTGGAAACCAGAATGTCGGCCCTGGAGCAGAACATCACTGCTATCCTGGCCCTGCAGCAGGCAGTGATGACTGGTTCATCTGCCTCATCTTCCCTGATGACTGAGCCCTCTACGTCGAGCCGAACATCGAGTGCCCCCAGCCTTGATACAGCCCTCGGCGCCGGTTGAGATCCCGGGCCATTCATCAGGTCTCTGGGCCTCTCCAACCAGTGTCCATGACTCAGACCCCAGGTCCTCCGCTGGCCATCAGCTCTTCAGCGCTAGCATTAATGCAAGGAGTTACAGGGCCTCGGACTCGTCGTCACCGCTTGACTCTGAGAGAGAGACAGAGGACATGGTGTCCCTGGACACCAGACGTCACTGAGACATCCCCTCAGACCTGTTTCCCCCGGCACCTTGATGCCACTCTCCTCCTAAGGACATGGCCTTCCATAACTTTGTCAGAGATATGGCCATGGCTCTCTCGGTACAGACCAAGGCGGAGGAGGACCTGCACACTGAGGAGTTGGAGTTTCACCAGTACGACACTCCACCCAAAGAAACCCTCATGGCGCCCATACATCCGATTCTCAAGAGGCTGTTACTCCAAATGTGGGAGACCCTGGTGTCAGTACCGATAGGTATCCATTAGCTCAGTGCTATGTACCGTGTCTGGAAAGGACTGGGGTTCCACAAACCCCAACCCCCACACAATTCCATGGTTGTTGAGTCGACCATGCATTAGCTCAAGAGCCAGAAGACCCACTCTTCCATCCCTCCCGGTAGGGAGGTCTAAGCCCTCGATGCTCTCAAGCGCAAATGTTATCAAGGCTCGATGCTGGGTGGCCGGATTCAAGCCTATGAACTCTACATAGGCATGTACCTAAAGGCAGTGGCCAAAGAGCTGTCAGGGTTTGCAGCAGGCCTCGTCGGGGAACCTCCTCCAATGGTTCCAGACCCTGACTTCGGGAGTGCGGTATTGTTCCATGATGGCTTCGAGTCACCGGCTCGGACAGCAGCCTGCATCGGGGTGTCTCTGACCTCGAGCAGTCAGTCCAGGACAAACTGCTCGATGTCTCCTGTACCAGTGAGAATCTCTTCAGCAAACCCATGGTTGACAAAGCTGCTGAGATCGAGGCCGACTTTGAGACCCAGCAGAGGCTCTCCAAAAAGACCTCATCCCATCCACGCAAAAGAAACATTGGGGAAAATGGCCCTTTTCCTGAGGAAAAAAGGTGCCTTTGCACATGGCCATAAGTATCAGCCTACTCTGACCATCAGCAGGGTTCTCACCCCAAGAGGCAGGGGCAGGGAGCTCAGAAGGCAAAAAGCACCTAAGCCCCACACTCCATCTCCCACCCAGCCTGTGGGGAACTTTTGACTCCCAGGGCAGGGCCTCCACTCCCCCAAGAGACCTTCACCAGCCCACAAGGGGGTACCTGGCGCTCTTTGCCCACAGATGAGTCTCAATCACCTCAGACCTGTGGGTATTGAAGGTGGTCAGAGAGGGATACCTCCTCCACCTACAGCAGATTCCACCCAGATTCTTTCTAGGAGAGCCGGTGTGACCCCTCCTTTACCAGACCTTGCTGCTCACAGAGTTCACAGGTCTTCTCAGGGATAATGTGGGGCAAAGGCTTCTACCCCAGGTACTTCCTTGTCCCAAAGAGGACTAGGGGCCTCAGGCCCATCCTTGACCTGCGAAACTTAAACAAGTTTCTGGTGAGGGAGAAGTTCAAGATACTCTCTCTTGGAACACTACTGCCCTACCTCCACCAGGGAGATTGGCTTTGCTCCTTGGATCTAAAGAATGCTTACACATACATCCTGATCCACCCTCCCACAAGATTTGTGGTAGGAGGAGGGCACTACCAATACATTGTGCTATCCTTCGGCCTGGCTGCCTCAATGAGGGTTTTCACAAAATGCCTAGCAATGGTCGCTGCCTACCTACGTCTGCAAGGGGCTTTCGTCTTTCCCTACCTGGACGACTGGCTTATCAGAGGTGGCATGGCCACAGAGACTCACCAAGCCACAGGGTGCACAACTCTCCTGCTATAGCACCTGGGGTTTATCATCAATTACCCCAAATCTCATCTCACTCCAGCCCAGAGTTTGGAGTTCATAGGTGCTCAGTTGGACACCCTGCAGTCCAAAGCTTTTCTGCCCAGGGAAAGGGCAGACCACCTTAGGAAGTTAGCCATGAAGGTGTAGCAGTGTTGCTTGGTGCCAGCCCATCGCCTTCTTTGCCTTCTGGGCCACATGGTCTCCACAGCCCACATAGCTGTGCTAGCCCGTCTACATATGTGAACAGACCAGTGGGTCCTCCGCTTTCAGTGGACACAAGCCACGGGCAGATTGTGGGACTGGATCAGGACAACCTACCAGCTGATGGAGTCCCTTGACTGGTGGCAACTTCCTTGCCATCTCCAGGCCAGGATGCCTTTCCAGGTGCCTCCACCCCAAAGGTCCTGACCATGGATGCCTCCCTCCTTGGGTCAAAGGCACACTGCGAGGACTGTCGCATGCAATGCAGCTGGTCCCAGGAAGAATCCCTGCTACAGATCAATCTTCTGGAACTCAGGGCAATCTTCCTGGCTCTATGGGCATTCTGCCACCGCCTGTGACACCAGTACTGGTACAGATAATCAGGTTGCCATGTTCTTTGTCAACAAGTAGGGGGCAAGGGATTGCACTCCCTCTGCCAAGAGGCAGTGGCCCTCCTATCCTTTGCAGCTTGCAATAACATGCTCCTGTGGGCGGTCCACCTCCCGGGCTGGGACAGCCTCCTGGCAGACAAACTCAGCAGGGTGCTCCAGCCAAACGAATGGTACCTAAACCCCAGGGTGGCCTCGCGACTCTTCCGCCTCTGGGGTATGCTCGTGATGGACCCTTTTGCCACCCCAGACAATGCACAGCTGCCCCGCTTCTACTCGGGGCAGCCACATCCAGCAAGGGTAGCAGCAGACGCCTTCTTGATCCCGTGGATGGAAAGCCTCTTTTATGCCTTTCCACCGACCCTTCTGGTCACCAGGACCCTCTTCACGGTCCAGCGTGAGGGGGCAGTACTGATACTAATTGCCCGTGGTTCCCGCTGCTGCTCTCCCTGTTCTACGGTGCTACTAGTCCTGCTGGGCCGTGTCCTGGACCTCCTGACCCAGGAGGAGGGCTCCCTCCTGCATCCCAATCTGGGGTCTCTAACATTATCCGCGTGACCACTGAAAGGGTAGCCTTGGTCCCTTTCAACCTCCCATGAGAGATCGAGGAGATTCTGTTAGCTTTCTGCAAGCCCTCCACAAGATGAGCATACGTCTTTAAGTGACATAGATTCTCGGTATGGCGCGCAGAGAGATGGGAGAACCTGTTTTCCTGCCTGGTGCAGCTGGTGCTCCAATACCTACTGCACCAGACTGGTCCAACTCGGTGAGAGTGCACCTGCGTGTAATTGCTGCATACCATCACCCTATTAAAGTGAAACCTGGTCTCTCAGTTCCTCTGGGGTCTCCTGGTGTCTAAGCCCTCTGTCCACACCCCGGCGGTGGACTGGGACTTCAATGTGGTGCTCTCACAGCTCACCAGGCTGCCATTCAAGCCGCTAGCTACTTGCCATCTGCAGTATCTTTTATGGAAGGTGGCCTTCCTGGTAGCTCTCACATCCACTTGCAGAGTAAGCGAGCTACAGAGAATGTAATAGTTTATGAGGTGTTGAACTTGCGAGGGATAGTTTTGGGGGCAGGGCAGGTTCTGTAGTTTTGGGTCGGTTATGGATGTATTTTTTGGGAGTAGGGACAGTTGGGGTGATAAGGCAGTTGCGGGGGGAGTAGTTTTTGGGGTAGAACAGTTATTGGGGTAGCTTTTCAGACAGGGGACATTTTGTGGGTTGTGGGGGATTTGCAGGGAGTAGTTTATGGGGAAGTGGGGCAGTTGGCATGGTGTTGGGGCCATTATGAGTGCAGTTTTTAGAGGTGGAACAGTTTGGAGTGATCATGTTTTGGGGGTTGGGGCAGTTTCTGGGGGTCATGGTGAAGTTGTACAGGTATTTGGAGGCATGGGATTTCGGCTTACTTTTATGCAGATATCATCCCACTTCTTTTTCATGCCTATCCCTCCTCTCCTGATCTTATCACTGTCAATGCCTGTCTTTTCCAAGTAGCCCACTGGTTGCACACTAATCAACTCAAACTGAATCCTTCTAAAACCTCCTCAATCTGGCTCACTGGTTCTATCCCCTTCCCCATCTTTGGCCCCCTCTCTTGATGGTTCCCTGCTCACCCTTGTGTCCTCATTTACATAGCTCGGTGTTATTCTGGATAGCAGCTTCTCCTTCCACAAACAGATTAGTGCAATGGTTAAACGTTCCTTCTATAGCCTCCCTTAGATCCACTCGTTGTGTCCTTTCCTTTCTGACTCTGCTATCACCACCTTGCTCCTCAGACTTGTCATTTCACGGTTTGACTTCTGCAATATTATCTATTCCAATTTGTCACTTCATCGGATCAAATGTTTCCAAACTGTCCAAAACACTGTGATTCGTTTTCTCCATCATGCATCTAAATTCGACCACATTTTCCCTCTTTTTATTAAATCTCATGGCTCCCCATCTCTTTTCAAATTCAGTTTAAACTTATTTCACTGGTGCACAAAACATTACACACGGGTAACGCTGGCTATGTTTCCTCACACATTATTCCACAAGTTCCCTCTCATCTCCGCTCTGTTCATGCTAAGCAACTTCATCTCCCTCCACTCTCTCGTGCTCGCTATGAATCTACTAGGCACGCAGCTTTCTATTTTCTCTGCCCCAGTTTGTGGAATTCTCTGCCCCCTGACATTTGACTAGAACTTTCTTACACCAAATTCAAGACACTTTTAAAGACTCATCTTATTCAATCCCTTATAGATTTCTTCCTCCCCACCCTCCCTCTTTGACTAATTCTTTCTGCCTTTCCTGCTTCTGCTTTCCTCTTATTGCATGGCGGTCCTTTCTTTTTTCTAGGTGTTTTTACTGTTATTGTACACTGCTTTGCATTTCATGAAGGGCGTTATAGAAAGTTTTTAATAAACCATAAACCATGGGGCATTTTGACACGATTGGAGGGTTTTTTTCAGGGGTAGGGCAGATTGGGGTTTGGGAAGAGTTGAAGAGAGAGGCAGTTTGAAAGGAGCAATTCCGTAACTGCTATAATTAAATATATGCAAATTTCTATGCTGGAGAAGCTGAAACTCCTTCTCCCACAAAAATGCATTGTGCCATTTTTTATTGAGAGGAAGGCTTTTCTCTGAAACCCACAGTCCAATCTTATTTTCAAACTCAACAAATCTTGTGAACATTTTTTCCCTATGCCGAATTCCATGCCATGCTGTTTAATTTTTAGAGTTATTTTGCCCCCAGGCAAATAGATGGACAGGCAGACAAACATTTGCTGACCTCTTTTTGTGTAACTCTTTACAGCTTCCATGGGTTTGAAAGAATAATAAGGTTTGACTAAACCAATGAATGCCGCTTCAGCAATGCCCTTATCTGAAAATGTAATTTCATACACATTGTCTTTGGTACCCAAGTCGATATTTTTCAGTGCCAAAATCTTCATTTATGTTTTCAATAATTCAATTTGCTGTTTTTTTACTGGGTGCCTTGAACATCAATAGCCATTGTGCGTTCTTTTCTCTACCTCTTTTGCTTTGTACCAGGACAGCAGTTAATTTGCCTCTGCACCTTCTGCTCTCTGCTCTACTGCACTTCCCTTCCTCTCCTGATCAGTGGAAATTGCTCTCTTCTTCTCCACTCCAGTTTACTGCTCTGCTTGTTAGCGCTCACGGGTACAAGCTTATCATCGGCTTCTATTATGCTCTCCATCAGGCCTCCAGGAGCTGCAAACACAGCCCGGGGAGAAGGGCTTTTAGCCCCTTACTAATGTTCCAGTATTCCTTTTTGTCTACTCAAGAGAAAATAAACACATCTAAAAGCAAGTTTTACATGTAGAAAGCCTTTCTCATATTGCCTTTAAGTGCACCTGCATGATTGTCACAGGCTGCTGCGGCCCTGAAACCACAGCTCTGGAGATTCTCAACAGACAACTGCCCTAGCTCTGAACTGAAAACATCTACAGTTGTTTCCAGAGTGGTAAAGCACATCCCTAAAATGAGGCATCACCATCAGGCTACTGTATTGTACCTTGCGCAATGACCCTATATTAGAGGAAGCAAACCTGCCGGTCTTGTACACCAAAGAGTGCATAACAGTTTTTGAACACCAGTTGTCAGGTGTTACGCTTTTGTTGAAAAAGACATGTTGGTGGTGTAAATAAATGTATGTAGATTTGAGATGGAAGTCCTAAAATGTGTTTTGGTGTCTTTTTCCTTTCCAAAGGGAAGTGTGAAAAGAAGAGAAGATGTGCTCTAACAAGGGTAAACTTTTACAATGGTAACCCTGAATGGCAGTCTTTCACTTAGTCTATCAAACTTCACAATAGGATCTATAAACCATTTCTAAGATACTGCACTTTTAAAGTGCCATCTCTTGTAATGTCTGCTCCATCTATAAGCCCTTTATATAGTGTGCATACAAAAGTATTAACACTTAGGGGTATGTTTACTAAAGTCTGGAAATGTTACGGTCATTAAGTTCCCCGGTAATGTTACGGATGCCCATATAAAGGAGTGGGCAGTGCATCGGTAAAGCAAGCTGTGTCAGGTAGCACACGTTACAAGGCACGTAACACGTGGTACAGTGCGCCATGGACTCACCACGCATGAACATCACAGCCGACAGGAAGCAGCAGCATGTCCGAAGGGGTTGCAATCTAAGGCATGCTGACAATAGAAGACGTGCTGAGGAATGTGCAGACATGGTGCCACATGAGAAACGGAGCCGTAGGTGTAAGGCCAAAGACCACAGGCAGCTGATATTGCAGTCCACGCACGTCTGCAACCACTATTCCAAAGAACCACAACAAGCACAATGCAAATATGTTCCACCAAGTGGCCATCATGTCTGTTAGATTATCACACAGTAGTGCAGCGTACACATGTTGCGTCGTATGTGTGTTGCAGAGAACACGCATAGCAGGACGTCTGACGCGCAACGCGCACAAGAACGTGTGTGACGTTAAAGACCTTCCTACATGCCTTATGAGATACGTCTAAGTGCCTTAGAATATGTGGTCGGATCATGGCGCATAACAACAAGGCGTCAGGGGTCGCACTGAAGGGCCGGCTTTGTGGATGGTGTGTGTACAAGGGTAAAATAGGCAAGAGAACAAAAAAGGAGTAAGAGGGAATCAAACCCAAACACAGCTTATTGACACCAATACCAAACCACTGAGCCAACTGCCCACCCAGACAGCCCAAAGAAAGGAACTATATGTAACAGTTAACATGTGATGGATAGGCTGCATGGAGGGGACACTGCACTGTACAGTGACGAGAAGAAGGGTGTGCAGAGAAGTGATGAAGCCGGAGCCATTGTATGGTAAGGTTAGCAGAACACAAGAAACGAAAAGATGAATGTGTGGGACTCAAACCCACAACTTATGGTGATACAACACACTTCTGTAACCACTATGCAAATATGTTCCACCAAAGGGAATGTGTGTATGGAAACCCATAGCACCCTGTGAGGCGGCGCGGTCTTACGTGCACTGCATATGGTACAGTCTTATGTGCCTTGCTGCGAAACACGCAGTGCACATAAGACCGCACCATACACAGTGCGCATAAGACTGTGCCATGCGTGTAAGACTGCACCATGCGCATGTATAAGGCGGGTCACATATGCGCCAAATTGCGAAAGTGTATAGTACGCGGACTGCCAACATAGCATACACAGCAATATGTCTGACAGGGAAAGCCAGGAGAGGGAGACACATGGTGAGGACATGAACAGACTGAAAGGGAGGGAGATGATACAAAGGGAGACCAGCAATAGGTAGGTTACAGTAGCCAAGACGGGAGGTGAGCAAGGTGTGGATAGACGTCGTAGTAGTGTGTGTAGAAAGGAAAGGATAGGGCCTGCTGATATTACTGGGAAAGTAATGGCAGGACATAGCTAACAGACAAATGTGTGCGGAGAAGGAGAGAGAAGAGTCGAGGACAACCCCAGGACTGCGAGCTGAGGAAACAGGAATGAGCACAGAGTTAACCACAGAGACGGAGAAAGGTGGAAGAGGGTATAGGGTGAAAGATAAGAGGGCCAGCCCTGGCCATGTACAATCACAGGTGGCGGTGAGACATCCAGGCAGCAAAGTCAGAAAGGCAGGCAGAGATCCGTGTCTGGCCAGCCAGAGAGATGTCAGGCATAGAGAGGTAGGTCCGGGAGACATCAGCATTAAGATGGTACTGAAACCATGGGAGGCGAGTAGTGTACCAAGGGACTGGGTATAGAGGAAGAAAGGGAGAAGACCCAGACAGACCCTTGGGGGTACACCAGCTGGGAGCGGGATAGCAGAGGAGGAGCAGCCACAGGAACACACACCAAAGGAGCAGTGCGAGAGATAGCAGGAGAATGAGGATAGCACAGATCCAATATAACCAAGCGAGGACAGGGTATCAAGGTGAGGAATGTGGTCAACAGTGTCAGGAGCAGCAGAGAGACCAAGAAGGATGAGGACAGAGTAAAGGCCCCTGTATCTCACCAGAGACAGGTCACCGGAGACCTGGGAAAGAGCTGCTTCAGCAGAGGGTAGAGGACAAAAGCCAGACTGTACAGGTTCCAGGAGGGCATGAGAGGAAAGGATGTAGGCGCAGCGGCAGTGAACGGCACGTTCAGGTAGTCAAGAAACAAAGGGAAGGAGAGAGGTGGGCTGGGACTCAGAGGGACATGAGGAATCAAGTTAGGATTCTTGGAGGAGGGGTGTGACCTCTGAATGTCTGATGGTGGCAGGGACAGTTGCAGTGGAGAGGGAAAGGGTGAGGATATGAGAAATGGAAGGGACAACAGTGGAGGAGATGTGGCATAGGAAGCGGATGGGGACAGCATCAGAGGAGCAAGTGGTGTGTTGGGAGGGTGAAAGAGGATGAGCAGGTTCACCTTCGGAGATCACAGCAAAGGATGAGAGGGTAGGGGAGATAGGGGAGGAAAGTTGGGAGGGAAGAGGGGGTGTAGATGACGTAGCTGACCCTGTAAGGAACTGTAGGGTATGGGCACATAGGGAGGGAGGGAGGGATCAGAGGCGGAGGCACCTTGAGGAGAGAGCTGAGGGTAGGAGGGAGATGGTGAGGGCCAGATGCAAGAGAGTCGGTCACAACTGCAAGCTCGATCCCCAACAGGTAGAATCCTACAGACCCATATCCAGCATTCCACTACTTGCGAAGATCATTGAAAAGGAAGCTCAACGTCAACTGCAGGAGCACATCGACTTTGCTGCACCTTTAGACACATGCCAACATGGTTTTAGGGAAGGCCATGGCGTTGAAACCCTCCTTACCACTCTATTTTGCAAGATACTCACTGGCATTGACGACATCCGGCAAGGATTTGCTCTCATCTTTCTGGACATAGCTGCAGCCTTTGATTCAGTAAATCATGAGCTTCTATTAGGACGACTGATTGACAAAGGCATTAATGGACGAGCGCTCGAATGGTGCAGATCCTACCTGTCCGAAAGATGGCAACATGTTTGTTCTGGAGGGATAAATTCTGAACCTTTCCACCAAAGTCAAGGAGTCCCACAAGGATCCTCCCTCTCGGCGCTCTTGTTCAATATTTACATGCAGCCAATTTGTAATATTATCCGGTCCTTCAATGTTGACTGCATGTTATACGCAGACGATGTCCTGCTCTACATACCCTTCTCTACCGAGCATCTGGATCTCTCCCCACTGACGAGTTGTTTCAATGCAATATCTGACTGGCTTCTCTCTCAAAACCTCAGAATACAAAATAAGAAAACGGAAGTACTCTTCATTACGAGGAACCCCAACTTTACCCCACCGCAATATCTTAAAGTAAAAGAAGCTGAGCTGCAATCTAAATCCTCAATACGATACCTGGGAGTCACCTTAGATCAACGCCTGGATATGAAGGCCCACATAGGAAACATAGTCAAATCAGTCTACCACAAGATCCGCTCACTTAGGCATCTACGTTCCATCCTCGAACCAACTGATTTTCGGACGATTTTCCAGGCATTGGTCATACCTCATTTTGACTATGCCAATGCAATATTACAAGGTCTCCCCCAATCTACGTTAAACCCGCTGCAGCTAGCCATGAATGCGGCAGCAAGAGTCCTCCACGGAGCCTCCAGGAGCAACCACGTGACACCTCTGCTGATACAGCTACATTGGCTACCCATTCGTGCAAGAACTGTCTTCAAGACCTTGATAATCACTTTTAAAGCTGTTCACAATCTCTCACCTGCATCCGTAACCGCCCTCATCCATTCCACATCCCCAAATAGAATAAGAAGATCCACGGCTATAAACTCCCTAAAAGTCCCGAAGGCACTTACTGTCTGCACCAAATCAACAGCCAACAGGGCCTTCAGTCTCAGTGCCCCAAGATACTGGAATGCATTACCCCATGACATCCGAGCTATTAAGAACCTACCACAGTTTAGGAAAGCCCTCAAAACCCACCTCTTCAACAAGTACCTTATAGAGCCTGACTGCATCCCCTAGAACCTCAGGACACCCCCGATACCATTCTCAGTCAAATTTACAGTATCACAATCAACTCACCATGTGGATACCCAAACCTATGAAGTGAATTGTGTTTTCTATGCAACTTCTTTGATTATGACTCCATGTAATAAGTTTTGTAAATAGTTTACCCCTGTTATCCAAGTTTCTGTCCCCTGTTATATGTAAACTCATACATGTTAACTGTAATGAGCATTTTGTTCCATGTAAACCGCGCTGATGCTGAATAGTGAGGTATATAAGAGACTGTAAATAAATAAATAAAAATAACATCAACAGAATAGTCCTGTTTGGAAAGAGCTAAGGCCGACTAGAAAGAGACAAGCATGTACCTGAGGTGCTGGATGTCCCCAGGGGAGCAGGATATCAGCCAAGCAGGCTCAGCTGAGCGAGCACAGGAATGTAGGTAGCGGGTAGTGGATGAAAGACAGGGCTGGGGTGCAGAGAGCCCACAGGACGTGGCATGGGAAGAGCGAAAGCACCCAGAGCAGAGGTGAGTGCATGGCTATAGGACGTTACTGCATCATCAACAGACCTAGCTGACATGGTGTGAAACAGAGATGATGAAACTGTGGAAAAGGGAAAGAGAGGATCACTGGTATGAGGATCGCAGAATCGACTGGGGGTTATAGGACGTGGATGAGGCACTGGGTGATGAGGGTTAAGGCAGAACAGGTGCTGGTCAAATAAGGGACATATACCGGGCCGGGCCAGGCCAGTGACCATGCTGGTGTGTGCGAGCATTGGAACAAAGCAGGAGGTCAATTGGGAAGGTAAGAGAGGGGAGCCCCAAAGCAGAGGGAATGGAGGGGCTATCAACATGGATGTTGGGACCCCCAGGAATATGAGTGGGGGAAGAGGGCTACGGAAAGAGGGAGAGCTATGAGTCAGTGGCAGTGAGAACAGTAGCAGCAGACCTGTTATGAGGTCGACATGAGACAGCTACCCGGAGGGGGGGTTGAGTGAGAAGGCAAATGGTGGGAACAGCTAAAGAGGGTAGGGGTGAGACAGGGGCAGCAGGAGGGGTCGGAACTGGCAGGCGGGGGTATGTCCAAGCCCAACACCACCACCATGGCCAGAGGGATGTAGTGTGTGGGAGAACAGATAGACCGCATGACAGAGAGCAGCAATAGATGCTGTTTCATCGGGGGGAAAGCAGGCCTCATGTAGGGCAAGATGAGATAGACCATCACAGATAGGTAGATCATGAGTAGAAGCTAGTGTATGTGAGACAGAGTGTGCATTCCACAAGGCACATGAGAGAGGGAGGGTGGAAGAGTAAAGGTGAGGGATATGGATAAGATTAGCCATGTTCCATGACGTTCCCCTCTCAGAGTGTGACAGAGGTCCAGGGGGGCCAGGGTTGGGGGTGACATCTCCGGATGAGAGATGGTGCAGGAGCAGCGGAATACGGGGCAGAGAGGGGACGGTACAGCGGAACTGATGGCGAGGCTACCTTAGAGAGAGGGGAGATGGATGAATCAGAGGCAGAAAGCAGTGCCGCACAGGAGCTGATGATAGGGTAGAGGACAGAATGGAGGGGAATGTGACGATAGTAAATGGGGGAAAGGGAGGGGAGGGGTGAGGGTGCAGGTGCGAGGGGAGACAGGTAGGGGGTATAAAAGGAGGACAACAATGTGATGTGGAGCCATAGTGCAGGGCTAGAGAGGACAGCAGAGGTCAGAGGATCCAGAATGTGGGGGTGACAGAGATTGGCCACACCTGTGTGTGAGGTATGTGATGAGTGGATGCAAGCTATAGGAGACAGTGAGCCACGGGGTGGTGGCTAGAGGGGAGTTGGGGAGGGGCATGGGTACGGCAGCTGAGGAAGCCAAACAAAAGGTGCAACAATATACAAGGGGCAGAGTGGTAAGGGAGCACAGCTGGCCCAACATATAACCGTGTGGCACCCACCCACCCACCCATGTACCCTCTCCGCACAGCCACCCAATGCCCAATGCCAGTCATGGCGTCAGGGACCCCACCACCCCGGGGCATGCACCCGTGCACACAAATCCCAGGATCCCCACAGGGCACACCTATCCCATCTAAAAGTAGGCCCATCACCTCCAGCCCCACCCCCACAGGTATACCTGTCAACGTAGCTCGTCCCCAGCTGCACTCACACGCGGGCACCACTGTGGCGATGCTGGCACCCGGGGCAGGGACATCTGATGGTACCACACACATCCCTGCACCCGCACATCCCCATCCCAAATGCACGCAACCTGGGTGGTTCCATATTGACATAGGTATCTTGCAGGACAGACATTCCCTTAGGTTATAACGTAACATAGACATGTACAGGGATGGCCAGGCATGCCACACCTAAGCTGTGTTCCCTATTCCCCCCAGGTGACATACATGCCATGGAGGCGGAGGAGGAGGAGGAGGGTGCAGAGTCTGGGCCAGGGCCCCTGCCTGAGGCGGTGTCTGCAGTGGGGCCGCTGACCACCACTGGTGTTGCGCACGGTGGTCCTAATGCACCACAGGAGGTGGCAGAGGAACTAGCACCCCACCTAATAGGACTCGGCAAAGCCAGCACAGAGGCTGGCGAGGGTACTGGAACTGTGGCAGTTTGAACCGAGGGGGTGTCTGGCCCACCAGCTCCAGGCCCCGCACCACGGGCTGCACACACCACCATGGGGGAGGTGTTCCATGAGATGAGGGCCCACTCTGCAACAGCGCATGAGGATGCTGAGGGTGAGTGAATAACCAGATGGGTGCAGGTGTACCCCGCACTGTGGGCAAGGGTGTCCTGCTCCCAGTGCACATGTAGGGCCCCCAACCAACCAGGGGTCACCCATACATGTGGGACCCATGCTGCTCCATGTTCCGCATGTGTCAGGGGATACCCGGCTGCTTCCCCACATCCAGTGGTCCCATCCCAGATGTAGACATCCCCTACCCTGGTCCGCCGGGTCACTTGTTGCATGTGTCATGGTGGCATGTGCAACCCATGTCTCACAGGTCACGCCATGTCTCACCCACAGGCATGCAGCGGGCGGTGACCCGGGAAATATGTTGGCTGAGGGAAGAGCTGGCCAGTCCCTGCCAGGAGGTGCGGGGCCTGTGCCAGGAGCATGCCACACTACGGGAGACAGCAGGGTCCATGGCAGCCAGCATGGCGGCTGCATGTGAGGCCATGGCTGGATGGGTGCAGCAGCCGGAAGCAGCAGCAGCACCAACGCCATGGAGTGGGAGGGGCCGTGCTCAGCATGGCCAAGGTTGGCAGTGCAGGGCCTAGGAGTGTGGGGCCGGGGAAATGTGTGTGCCACAATAAGGGCCTATGCACATGATTACACCTGTGGACACATGTCCAGTGTCTCATTCTGCACTCCCATGGTTACCGTGTCCCCCATGTGGTCACTCTGGGTACATATCCCTTGCCATGGTGTGTAGACTCAGTGGCATGCCGTTCCCTGTCCCATCCCATGCCACAGGGGCGTGTGGGGTCTGCCCTGGCACCATTCATTGCATGTATGTTCTGGGGTCCCACCTGTGCCATGCACCGTGCCATGTGCGCACCGCTGGCAAGTCAGTGCCACCAGGCATGTGTCCATTTCTGAAGGACCTACCAACACATGGGTACATCCCGGTGGCCATGAGGGATGCAGACAACGCCCTACCTGCCTTTCCCCCTGACTGCCCTGCAGAGCATGACATGTATGTGACCTCTGTATTGCACTCAGACACACACCGACATGCACACATGTGTCAGACTGTACAATTGGGTAATGGGTAATGAGGCACATAACCATGGATATGTGGGTCATTATGAAAAACAAATTATTTATTTACAGCTTATATTGTTTACATCACGATATATGTATGTCATGTACACATTTGTACAGTGCCAGCAGTGGTGGCAGTGGGGTCCTGGCAGTCACGGGGCACAGGTCTGCAGAGGGCAGGGGTGGCACAGACCACAGTGGTGATCTACCCCACCTGGGGGCCACCATGCCCTGATGGCTGATGAACTGCGGGGCCCCCCAATGTCTCCCTGAGCATCCGCAGCTCATCTGCCACCTGGCACACGGCACCCACCACCTGCTCCATGGTCCTCGTCTGCTCCCGCTGGCCCAGCGAGACAGCGGTGAGTGCCACAGACAGGGTGTGTATGTGTTCGCCCACACACAGGCCTCATGTGCATGGGGTCTGGGTGGAGGCGTCTGCACACACCCTCTCTGTGGCACTGCCCGTCTCTCCTGTGGCCATGCGGGAGAAGCAGGGGGGCCAGGGAGCAGGTGGTGTTGGCCCCCAGGGCCCTCTGCAGCCCTGTGCCACTCGGGACTGCGCTCACCCTGACCAGTGGGGCAGGATGCACCCATGGTGATGTGTGGCTGTGGAGTCGCCCCACGCCCACCCTCAGGTGGCCCCACAGCATACACCACCAGGGGTGCATCGTGCCTCACGGCCCCCTCAGCTGTCCCCATCTCCCCGCCACCCACCCACTCGCACTCCCCCATCCCTCCCACCTCTCCCAGCCCTCCCCACCATGCACCCTCCC
The DNA here is from genome assembly GCA_033557465.1 of Ichthyophis bannanicus. Taxonomy (NCBI): domain Eukaryota; kingdom Metazoa; phylum Chordata; class Amphibia; order Gymnophiona; family Ichthyophiidae; genus Ichthyophis; species Ichthyophis bannanicus. The sequence goes on from CM066033.1 coordinate 530,944,071, forward strand.
ACTCCCTCTCCCACCCCCCTAACTAGCCTCCCCTGCACCCAGCGCCTCCACAGCCTCCACCGCCTCCACCTCTTCCACCCCCTCTCCCCTTGCCTGGGCCCCCTCCTCCTCCATGTCCTCTTCCTCCTCCTCCTCTTCTTCTTCCACCATGTCTCTTCCTCTTCCACCATGTCCTCTTCCTCTTCCTCCTCCTCTTCTTCTTCCTCCTCCTCCTCGTTCTCCTGAGCATCATCCACCTCCTCTTCCTCCACCTCCACCTCTGTCTTGGCCCCTTCCTCAGCACCCTCATCGGTGGCTGCCACCTCCTCCTCATGTGCCTCTGCCGGCACAACTGCCACTGTGGGGGGGAACAGACAGTACCACATCAGTCTAGTATCATCAGTCAGCTGTACAGTGACAGTCTAGTATCATCAGTCAGCACCGTCACCTGCCTGTGTGTGTGGGTGCATGGGATGCCACAGATATGGTAAGGGGAGAGGTACATGTATGTATCCCTGCAGCACGGCACAGGGCAATGGGACGGCTTACACCGGGTACATCGGTACTGACAGGGCGTGAGCTGTGCGGACCCGGGAGGGGGTATGTGAGTGGGGCAACAATCTATGATCCAACGGTGTCTAGCATCATAGGAGTGGAGGAGTAGCCTAGTGGTTAGGACACTGGCTTGGTAACCAAGCAACCAGGGTTCGATTCCAACTAGCACTCCTTGTGGCCATGGGCAAGTCACTTAACCCTCCATTGCCTTGGAAGAAAGGCCTGGCAATCTACTTCCAGTGACACTGCCAAGAAAACCAAGGACTGACTCGAAGGCACACATTGCATTACCACTGACACGGCACCATAGTTGTGAGCCACATGCAGTTCATTGTGCATGACAGTGCGGCAATGAACATGATTGGTGGGGATGGGGGATGTGCCTGGTATCCATGTGTTGGGGGGGGGGGGCTGTGCCAGGACTGTTTCTTAGACGGGACATAGGACAATAGCTAGCTTGGGTATGGGGTGATGTGAGATATGCACATGGTGGGGATGGAAGGGGTGTGGGGTGCCAGGTGGAATGTGATAGGCTCATGGGAGCAGCAGGTCCCTGGAGGGGGGTATCCATTTAGCACATCCTAGGATTGTTGGTGGGTGTGGTGTGGGACAGGCACCTGAGAGGTGTGTGACAGGTGGGTGGGGGTTAGGGTGGGGAGATCATCCACAGACTCCTGTCCACAGGCCTGGGCCCTCTTGGGGGTAAGGCAGGCACACCTACATTGACACCAGGCTTAACCACAGAACCCTGTCAATAGCCCTGAGGCCACCTGTGGGTGGGGATGGCCAGCACACATAAGCAGGCACACCTACATTAACACCAGAATTAACCACAAACCCCTGGAAATAGGCCTGTGGCCTCCTGGGAGTAGGGCAAGCACCTACATTAGTCCCAGCGGTGACCACTAACATGTTGATTGCTGGCTACTAGGTTGCACTCCTTGGTTTGTGTGACCTGCCCCCATGCACTTACCTCACATGGGTGGTCTGCTGATGCATTAAACCTCCTGGTCACCCGCCTCCAGGCCCTCCTGACCTTGTTCAGGTTCTGCCTCCTGGAGGCACCTGGGAACAGGCGCCTCTGCCTGAGGCAGATGAGGCGCTCGAGCACCTCCAGCTCAGAGGCCATGAAGGGCGGCTTCCTTGAATGGGCGGCCATCTTGTCTGTTGTATTATATGCATTACGTTATGACGCAGTATTGCGAAGTACGCACATTCCTATGTGCATTGCGGCGTACGCACCTTGCGGGGTACGCACATTCCGCAGTTGCTCCCGCACTGCAATGCATCAGATGCGCAGCGCGCATAATAACGCGTGTGACATTTTCTGATGGGGATGTTTTTACATGCCGTATGAGATACCTTTGGGCGCCTTAGGTTATGTGGGCAGGTTATGGCATGTAACAACGCACTTCCCAAACAAATGTGATGCGTGTTATTGTGTGTGCTGTGCATCTGCGGCACTGCAATGCATGTAGCGCCACAGTACTGAATCTTGCGCAACCACACACTGGAGTGGACAGGTTGGGGCACCTTTCCTTTTTGCTCTCTCCAGTTTTGGGGTTACAATTGTTTTCCTGCCTTACAGCTCATGCCTGTCAATCTGATGCCTCATACAGTCCTTGGGGTACCTTGGACCTAAGGCGCCTTAGATTGGGGTTGTCACCAGAGGTGTTAGACAAGATCTGGACCTGTTGCTCAGCCACTGGAAGACCAACAGTGGTACTGGAGGCCCCCGCTGCCTCCAACCATGGACTGACATTCACCAGCAGCAGGCACAGTCAGACTGTATCTACTGCATCCTTTGAGGTGTTTTAGCCATACACAAACTAACTGCAGACAGTCCACTAGCCAATCGATTTTGCATGTTCACAGTGGAACCATGCACACCCAGACATGGGTTGTATAGCACAGACACACAGACCTCCAGATAAAGGGGCACACATACATCACTTGAGACAAATACTGTGTAGCAGCATGTGGGAACATAGCCGTGCAATGGTCACTGTTTGGAAAGAGTGAGAGTGTCCTACCAGCAGGATGTGCTGTGGTCACCTTGTCCATGCAGGTGGTGGTTTGGCACTACAGCATCCAAGCCATTGCCCTACCACCACTGCAGACGCATCCTGTCTGATATGCCCTCTCTGGGCCATACCCACAATACCTTGCTCCTCAGTATGCAGATTTGCAGGCTGGAGCTGGCAACAATGTACATTTTGAGGGCCCACTGCAGAGTAGGACGCCACACCACAATGGATGGACATGCACTCGGCCATTCCTATTGCAGCATTGTGCAATGATAGGGGTGTTTGGCAAACCTGACCACCACACTGGTCCTGATCACAGTGCAGGCATTGCTATGGGGTGCAAGAGCTAGTTGTGGGCTCTGCTGATAACTGCTGCTCCGAGCCCGTGCAAACAACCTGACTCCCCATGGAGCTTTGGATAGTGGCGCCTGTGTTTGTGGATGTTTGTACTTCTGTTGGCTGATGCTTTAGGAATTGCACATGTTGATGTTGTATCTGCAAATGAGGGTAAAATGTAGGGGCATGCATTGCAGGATCCACAGCTGGAACTTGAACCTGTGACTCTCTGCTCCAAGACACACTGTTGCCACAGAGGAGGTGCAGTCCCTGGGGCTACATTTGTTCTTTCTTAGACAGACCTTGTTTATTGCACTGCACACGGCACACTGGGGCAAGTCATGACCTTGGTCCGCTGCAGGCAGGTGCCACTGCCATCGGCAACCCCCCTGCCATGCTGCCATGCCCATATACCTCCGGTGCTGGTTGTGTGCAGTCCCAGGCCATCCACTGTGCAGGTAGGCAGGTGCCTAGGTTCAGGGTCCGGGGTGCGGTGGCATATGTGGACATCCACACATGCCCCCCCCCCTCACTGCCTGCCACTGTTCTGTCACCTCCACATGGGGGTGAGATGGCTGTGGGGTGTGTGGGGTGTGATCTGGCAACAATTGGCTAGGGTGGACCTGATTGGTTGCTTGTGTTCTGCCACAATACCTTGCTCCTCATTATGCACATATGCGGGCTAACGCTGGTAACAGTGGGACATTGTGGGCCCAGTGAGGTGTGGGCAGCCACAAAACAATGAATAGACATACACACACACACACTCCTATTGCAGCATTGTGCAAAGATAGGGGTGGTTGGCAACCCTGCCCGCCACACTGGTCCTGATCACAGTGCCGACATTGCTAAACTGTGCAGGAGGTAGTAGTAGTGCTCTGGTGATAAATGCAGCTCCGTGCTAGGGCCAACAGCCTGACTCTCCATGACACTTTGGATAGTGGAGCATGTGTGAGTGGGTGTTTGTACCCCTGTACCCCTGTTCTTCACTGCTTTGGGGATTGCACATGTTGATGTTATATCTGCATTGTAGGGTAAAACATAGGGACATGATCTGCAGGATCCAGAGGTGGGACTTGAACCTGTGACCCTCTGCCACACTGGTTGTGTACACTGGACCACACTGTTGCCACAGAAGCACAGCAATCCCTTGGGCTACCTTTACTTGTCCTCAGCCAGACCTTTTCTGTTGCACTTCACACCACGTACTGGTACAGGGCATGGCCTAGGTCCACTGCAAGCAAGTGGCACTGCCCCCTCCAGCACAAACACACAACCCCCTGCCATGCTGACATGACCATATACTGTCAGTGCTGGTAGTGCGCAGTCCCAGGCCATCCAGTGTGCAGGTAGGCGGGTGCCTAGGGTGCAGAGTCTGGGGTGGGGAGGCATACATGGACATCCACACATCCCCCCCATCACCGCCTTCCAATGTTATATCCCTTCCACATGGGGGAGAGATGGCTGGGGGGATGTCAGGATGGTGCTCTAGCAACTATTGGCTGGGGTGGACCGGGTAGATGTAGGTGGATTGTGTTTAGCCTTGGTCAGCTGCTGTCTTGCTGATTTCCAGTTTATATGTTCCTATGTGCCATGTAGGCGATAGCCTAGTCCACCCTGTGCCCCAGCTGCCCCCACTACATTTCCTGCCTACAGCCCCCTATGCCCCCTATGCCCCATTTGCACCATTGCCATAGTGGCCTTTCATACTTGGACACTATGCTGTTGCTGCATATGGATCACTACTATCACTTCTCTTGTGCTCTCTGCCTATGTTGTACATTGCTGATGCTGAAATGGTTTCACCCTCCTGCATATCTGCATCTAACGACAGGTTTTCAGTCCCAGTAATGTTCAGCTCTTCAGTTCCCCAAGTTGGTGTTGTGGGAGCTTCTCCCCGCCCATTGACCCCTTCTCTCCGCCCTCTGCGGAACTTACCATGGACAGTGACGTTAACGCACATTAGGTATCCTTAACGCGCGTTAACGTTACATAATGCGCGTTATCGTAGCCGCTGCTACGTTAACGCGGTTTAGTAAACATACCCCTTAATGTGGGGCAGGCATTAAATTTTGAGTTTTTGTGATTGTGTGATAAGTAGCACTTGGAGGAGGAGAGCCTATTATGCCATTTTGCATATGTTCGTTAAAGGCTAATTTGTATACAACATTCCTTCATTTACATGTGCGTGGATGTGAGGAACCAATTTAAAGTTTAGGGTTTAAGGTTTAATTATTCAGTATATCACTATTCATAATAATATCATAATGGTCTAAGTACAGCATGCAATTTGCCTAACATACTTAATGGCCTTAGCATGCATGCTGACCTAGTGCAGTTGAGTTGATGGGCTGCACCGGTTGCCAAATGACTTCTTTGAAAATCATAGAATGGGCAGGTAAAATTCACAGAGGTTAGCACTTTTTTCTTATAGCTATAAATACTGTAGAAAAATGACAAGATTTATAGATTCACCAGTAATGTTGTAGTTTGATAACTAGAGCTATTGACATCCTTTGTCTCTCATAAAATTGTGTCAGTCGATACATTACTTCATCTTCAGACGCTAAAGACCCATTAAACAAAAAACAAAAGTGAAAAAAAGAAGGCCAAAAGGACTGACTCTGTGATCAGTAAATACTGTGATTTTACGAACCCAACAGTTCCCAAAACCAAATTCATTTTACTGCATTGTAAATTTTGATTTTGAAACCTGATTTGTGTGTTCTAGTGGGTACCATCCAAAGCTCATGAAGAAAAATAAAACTAATCAGGTAAAATAAACTAGAATCAAGAAGAGAAAGAGATGCAGGTGACACCCTGGTGAAACACAAATCAAGAAAAATATGCATGCGATTTGGCATGTAATTCTTACATGTCTGACTTTTTACTGATTTTAGGTAGCACAGGGTGCTACAGTAAGTCCCCCAAAGTCTTAAATTTCTTATATAGCCTGTTTCTTATTTATAACTTACTCCACAAAACTAGTTTGTTGTCCATCCAGTGTTTCAGAATCTATTTCTGTACAGTTACCAGATCTCCAAAGTGCTATAGTACTTTAAAATAGGAAAGACGGGGTGTAGGAGGCAAGATGGCGGCGGTTAACTGATCCGGGAAGGCAGCGGTCTGCGTTTGCTGGAGAGGAACCTGGCCGGTATTACCTGTGGCCCCGGAGTTATGGGGTGTAGGAAAAGGAAGCAGGCGAGTTCCCCTGCTGTTCCGCAGCCTGCTTTGTCCTCGGTTCAGCGGACTCTCGAGCGTTGTGGATTCGCGCCACTCGGAACACAAGCAGCGTCTTCGACGGCACGCTCAGGTGAGCTAGAGAGCGTGCTGGGCACTTCAGGGGTTTCCTTGTCCCCTGACTTGCGGTTGCCCCCAACGCAGCCTGGAGTTGATGTGTCACCGATTGGGGCATGTTCCCCGGTCCTCCCGTGCTTTGTAGGGAGGGTGGGGCACCCGGAAGGTGAAGGGCAACAACAGCGGCTGTTTGAGGACTCTGGAGAGGGGAAACCGGTTGAGGGCTATGACCCTGTCTTTCGGTTGGAGCCCAGAGGAGAACCAGGAAAACTACTGCTGGTAAAGCCTGCTACTATAACTTTAGATGCGCTGTGGGACGCTCTTGCTGTACTGGCTAATTCCTTCTCTTCGCTTGCGGGTATGGTTAGTACAGAAGTGAGTGTGTTAAAAGTTGAAGTCTCTAAACATCAGGAGCAACTGATGAACTCCTTGTTGCAGCTTAAAGAGGAACTTTCTTTGGTTAAAGAGGAACATTTGGCCCTTATTAAAGAGCGGAATGTGTTGACCCGGAAAGTGGAATATATAGAAAATCAAACTCGACGGAACAACCTGCGTACATTGAACTTTCCAAAATCCCCTCTTTTGTCTCCTTCAGAGATGTTTCGTAAATATCTCTTGGAGGTTCTTAAGATTCCTGTCGATCAGCTTCCTCCTCTGACGAGGGTTTACTATCTGGCTGATAATATGGAGTCGAAAAGGGGGATGGTGGAGGCTTCTGCAGCCCAAGGGTCTGGATTTGGAGACTTGACGGGCTTTTTGGAGAGTTCGCTGGAAGTCATCACAGAGAGGAGAACCCTGTTGGCTACGGTGGCGTTGGAGACGGATAAATCTTTTATTCTTAGATTTTTCTTCAAGAATATGAATGAGCTGTTTTTTGGATCTAAAGTTCGAATATTTCCTGACCTGTCTCGGTCTACCCAGTTGAGGAGAAGAGAGTTCCTGACCCTTAGGCCTAGGGCTCTCGCGCTGGGGGCATCCTTTAAATTGAAATATCCATCTAGATGTGTTATTTCCTATCAGAATAAGATTTATCTTTTCTTTGATCCTCAACAGCTTTCTGTTTTTCTTAGTGGGAGGGAAGAGGTTGGATTTGGGGGTGTACCTACATTGGCTGACGCTTAAGTCTTAATCCGCTTGTATTTTGTTTTTTCTTGTTAGTATATTGTTAGATGTTCTATCATGCTTGATTGTCACGATAGGATTTGACAATGCTATTTCCTGTAGCCTCCTGGTTGTTTTGTGGGCTTAGTGGAGAGATGATTTAATTTAATAGTTTTCTTCCTGATAATTTTCTTGTTTAGGATTGCTGAGATTATTTTTAGACATCCCTATTTCTTCTATATGCATATTGTTGTTGTATGTATAATTTGTATAATTCAATAAAAAAAAATAGGAAAGACGGAAACATACAAAAAAACAGAAATTCAGTCTCAGGGGGAGGGGGATCCAAAACAGGGAATAATGACTAATATCATTCATCAGAAATACAGGATCTGTCTAAACATAACAAGAAGTGGATATTCAAATCCATCTAGCTCCCAGCCTCATTAGCTTTGATATTCATTTCAAATGAAAAAACAAAATAAAGTCATTACCATATAAACCATGAGCTCTAATTCACCATTTCAAAATAATATAAAATATTTTATTGTCGGGAATTACCGGCATGAGAGAGGGAGAGGAAAAAGCTCCCCCCTCCGTGCCGGTCAAGCCCTTTTATTGAAGTGATCAAGATTTATAAAACTTCAAGTGAATCAAGTGAGTGTGAACACACTTATCTGTAAACAGGCGATGTCCATAATTCTCAAGCAAGGGGACTAACATCCAAAACACGACATGCATGTTTCGAGCCCATCACGAGCTCTGTGTCAAGTGTAGCTGTCCAAAAAACGCCCACAAAATGACAAACTCAACGGTCCGCTTTTCATGAAGTGGAGAACCCCACTGATTGGCTGATGAAATAGCGTCATTAAAAGAAGAAAAGGAGGAGTCAGGGATTACCCTCTCCCTACAATGATGGCAACAGCGGTCCATTAGATCTATTTCATGAAAAGTGACCGTTGAGTTAGTCATTTTTTGGACAGCTACACTTGACACAGAGCTCGTGATGGGCTTGAAACATGCATGTCGTGTTTTGGATGTTAGTCCCCTTACTTGAGAATTATGGACATCGCCTGTTTACAGATGTGTGTTCACACTCACTTGATTCACTTGAAGTTTTATAAATCTTGATCACTTCAATAAAAGGGCTTGACCGGCACAGAGGGGGGAGCTTTTTCCTCTCCCTCTCTCATGCCGGTAATTCCTGACAATAAAATATTTTATATCATTTTGAAATGGTGAATTAGAGCTCATGGTTCATATGGTAATGACTTTATTTTGTTTTTTCATATGCTACTGTAAGTCATTCTTATGGGGGTTTTCTCTTTTTGATATTCATTTCAGCACTCATTAAATAAGTATGGTTGCACTGGAATTGACATTAACAAAAAATGACTTAATACCTTTTTATTGGACTTACTTAATACTTTGGAGCCTAAAGGGGGGGGATGTAGTTACTTAATGTGTGATAAAAGGCAAAATCATGCATCATTTTACCATAGTGCACGTTAGCTTGCCACAACATGTATTGCTTCATAAGAAGATGCAAAACATGCAAAATATCTCATTATGATGCAAAAGGTATAATGCAGCTTGCATTGGACAGTGTATGCTGCATTATTCTTGGAAAATAGCACCAGCTCAAAGCTAGCATTATTTTTCCACTCAGGAGCTTCGGACTGCTAACATGTGGCCTGATGTTCCCAGATGCCATCTTAAAGGGGCAAGTGCAGAAATAAATTGGGTCTGGGGAGGGCTCCCTCCACCTCCACATGAAAGCAAAAATACCCCCCCCCCCCACACACACACACTATACCCCTCTGAAGACAAAATAGAAGCTCCAAGACCCCCAATTACCAACTGGCTGCCCACCCCCCATAGACCACTGCATGAATCCCTGGTGTTCTAGGGGAGCCTGACAGGAACGATCCCCTCCCACTCCTGCAAGGGTTACCGAAAACAGAGACTTTTAAACAATTATTCTAATCTCTCAGAAAATAAAATACATTTATTTGGCATGATACACATTTGAGGAAGCCATTTTACAAAAGCAAATATGCAGAAGCAGAGTAGGACTTTGTACATGTGGGTAGCGCCATTTCCATAGATAAAGTACTTACATGTGTACATATCACCACACACACATGCAACTGATGGAGTTTGTAAACCTGCACCACTATGGGGAAACTTCTAATGTTTTTCTCATTTTGAAGTGTTTTTTTTAGCACTAGGAAGGTAAGCACATTTCCCTCCCCCCATCACCCCTCTGAACCCCAGGTCCAAAAGAACAGTTAGGTAGGGGTTATGCATGTCTCAGAGCAGGAATAAAAGTCAACATAAAAAGTTTGTGAAGCATATGTGTATGGCTTTCCCAAATATAGAATACAGATCTACTTTGAAGGTCCATACATATCGTGTTCAGAATATTCCTCCTCTAAATCTGTGCCTCCCATCACATATATGCAAGTGTCTTTTCTAAATTGTTACTTATATGTGTATGTTGATTTATTTATTTTTGTCTTTAACTCACACCTTTCTAGTAGTAGTTCAAGGCAAGTTACTGTCTGGTACAGTAGGCATTTTTCTGTCACCAAAGGGCTCACAATCTAAGGGGCATGTTTATTAAAGTGAAGTGGGGTTAACGCAGAGAATTTGCACATTAGTATTGCATAAGAGCCCAGTGGCAGTGGTAAACAAAAGGGGCTATGCTATGAGAACCGTGCTAGTTGTGGCACTTGTGTGGTATTAGCGAAACCATGGCCCAGCACATGTGAGCAGTGTGCACAGTCTCCACACACGTCGGAAAATAGAATGCTACAAGTGTGATGTTGGGGTATCTGTGGGCTTTGGATTCACTGTGGATAGTAAGAACTGTGTCCCAAGCACCTATACAGGAAAGTAGCAACTGGCCAGTCCAGAACAGAGTGATGACCGGGAGTGGGCTGAACAGCCAGCATAACTCAGAGCACAGGGGCTAAGTATAAGAGGGTGGGGCATGCAAATCAGAAAAGCAAATACATGTACAGAGTATTTGCTGCATCTCAAACCATAAGTGATAGGGTGCCAGTGTGGCATCTGGAGATACAGAAGGCCATGTATGAGATTAGGCAGGATGTCCACAGTGTCCATTTTAAAGGACAGGGATATGGACCCCCTCACTCTGAGAAAATAAAGGGTCTGTTCACCTAGGCTGCAGGAAACACAATACAAGGCCTTTGATGGGCAGTATGGGCTCCACAACTCATTCCCCTCTTCTGATCATGAGCAGCACTTTATCCATTGTGGAGGGAAGGGGGTGTAAGGGCTAGGAGGATTTGGAGACCAAGCAGAATCAGCACATTTGCTCAGGGCAGCCTGCATATGGGGGCCAGAGCATCAAGTAGCACCTTCCCATATAGAATACCTAACCCTGTGATCTAACAGCTGCTAAGAGAGAGGGTGGAGGGTAGTCACAGTCATCCACCCATAGAGGGCCCACCCATGACCCCTCTTTCTAGGAGGTGCTCTGGGAATACACCACATGGAGGTGGTAAATCTCACACATCCCACAGGATGAGCACTCCAGCAATCATGGCTCACCATGCTTGGGAGGATCAAAAGAGCCCTGCCACCCCCCCCCCCCCCCCGGTCCATGGATTGCTGCAACCCCAGTGCAAGTGGATAAGGCAGGGACCACCAATCAGCAAGCTCAAACAATAGAAGCTCACAATTAGTGATAGAAATATTATAGTGCTGCTTAGAGCAGGTAGCTATATCCTCCCTTAGTTAGGGTGAGGGGCCATCAGCACACAGGTACATGGCCCTTGGCAGCACCATGGCTTCCCAGATGCATATATTCACTGTCACATGCACCCCCACACATAGGGGCCAGGAGTCAGATGGCTCCTGTGCTGCCCCACCATCATCTTCCTTAAGATTTTTTAATGACATTTAAAAATATGTATAATTCATCTTTGAAATTTAGCCTTAGGAAGTGTACAAGCAAACATGATTAATGTTAAAGCAACCTACTATTGAAGCCTAACAGGGACATAAACAGCACAGAAAAGAGAAACAGCGGGGAGCATTTTGCAGACTTGCAAACCATGTAAATGCTGCTCTGCGGGATATTCAGTGGCATGAACACGGTTAGTGCCACTGAGTATCTCTGGGTTTCCGCCGCTGTATGTGCCAAAGCTAAGTGGCTAGCATTGGGGCATTCGGGGGCCTTCCAGGGCAGAGTAGAGGCAGTACCTGTCATTAACTGAGCAGCAGTGATATTGAACCACTGCCTGGTTAGCGATACATGGTGAAAGTCAGGCGTGCGGGTAACCCTGACCTAACTTTTTCCACATTAGCTAATATCACCACTGCCCCGTTCGCATCGCAGCAATCCGATGAACCTGGATATTCAACGCCGGTGCCGGATATAACCCCTGCATTGAATATCTGGGTTTAAATTTTCAGTGCTGACAGTATTCCCCCAACAAAACCAAACTAGGGTCTCCAGAGGTTCAGGTCCTCCCTAATTCCACTGAATAGAGAAGTAACATTTAAGGAGGATACTTCCTAATGTGTGTTAAGGGAATAATGCATGATTTTTGCCAAATAAAACATGTTAAATGGCAAAATTGTATATTATGTGCATTTAACACAATTCTTGTTTTCTGTGACACAAGTTAAACAGTAATAAGATGCAAAGAAGACAAAAAACCTCATTTTTATGCAAATTCAGCCACCTTTAACCTCGCTGGCTGTGTTCAGATAAGGATAATGGCCTGAAGCGCCTAGAGAGCCTCTTAAAGGGGATGTTCTTAAAAGGAAATAACCCCCCCACACACACACACTTCTCAGACATCTCTGGCACCCCAAATGTCTCAAGCCCCCCATCCTCTCACAACCCATACTGATTCACCCCCACCCCGCCATCCCTCCAGCACCTACCAGATGTTTCCCTGGAGTCCTGGACCTGATTTAGGAGCACATAATTGGTGAAGAATGGATTATACAATACTTAAAAGTCCTGATAACTGTGCTTCCACAGTGACCACGCAGGAGCAACCCTGTCAAGTACCTGAGTTCAAAATGGTGCCAGTCTATCCCCAATAGAGTCAAGCTTTCAAATAAGGAGCATACAAGACTATCACTATAGTTGAACTGGTGCTATTTTAAATCCAGCCACCTGAAAGGACAAGTAGCTGGAGTTCACTCCTACCCAGCCACTAGATATCAGTGAAACTTATGGTAGGTGCTGGGAGGGAGAGGGGAACTTGAGATGTTTGTGATGTCAGGCATATCTGGGAGGTGGAGGAGTTTGAGATGTTTTGGGTGTTAAGGGTTCATTATCTTTGTGACTCCTGTGGTACAGTCAAACCTCGGTTTTCATGATTAATCTGTTCAAAAAAGTCTGACTAAAACCGAAACGGACTAAAACCGAAGCAAGATTTCCCATAAGAAATAATGTAAATTCAATTAATCCGTTCCAGACACCCAAAAATATTGACAAAAAATACATTTTATAGAGAATAACTATATTTTTACATACAGAAAACAATGAGAAATACATATAAATGACTAATGAAATGGATAAATGAGCATGTAACATCACTTTTACCTTTATTGAAGACTTTTGTTGGCATATGGGACGCACTCCAGCCAGCTCCAGCTGCTCTCCCCTCCGGGGATCGAGCAATCACCACCAGCAGCGGAGGCGGGAACAGCCATCTTGGCCGTCTGCACAATCGGGGCTCCAGCCTGCCTTGTAAAAGAGAAGCGCCATCGGGCGCTGGGAGAGGGACACACTCCAGACAGCTCCAGCTGCTCTCCCCTCCAGGGATCGAGCAATCACCACCAGAAGCGGAGACGGGAACAGCCATCTTGGCCGTCTGCACAATCGGGGCTCCAGCCTGCCTTGTAAAAGAGAAGCGCCAATAAATATGGAAGACAGTCAATCAGCAAGAAAATCAAAATAAAGAAAATCCCACTTCTGGCCACAAGATGGTGCTCCATTTTCAACTGTACGAAAACCGAGACAACGTACGAAAACTGGAACAAAATCTTGATGAAAAAAGTCAACGAAAACCGAATCGTACGAAAACCAGGGCATACGAAAACCGAGGTTTGACTGTATATATCACTGTGATAAAATGTGCTATTTTGTCACAGTTTAATAATTACCTCTTTTATATACATCCACCGTCATCGTTAGTTTGAGATATTTCAGAACTTATGTACACTATAGGGAAACCTCCTGCAAGCCCTTTTGATGCTCAGAGGAGCAGTTTTAGCCATATTAAGAAAAAGAAAAGCTGCTATTTGGATGATCTCCAAAAATAACTTAATTAGAGAAAGGATTGCTGACGTATAGGAGTACATTGTCTGCATATAGTGCTATTCTGTGTTCCTCTCCATCAAATCCCTTAATGCCTGCAAATGAAGGTGATTTCTTATCACTATTGCTAATGACTCCATAACTAGAGCAAACAAGAGGAAAGATAGAAGGAACCCCTGTCTTGTGCTCCTATGTAACACAAAAGACTCTGATAGAGAACCATCCACTTTAATCTATGCTTTCGGAGAACGATGAAGGGTTTGCACCCATTTTATGTAACTGAGACCAAAGCCAAAAGCTTTCAGAAGCACACAGATGAAAATACATTTCATACCACTCTTTGGTATCTAGGGAAATCAAAAGAGAACCTATGTTTGGATGAGCATAGTGTAGCAAATTCACTGCCAGTCAGATATTATCCATACCTTATCAAACCTTTTAGAAGCCAGTGTGGTCTTCAATCCTAGTACCTAGCACCTTTGCCAATATTTCAAAATCCTAATTCAAGAGCCGTTATCGGCATGTAAGCGCCACATTCTAATGGATCTTTTCCTTGCTTGTGAGTAACTGAAATATGTGCCATATGCACAGAATTAGGTAAGACTTCTCCCTCTAGTACACAATTGAAAACTTCAGTCAATGGAGAGAATAACGTTATGAGGTTTTGTAAAACATTAAAGGGAGATCCATCTGCCTTGGGCATTTGTCCAGTTTGAGGGACTTGTTTATTACGTCAACCTCTATTTGTGCAATTTTAGCATCCCCTGGAAACCCAGGGATCATTAGAACACCTATAGAGTGTTCAATTTCCCTTATAGGTTTCTTCAGCTTGGAGGAGTAAAAACCGCTATAAAATTCTACAAATCTTTCATATATTTTACTTTTGCTGTAGTAATAGCATCATCTAGTAGTCTAGTGACAGTGATCAAATTATTAAAGTATAATGCTCTAAGTAGATAAACTAGGAGTTTCCTGAACTTATTGCCTCTATCATAGAATCATCATTTTGTCTTACTAATGGATTTGCCTACTTTCTCCATAAAGATGGACCTAAGCTCCTCTTTGCTTCTGTTAAACTTCTTTACTGGTGGGATACTCAGAAATGTACCTTACTATATTTTTCCACAAAAGCTAGATTTGCTTGAGCTACTCTTTCTATATCTTCCCTCTGTTTCTTTCTTGCACAGTATAGCTCTATAATTCTTCATCTTATAACCTACTTATCTTCGTCCCAAAGTGAAGCCATCAAAACTGTTCCATTGTCATTAGTCTGATAGTAATTGTTAATACAACTCTAATAGAAGCACAGTTATCAGGACTTTTAAGTATTGTCTAATCCATTCTTCACCCATTATGTGCTCCTAAATCAGGCCCCAGTATGAATCTAAGCCAGTTGGGGGCATGGTCTGAGGATGAGATCGAACCAGTAGTTGCTTCTATTAGTCTGGAAAGTATTGTCTTATGTACAAAAGTATAGAGTCCAATTTACTATGGGGCACGTCCAGGCCATCTGAATGGCCCCGACCAAGATGGGGCCGTTTGGACCCAATTTTGCACCACGGGAGCAAGACGCTTCTGTGGGTGCAGCATTGAGCCCAGAGACAGCCCGGCGTGCCTCTACTGCATTGTGGGGACATCCTCCCCACGTGGCGTTCCTCCCTGATGTGCGCCTACCCCTGCAACCCTGCTGCCCAACCCCTGGCAGGTGTTACTGGGGCCCGGATCGGGCAGCAGGGACCCACAGTTGGCCTCCATCTGCACTGAAGGGGGACATCCTTTCTCTGGGATCAGGAGGGGGCACCCCGCGCTTATTCCTCTTCAGAGGTGGAATAAACAGGGTGTTCCCCGGCAATCCCTGGACATACAGGGACATCAATTGAATTAGCTCTGTATGTCCGGGGGTCAGTCACGTCCACGCTCCACCCACTCTCCTCCCCCATCACGCCTCCGTCCCCTGCAGCATGCACAGCAGCTCTGTGTGTGCAGCGGGGGGACGGAGGTGGAATGCTGGCAAGGTGGATAGCGGGGTAGCACATCCTGGGAGGGATGTGCAGCCCTGCTATCCACCTTATAGAATCAGGGTCATAATCTATTCTGGAGTAAGACTTGTGGGTGGAAAAGATATCACTTTTCAAGAAAGTATATAGAATTGTACAGGTCCCTACTGCAATAAATGTAGGGTCCAATATTCAATTAGGCAAGCTGTTTGCCTGTACGGTGCATAGCTGTGCCTGCTGACCCCTAATCTCGGATATTTAATGCTGGGGTCATATGTGGCCCCAGCATTGCATATCCGGGGTTTGCCACACATGCTGGAAGCCACATTAGCTAACTGGGTAGTAGTGATATTGCATGCTGCCCAGTTAGGGACAGTCACCACCTTTGCTCCTCCCTGGAAACCCCCCGACATGCCTCAATGCTAAGCGGTTAGCATCGGGGTGTGTAAGGGAGAAGAGAGGAGATATTCAGTGGAACTAAGCATCTTAGTGCTGTTGAATATCCCGTTCAGTGGCAGTTACACAGTTTACAGGTCTGTAAACCATGTAACTGCCTTTCGAATATTGTACCCTTACTGTACAGAGTGGCTTGCGATCTCAAGCTATTCAAAGTCAATCCACTCTTATCCAATTCTAGTGTCGTGATATAATAAAATTATCTCCCAAAATATTTGCCTCTTCAGCAACAATGGAAAGGACTAGAAAAGGGGACTGTTACTTCTGGAGAGAGATCTGCAATTGTGAGTATATACTTTTGGGAAATTTCTGAAAGGAATTCTTTCTATTAAAGCTAATTAATCTGTGAACCCACTATTTTTTGTTAAATCAGTCAGGGCCTAGTAGCAGCAGTTTAAGTTTAAATTTAAAACACAGAAGAGAACTTTCTGGTTACATTTCATACCCAGCAGAGAGCTTGTAGTTTTAATTTAATAGTCACTCAGGGCCTAGTATCAGCAAAGTACTTTTAGTTTAAATTTAAAACACAGAAGAGAGCTTTCTGGTTAAATTTGAAATCCAGCAGAGAGCTTGTAGTTTAAATTTCATAATAAGTTAGAGCCTAGCAGCAGCAAAGAGCTATAATTTAAATCAAATAAGAATATAGATTAGCACAAAAGGCAAAACAGGGTCAGTACTCTTTGAACAGCAAATAAAGTCTTCTAGAGACCTTTACAAAGAGGCCTTCTACCTATGGGGGAAAAGACATGTGAAACTTTTTCAATAGGTGTAAACACCAGGTGGCAGGTCAAAAGGCCATTTTGAAAGACTCCTTCTATCCAAGCAAGGACTGTTAATCATCCAGGAAGTTGGTCACAGCTTACCTCAGCAGCACAGGCATAAATAGCTCAACCAGAGCTCTGTGATCCTCAGTCTTGAAGGACTAGAAAAGGGGACTGTTACTTCTGGAGAGAGATCTGCAATTGTGAGTATATACTTCTGGGAATTTTCTGAAAGGAATTCTTTCTATTAAAGCTAATTAATATGCAAACCCACTATTTTTTGTTAAATCAGTCAGGGCCTAGTAGCAGCAGTTTAAGTTTAAATTTAAAACACAGAAGAGAACTTTCTGGTTACATTTCATACCCAGCAGAGAGCTTGTAGTTTTAATTTAATAGTCACTCAGGGCCTAGCATCAGCAAAGTACTTTTAGTTTAAATTTAAAACACAGAAGAGAGCTTTCTGGTTAAATTTGGAACCCAGCAGAGAGCTTGTAGTTTAAATTTAATAGTCACTCAGGGCCTAGCATCATCAAAGTACTTTTAGTTTAAATTTAAAACACAGAAGAGAGCTTTCTGGTTAAATTTGGAACCCAGCAGAGAGCTTGTAGTTTAAATTTGCCCTTCTGTTCCTTGAGAAGAGCAGTGCTTTCCAGGGCTCTCCCAAAAAGTGATTTTTGCTGAATTTACTGCTAAACTGTGAGTTCTATCTGTCTGTCTGTTTGTCTCCACATATTTATCTATTTGCCCTTCTTGGTGGGTTCCCTTACCTACTCCTTTGCTGTGTGCCCACTGTTCAGGAACAGCCTCCATTGCTGTAGAGTTTTAAACTATCTTTCTCTTAGTCTACCTGAGTGACTACCCCTTCCCCCTGCTGAGGCATTGTTGTAGACCTCCATTTCCTGTTGTGCATGTGGGCTTGCTCAGATTGCCCTTCTGTTCCTTGAGAAGAGCAGTGCTTTCCAGGGTTCTCCCAAAAAGTGATTTTTGCTGAATTTGCTGCTAAACTGTGAGTTCTATCTGTCTGTCTGTTTGTCTCCACATATTTATCTATCTATTTGCCCTTCTTGGTGGGTTCCCTTACCTACTCCTTTGTTGTGTGCCCACTGTTCAGGAACAGCCTACTGGCCAGAGACACTTAGGTTCCCGCCCACCGTACCCCTCACCCCACCAACCCCAGGGGCTACATTGCCTATATAGTGGTCACATACGTGCCATCTGTCATTCCTAACTTGGGTAGCACCCACATCTTCAACTTTTCTTATTATTATTCTTCCTCTTCTGGGACTGCTTAATCAACATGTCGTGTATTCAGTGCAATAACTGTGGTACTTTCATTCAAAGAAGAATCATTTGGAGCCTAAGAGCTTGTCCTATATGCCTAAAGTCAGCTGCCATGCATGAAGAACTGACTCTACTAAGGAAAGACCTAGCAGCCATGCATAAAGAAGTGTCTCTACTGAGGGAGGAACTGGCTGCAATGAAGCACACCTCTTCTAGGATACAAACTGAACAAAGTCCACCACCGCTCCCACAAAGAATCAAACACCCCAGGAACAAATGGATCACAGTGGGTTCCGGAAGACTGCGACCTGTAACGCAGAGACATCCTACACTTCAAGAGATAGCCCTGCAAAATTCCTTCTCTGCCTTGGCTAATGAGGATGCCCAATCCAAAGAAACTGAGGGGCCCTTAAATGAGTCAGACAATGCCCAATCTCCTGCTAAAGCACCAAATATGAAGAAAACCTCACCAAATAGAAAACTATTACTACTTGGAGATTCCATCATCAGAGGCACCAACTTGGGAACACAGTTCAAAGGAGAGAAGATAGTCATTTGCCTACCAGGCTCTTCAGCCAGCAGGAATACAAACCAAGTTGTTGAAATACTTAGCACAAAAAGTGAGCACTCCAAACCTGATGTTATTATCCACTTGGGCACAAATGACCTGGCTAGAAGCAATGCCTCTACAGCCCAAAAGGACTTCCAATCTCTGGGAGAGAAACTCAAGCCCATTGTTAACATTGTTTCATTCTCAGAAGTTCTACCTGTTCTTGGTAAGGGGACAAAAAGTCTGCATCACATTAACAGCTTTAATACATGGCTCCAGACCTGGTGCAAACAAGAAGGATTCAGATTTATTGGCAACTGGGGCAACAGATGGACCAACAAGAGGCTATACTGTGCTGATGGACTACATCTCTCTGTCGCAGGGAAAAGAAACCTAAGTGAAAAATTCAGGCAGTATGTGGATATGCATTTAAACTAGGAAAAGGGGGTGACGGATGTGGAAGGTCAACATCTGCATGCCACCCCCTGCAAAAGCAGAACAACATCAGAAACAGCCACACTCTTAAACCACACATCAAAAATAAGTGGGAAGAAGTGGGCAGAATAAAATCAATGCAAAATACACACAAGCCAGATAAATGCTGGAAAGCAATGAGCACAAATGCTTGAAGCTTAGCCAAAAAAATTCCAGACCTGGAAGCCCTAATAGTGGAAACGGATTTGGACATTGTGTCCATTACAGAAACATGGTTTAATGAATCGCATGATTGGGATATAGCCATAGTTGGCTATAATCTATTCAGAAGAGACAGAGAAAATGGAAAAGGAGGAGGAGTAGCCTTTTATGTCAAAAGCAGTGTGCAGGGAACATGGGGAAAAGAAGAAGCGCTCTGGATTACATTGGAAAGAGGAGATGGCACTGTCATCCATATTGCTGTAGTCTACAGACCTCCGACTCAAATTGAAGAGAGAGATAACGAATTGATTATAGATATTGCCAAGATAGCAAAAAAGGGGGAAGCAATCATATTGGGTGACTTTAATCTACCTGATGTGGATTGGATTACTCCTGCACATCTGGAAAGAAGCAAAAAAATTGTGGATGCTCTCCAAGATGCATTACTTAGACAAATGGTGATGGAACCAACCAGGGAAAGCTCAACGCTGAATGTAGTGCTCACCAACAGTGATAACGTGTCAAATGTCTGTGTGAGTGCCCCTGTGAGCAACAGCAACCATCACACGGTGTGGTTTGAGATAAAAGCCATGGAACAGGCCAATCATAGCAAGCTCAAAGTTCTAAACTTCAAAAACACTGACTTCAATAAAATGGCCGAGTACTTAAAGGAGGAGATGACGGGGTGGAAGGAGATAAGGGAAGTGGAATTGCAATGGACTAAACTAAAGGCAGCAATAAAAGGGGCAACAGATAAATATGTAAGAAAAATAAATAAAAACAAGAGGAGAAGGAAACCTATTTGGTTTTCCAAAGAGGTGGCTGCTCAAATAAAGGCAAAAAATACATCTTTCGCAAAATTCAAAAGCTTGCAAACAGAAGAACACAGTAATGAATACAGGATCAAGCTCAAAGAGTCAAAAAGAGAAATATGGATAGCAAAATCAAAGGCAGAGGAAAAGATGGCTAAAGATGTTAAAGGTGGCGACAAAACTTTCTTCAGGCATATTCAGGAAAGGAAGAAGATCAGAGTTGGAATTGCAGGACTCAGAATTGCTGGGAAAGGACTCGTGGAAAGTGACACTGAAAAAGCAAAATTGCTAAACAAATACTTTTGCTCTGTTTTTACTAAAGAAGATCCTGGAGATGGACCAGCTGTGACTCCCAAATATCAAAATAGGAATGAAGTAGATACCACACCATTCACAGAAGATGAGGTGTTAGAACAACTTGCTAAACTGAAAGTGGACAAAGCCATGGGACCAGATGGGATACATCCCAGGATACTGAAAGAGCTCAGAGAGGTTCTTGCAGGACCGTTAAAGGATGTCTTCAACAGATCCTTGGAAACAGGAGTCATTCCTCAGGACTGGAGAATGGCTAATGTTGTACCTCTACACAAAAGTGGTGACAGGGAAGAAGTGTCAAATTACAGGCCCGTGAGCCTTACCTCGGTGGCAGGAAAAGTAATGGAGGCGCTCCTGAAAGAGCGAATAGTGAACTTTCTCAAAACCAACAGGTTGCAAGATCCAAGGCAGCATGGTTTTACCGAAGGACGGTCTTGCCAAACAAATCTGATTGAGTTCTTTGATTGGATGACCAAGGAACTAGATCTGGGGCATGCAATGGATGTCATCTATCTGGATTTGAGCAAAACCTTTGATACTGTTCCTCATAGGAGGCTTGTCAATAAACTCAGTAGCTTGGGGATGGGTCCCAAGATATTAAACTGGATTAGAAATTGGTTGACTGACAGACAACAGAAGGTGATGGTACATGGAGCTCACTCAGATGAGAGGAAGGTGATTAGCGGGGTGCCTCGGTTCAGTCCTGGGCCCGGCACTGTTCAATATATTTGTGAGTGATATTGCTGAAGGACTGAATGGAAAAGTCTGTCTTTTTGCAGATGACACAAAAATTTGCAACAGAGTGGACTCCCCCGAGGGAGTGGTTAACATGAGAAAAGATCTACAAAAGCTGGAAGACTGGTCTAATGCTTGGCAACTACGATTTAATGTGAAAAAGTGCAGTGTCATGCACTTGGGTAGCAGAAATCCAAGGGAAAAGTACACAATAGGGGGTGAGAGGTTGGTATGCACGGTTCAGGAGAAAGACCTTGGTGTGATTATCTCCGATGATCTCAAGGTGGCAAAACAGTGCGACAAGGCGGTGGCAAAAGCCAGGAGGATGTTGGGCTGCATACAAAGAGGGATTACCAGCAGAAAGGAAGAGGTTCTTATGCCACTGTACAAGTCACTGGTGAGGCCTCACTTGGAATACTGTGTTCAGTTTTGAAGAACATATCTTGCAAAAGATGTAAAAAGACTGGAAACTGTTCAGAGAAAGGCGACCAAAATGATTTGGAGCCTGCGTCAGAAGCCTTATGAGAAAAGACTTGAAGACCTAAATATGTACATTTTGGAGGAGAGGAGGGACAGGGGAGATGTGATTCAGACCTTTAAATACTTAAAGAGAAATGATGAACAAACAAAGCTCTTCCAAAGACGGGGAAGCTGTAAAACTAGAGGGCATAACATGAAGCTGCAAGGTGGTAAATTGAAAGGCAATGTCAGGAAATATTTCTTCACTGAAAGGGTGGTGGATGCTTGGAATGCCCTCCTGATGGAAGTGGTGGGGGCAAACACGGTGATGGAATTCAAAACGGCATGGGACAAACACAGTGGATCCCTTTACAGTAACAGGATAAAAGCAAAATAAACGGTACCATCTAACCTCTGAACTATCTAGCGTCTCAACAAATAAGGGTGTCCTACATGGAGTGGTGGGTTCACCCCTAAACAAAAACAAAAACATGGGGAGGGGTGGCCTGCACAGAGCGACAGGTGCACCTACTCTTGCCATCTTGCTGGGCAGACTAGATGGACCATGCTGGTCTTTATCTGCCGTCACTTACTATGTTACTATGTAAATTTCATAATAAGTTAGAGCCTAGCAGCAGCAAAGAGCTATAATTTAAATCAAATAAGAATATAGCTTACCTCAGCAGCACAGGACAGGGTACTGTGTAGCAGCCCTCCTTTAATAAGGAGTGGAGGAGTGGCCTAGTGGTTGGGGCAAGGTACTTCAGGCCGGAAGGTCGGGGGTTCAAATCCCACTAGAGGACAGCAACCTTGGGCCGGAAGGACTGGGGTTTCTAGTCCCACAGGTGCTCCTTGTGGTCTTGGGCAAGCCACTTAACCCTCCATAGCCCATGTTCCCTGTAAAATAGTTATCTCCAAGTTATAATGCCCTGTTCAATGTAATTTCAGTTTGTTCAATGTAAACCGCACTGATGCAGAATAGCGCGGTATATAAGAGAATGTAAATAAATAAATAAATAAAATAAGTGTTATTTCCCTCCCCACACCCACCCACCCCTGGGATAATCGTAGCTTTATAGGTACTTACACATCTTAAAAGACAGGAAGTGCTCTCATGTGACGCTCATTACCCAAATCAGTCATACACTAAGGACCTAAGATTAAATAAGCTTCAGGTGAACAAGGTATATTAAACGTATTAGGTACAGTTTTATTGGTATAAATATCCATAGCAATCCTTAGTAAGTAAATAACTTAAAGTTCTAAACAAAAACTTAAAACTAAGATGCAGACAGCAGTCCAGCAGCGAGATGGGGGCTTTCCAGTCTTTTGCAATGAGTGTCACATGTATGATTTTCTCCCAGTTGGTGAGAGGTCTTATGTGTGCACTAGGTGCAAGGAGCTCTTTGCTCTCAGGGAACGAGTCCGTTCTCTAGAGGCTAGAGTAGCAGACTTGGAAAACATAAGAAAGACAGAGAGGTACATAGATGAGACCTACAGGGATATAGTCCTGAAGTCCCACCTCCAGTCTGGCAGCATCCCTGTTGTCATGGAGGAGAGAGGTCATGTGACAGGAGAACATCACCCTGGTGTGGCAGGAAGTGATCCTGTAACTAGAACCTGTCCTCCAGATGACGTAAAACCCTCTCACACCGAGGAAGTTTCTCCAGGGCCATGTGCCCATGAGGGAAGGGTTAGGACAGCCGTTATAGTTGGTGATTCAATCATTAGGCATGTAGATAGCTGGGTGGCAGGTGGACATGAGGATCGCTTGGTAACATGCCTGCCTGGTGTGAAGGTAGCGGACCTCACGTGCCTCCTAGATAAGGTCTTAGATAGTGCTGGGGAGGAGTCTGCTGTCTTGGTACATGTCAGTACTGTAATAGAGCAGGAGCTAATAAAAGTGAGGATATAGGTAAAGAAGCTGTCCGTCCCAAAACAAATGAGGTACAGAGAATGCAATTGTCGAGCAAAACAGCTAGAGGGAGCAGGCGTGCACTTACAGAGGCTGAGTGGACACACCTAGCTAATCAGCAGCACCTGAGAACTAGCCCGGGAAGCTCAAAGGCAGAAGACCTTTATAAGCAAGTGGCAGGAGACAGAAGGAGGGCAGCACCGGACAACAGAGCAGTACCGGAAAGCAGGGCAGCACCGGAGAGCGGAGCAGCACCGGAAAGCAGAGCAGTATCAGAAAGCAGAGCAGCACCTGAGAGCAGTGCAGCACCGGAGAGCAGAGCACTGCTGAGAAACGCAGCAGGGGAACCAGGACTAGTGGCACGGCTGCAGAAACTGGAAGAGAACCAGAAGGTCCCAGGGAGAAAGACAGACGGAGGAGAGTCAGTCCTGTGGAAGTCGTGGTAGCCAGAAACTCCAGAGCTAAAGAGCTAAGAAGCAGGAAGCCAGGCTTGGAGAGAGGCCTACGCTTGCCAGAAAACCCGGAGACCAGATTGAAAGGTACCAGAAGCTTTCAAGAGAAAGATTGTCAGAGAGACTGGGTCCTAAGGGAAATACCTGAGGAGGACACTTCCAGCTATGCCTATTACAGGAAACCAAGGTATGATGATTCTTTATGCATGAAGAAAGGCTCAGCTGCTAGAAGCCTTTTAAAACAGATGCCCAGTTTAAAGAAAGAGAAAGCAGGCCAAAGTTTTACCAGCCAAGATATAGAGGCTATAAAACAGGCCATACTCATTTAAGAACCTTAGAACAATTGTATGGAAAACAAGGGAACAGAAATAGGGACTGGCCAGTGATAACGGCCAGAGAAAGCCCCAGCCCAGAAGAAGATAATAGTGATTTAGAACCGATGCAAGTGGAGCTTATAGACCCTATTCCCTTATCTCAGGAGGAATTGATGGATTGTTCCCTGTGTGTTGTGGGTAGTTTGGAATCACTACAGGAACTGTGAGCCTTACAGATATTACCTTAAGAAGTTTTCATATTTGTGCTGAATGAAAGAAGAATGTTCAGACATGTAATTTACTCCAATGTTGAAAGAATCCTTGGTTAAATTCCTTTCCACAACTGTGAAGATTAGAACAGTTTACTTTGTACCTTGAGTTTGGTTTATGCCTGAAAAGAAGGACTTTCTTTAATTTTTGTAGCCCAATGAATCTTTTTGTGAAAAGGGAAATAAAAGCCTTATTCTCCCTCCATTTGGCTTACATGACTTATTTGCACCAGGAGCAGGATTACATAGACCAGGCTGCACCTGGCCTTAAAGAACCCTCCTCTCCTAAAATTAACTATATGCCCAACCTCCCCGTTCAGCCACCGGCCACCAGGGGGAGGTTGGCGACAGTACCAATGACATAGGAAAATGTGGTAGGGAGGTTCTGGAGGCTAAATTTAGGCTTTTAGGTAGGAAGTTGAAATCCAGAACTTCCAGGGTAGCGTTCTCCGAAATGCTTCCCGTTCCACGTGCAGGACCCAAAAGGCAGGCAGGGCTCCGGAGTCTCAATGCATGGATGAGACAATGGTGCAGAGATGAGGGTTTTCGATTTGTTAGGAACTGGGGAACATTCTGGGGAAAGAAGGGGCTCTTCCGAAGGGATGAGCTTCACCTTAACTGGGATGGAACCCGGCTACTGGCATTAACCTTTAAAAAGGAGATAGAGCAGCTTTGAAACTAGATAATAGGGGAAAGCCGACAGTCGCCCAAGAGTGGATGGTTCGGAAGAATGCATCCTTGAAGGATACTACCAAAAGCAAAGAGGTTCCAAAAAAGAGTAAAGTAGCCCAAATGCCCTCGAGTATGGAGCAGACAGTGCTTAAAGATCCCAAATTACACATGTCTACCAATAGCCAAATTAATATGAATAAAATACAGTCTCTAAAATGCTTGTATGCAAATGCTAGAAGTCTAAAAAATAAGATGGGAGAGTTAGAATATATAGCACTAAATGAGAGGTTAGATATGATTGGAATATCAGAGACATGGTGGAAGGAGGACAACCAGTGGGACACTGTAATACCTGGGTACAAAGTATATCGTAATGATAGAACTGATCAAATTGGTGGAGGGGTTGCGCTCTATGTTAGAGAGGGCATTGAGTCAGAAAGGATTAAAGTTTTGCAGGAAACAAAATTTGCTGTAGAATCTCTATGGATTGAAATTCCATGTAAAAAGGGGAAGGCAATGGAAGTGGGGGTGTACTATCGACCGCCTGGCCAGAATGAACAAGTGGATGATGAAATGCTCAAAGAAATCAAGGAAGCTAACAAAAGTTAAAACACAGTAATAATAATGGGTGATTTCAATTACCCCCGGTATCGACTGGGTAAGTGTCATGGCAGGACATGCTAGGGAGATAAAGTTCCTAGATGACATAAATGACTGCTTCTTGGAGCAGCTGGTTCATGAACCGACCAGAGGGGAAGCCATATTAGACCTAGTCCTTAGTGGAACACCAGATCTAGTACAAGAGATAAGGGTGTTGGGGCCACTTGGCAATAGTGATCGCCTTTGATTTAATTAGTGGAGGAGGGATAGTATGGAAATCCACAGTACTACCTTTTAACTTTCGAAAGGGAGACTATGATAAAATGAGGAAAATAGTTAAGAAAAAACTAAAAGGAGCAGTTGCAAAGGTTAAAGACTTACATCAAGCTTGGGTATTGTTGAAAAATACTATCTTGGAAGCCCAGACCAGTTATATTCCACGCTTTAAGAAAAGTGGAAGGAAGTCCAAAAAACTGCCAGCATGGTTTAAAGGTATGGTCAGAGAGGCTGTTGTTGCCAAAGAAGCATCTTTCAGGAAATGGAAAAAAGAGCCAAACGACGCAACCTGGAAACAGTACAAGCACTGGCAAGTCAAATGCAAGGCATTGATAAAGCAGGCAAAGGGAGAATTTGAGAAGAAGATTGCTGTGGAAGCAAAAACACAAAATAAAGATTTTTTCAAGTACATTCGTAGCAAAAAACCTGTGAGAGAGTCAGTTGGACGATTAGATGATAGAGGAGTTAAAGGGGCACTAAGAGGCGACAAGACGATAATGGAGAGACTGAATGAATTCTTTGCTTTGGTCTTTACTGAGGAAGATGTAGGGATGTTACCCATGACTGAAGTGGTATTTAAAGGTGCGGAAGAATTGAAGGAAATATCGATACATTGGGAAGATGTATTACAACTATTAGATAAACTGAAGAGTAGCAAATCACCTGGGCCGGATGGTATACATCCAAGGGTGTTGAAAGAACTGAAATATGAGATTGCAGACCTGCTATTAGTAATCTGTGAATTTTCATTAAAATCATCTGTAATACCTGAATATTGGAGGATCGCCAATGTAACGCCAATTTTTAAAAAGGGTTCCAGGGATGATCCGGGATACTACAGACCAGTCAGCCTCACGTCAGTACCAGGAAAAATGGTAGAAACCATCATAAAGAATAAAATTACTCAGCATGTAGATCGTCACGGCCTAATGGGAGACAGCCAACATGGCTTTAGACAAAGAAGATCTTGTCTTACTAATCTGTTATGTTTTTTTTGAAAGTGTTAATAAACAGGTGGACAAAGGTGAGTCAGTTGATATAGTCGGGGCTGTGCAACACTCTTTAAATCTTCGCGCCATCGGGCGCTGCTCCTCTTCAGCCCCCACCACCTCCAGCAGCTCTCCCCTTCCCGGGGATCGAGCCACCAGCGGCAGGAGGGGCCAACTGCTGCACACAGCCCAGTCGGGGCTGTGCAACACTCTTTAAATCTTCGCGCCATTGGGCCTGCGCCTGAGGGCCTCGCCAGAGGGCCCTTTGGCGTGGCCCTTATGCGTGGAATGGGGCGGTAGGCGGTAGCACTCCAGCAAGCCACAAACAAAGCCACAACTCACACCTGGACCAGAGCCAGCTACCAATACCAAAAAAGGCAAGTCCTTCACAGCTAACTGTATTTTGAGATAGCAGCCTTTGCCTTGACCATTAACCAGAAGTCACTTGAGCTTTTAGCGGTATCATGTAGCTATTTTTGTTGTTAAACTCTACTAGCAACAATACCCCTGTACCATTCTCTCCATTGATAACGTTTTGCATACTCTGTACTGCTTTTCATGCAATTATCTTACTGTATACCAGTAATTAGAATCCTTATGTACTATTACCACTATTGCTATTACCACTTGCACTCACAGTACTACTGCAATTTATCTTTCCTGAGTGCGAATACTGCATTACACTGCACTGCAGCCAACGTTTCCACAATTATCCTTCTCATTACTAACACCCAAGAGAATGTACAAAGTTCTGCTCTTACTCGTGACCTTCCTTACCCTTGGTCTCCCTTACACCTCAAATGCATTCAACCATGACACATATCATATACCAATCCTACGCACATACGGAAGGAGATGGTCCGAATTCCCCCACCACACTACGGCAAAAAATAACTTTACATCCCACTCCCATCTACTCAACATTCCTCTCCAAACCATCAAAAGGATACAAGAAGAGAAGCAACATCACCAACGCCTACTAAAATGTGCACTAATAAATGCCAGATCAGTACGATCTAAATGGCCCGCAGCCATCGACCTGATACATCAATATAACCTCGACATCTTGATGATCACGGAGACATGGCTATCCAACTGTGACAACGTACTACTGAATCAGATGCTGCCACCAGGATTTGTGATATACACATCCCACAGATCTAGTCAGAAAGGAGGCGGAACCCTCATCCTGGCCAAAGCTGATTTACACTTCAAGATGTGCAACTCCTCTAGCTCAACTTACCTTGACTCCCTCACAATAGCTAATGAGCTCTGTACAATCAACCTTTTCTATCGGGCACCCTCCTCCTCACCAGATGATCTTCCAACTATAATTGAGCAGGCATGTACCACATCCACCTCACGCTCACCAAGTTGGCTAATCGGTGACTTCAATCTCCCATCTCTTCAAGACAGCCACTCAGCAGCATTCCTTGATGCCTTTGAGGACCTAGGTTACAAACAGCATGTCGATTCCCCCACCCACACTAAGGGTGGCAAACTAGACCTCATTTTCGCACCTCTCTCCAACGCCACAATACCCCTAACTCTTGCACTATCTGTAATACCAGTACCCTGGTCGGACCACGGTCTTCTCAGTTTCAATATACCCATTAACACATCCCACAAAAGCCGAAAGTCTTCTAACACATCTGGAACCCACAACCCGCTTTAGACCACTCAACCAGAGCGTAGTCCTAGAGAATCTCAGACCTCTCATGGCCAACACAACCATGGATTTAGATGATCTCATATCCAAATGGGATGAAAACCTGAGAGCTGCCTCCTGCCCATCACTCACTGAAAAGAGAATTCGAAAACGTGAACATACTCCATGGTTCTCCACAGACCTTCGTACATCTCTCCACCATCTACGCAAACTTGAGCGACAATGGCGACGAACTCACTTTCCTGAGGCGCTGGCAGCATACAGCTCATACTTAACTACCCACCGAGCAAAGATAACACAAAGCAGGAAAACTTACCACACAGGCTTAATAAAACGCTCCATCAATAAACCACATGCATTGTTCAGCATAGTAAAGTCCATAACAGGAGAACCGGTCTCAGCACAACCCCCTATGCCTCAGCCGCAGGACTACGCAAACTACCTGCAATCAAAGATGATTAAAACCAACACAGACATAAATGTCAACAACGCCTCCACTTCACCTAAGGAATCCCATGCAATGCCACTACACAACTTCTCCACTGTATCAAACAGAGAGGTTGTGAACATTATTGCCTCAATCAATCCTAGTACAGCTCCTAATGACCCGTGTCCAGCCAGCTGGATCAAGGACATGCGACATGACCTCAGTCAAATATTGAGCAAAATACTTAACCAGTCCTTCTCAACAGGTTCATTCCCGCAGAGTCTGAAACACACTTCCATCAAGCCCCTACTGAAGAATAATAGACTGGACCCATCCAAGGTTGAATCCTTCAGGCCTATCTTGAGCATCCCACAGCTTGCAAAAATCATTGAGAAGGCCGCCCAACAACAAATCCAACATCATATCGACTCTGAAGCACCACTAGATCCATCTCAACATGGCTTCAGGGAAGCACATGGAGTCGACACAGTCCTTACAACCCTATTCAATGTTCTGGTAACAGGAATAAATAACATTCAACAGGGTTTCGTCCTCATCTTCCTGGACATCTCCGCCGCTTTCGACTCTGTGAGTCATGACATACTCCTGCAACGCTTGAAAGATAAGGGGATTCAAAGCACAGCACTCGAATGGTGTAAATCCTACCTATCGAACAGGTGGCAACAAGTAAAGACAGGCCACGCATCCTCAGAACCATTCCTGCAATCACAGGGAGTACCCCAAGGATCGTCCTTATCGGCACTAATGTTTAATATCTACATGCAACCGATATGTGACTTGATCAGATCCTTTAACGTACAATGTCTCGCTTACGCAGATGACATCCTCCTATATATGCCATTCACAATTGAACATCCAGTATTCTCCCCAATAATCAATTGTTTTGAAGCTGTAGCCGAATGGTTGCTATCACAAAACCTTTGGATTAATCACAACAAAACTGACGTTCTTTTTGTCACAAGGAACCGTAAGTTCATACCTCCTCCATCACTACTCGTCAACAACATAGAGCTGAAATCAAAAGCTACAATCCGTTACCTCGGCATCACATTGGATCAGCACTTGGATATGACAACGCATGTCAAGAACATCACAAAAACTATATATTATAAGATCAAATCGCTACGTCACCTCCGCTCCCTACTAGATCCCACAGACTTCCGAACAACCTTCCAGGCATTAGTCCTCCCACACCTGGATTTTGCCAACATCATCCTTCATGGCCTCCCTCAATCAACTTTAAATCCGCTCCGCCTAGCCATGAATACAGCCGCCAGAGTCCTCTCCGGCTCATCAAGATCTGACCATATAACACCAATCATGAAAGAACTGCATTGGTTACCATTACATGCCAGAATCCAATATAAGTCTTTAGTCCTTACTTTTAAGGCTCTAAATAACTACCCCCCTACGCCAATCAGCAAGCTTATCCATGGCACCCTGGAAAACAGAAAAAGGAGAACCACATCAATGAACACCTTAATAGTCCCAAAAATAATAACGAAGTGCACTAAGGCCACCTCCAACAGGGCCTTCTCCTTATTTGCACCTCTAAACTGGAATGCGCTACCTCACGAAATCCGTGCTATCAAAAACCTAATCCTATTCAGAAAAGCACTGAAATACCACTTGTTCACAAAATGCTACCCAGAAGTCAACCTAGACATTAACAAAACTAGCACCTCAATACAACCTGAAAAGGGCTAGTTGATCAACCTTCTCTCTAGTCCTATTAGCGAATCCACATTGCAATATCCAAACGAGTTTTATTACTGTATATACCATTAAGTTATTCTGTACATAGTTCCCCCGGTTGTCCTATTGTTGAAGTTCCCTGTTCAATGTAAAACTCAATGTTACTTGTATGCATTGTAGTATGTTTCTTGTTCAATGTACACCGCACTGATTGTAATAGCGTGGTATAAAAGAATTGTTAAATAAAATAAATAAATAAATAAATAGTGTATCTGGACTTTCAGAAAGCCTTTGACAAGGTCCCTCATCAGAGACTTTTGGCAAAACTAAAGAGTCATGGGATAGGAGGCAGTGTACTACTGTGGATCAAGAACTGGTTAAAAGATAGTAAGCAGAGGGTTGGGCTAAATGGCCAATTTTCCCAATGGAGAAAGGTGAATAGTGGTGTACCCCAGGGATCTGTGCTGGGTCCGCTGCTTTTTGACATATTCATAAATGACCTGGAAAGTGGAATAACGAGTGAGGTTATCAAATTTGCAGATGACACAAAACTATTTAAAGTTGTTAAAACCCAAGAGGATTGTGGAAAATTGCAAGAGGATCTTGATAAATTGGACGACTGGGCATCAAAATGGCAGATAAAATTTAATGTGGACAAGTGCAAAGTTATGCACCTAGGGAAGAACAACCCAAACTATGGTTACACGATGCAAGGTTCCACATTAGGAACCACCACCCAGGAAAAAGATTTAGGCGTCATTGTGGATAACATGTTAAAACCCTCCGCCCAGTGTGCAGCGGCAGCCAAGAGAGCCAATAGAATGCGAGGTAGCATAAGGAAAGGAATGGAAAATAAAACAAAAGATATTATAATGCCTCTATATCGTTCCATGGTGAGACCGCACCTTGAATATTGTGTGCAATTCTGGTCGCCGTATCTTAAAATGGATATAGTGTTATTAGAAAAGGTTCAGAGAAGAGCCACCAAAATGGTAAAGGGGATGGAAGGATACTCCTATGAAGAAAGGCTAAAAAGGTTAGGGCTCTTTAACCTGGAAAAGAGACGGCTGAGGAGAGATATGAAAGAAGTCTATAAATTAATGAACGGAGTGGAACGGGTAAGCGTAGATCGATTGTTTACGTTATCAGAATATAAAAAGACTAGGGAACATGCAATGAAGCTTGTCGCAGGGCTGCCCCGTCTACGCCTTAAGAATGTTGGGGTGACCCCGGGCAAAGATTATACTAGGCAGTCCAGGGAATGTAAGTTCACTCGGCGTAGTTGAGAGAAGTGACCTCACAAATTCCAACTACCTAGGAGCACTCATTAATGAGACCAGGTGGAGGGAAATAAGGCTTTTTATTCCCCGTTAAATGCAAAGGTTCAACATAAGAGATAATCATTGAAAACAGAAAGTACTTTGTATCAAAAAGGTACCAGTATTTTACAATAGTTGCTTAATTGTTGTTTCACAATTAAGGCAGGCTTCACTACCGGAATTCAGTACAAGAAAACAGCCATTAAATTTCATTAATTCTTCTTCACTATACAGAGCACACAGACTCTGGAGCTGAGGCCGTGCACAAGTCACATTCCATAAGTTCTGGCATACCTATTTGGGTATTCAATTTCCATAGAATCTCCTTCGCTATACTCAGTAGAGGAATATTCACTGTCCCTGTCTGACCCAGACTTGTAGGTTAGGACTCTGGGGTCTGGCTTCCCATAGCCAGGGGTTCTCAAGGCTGCAGGAATTTGATTAAACCAATCTGGTTTCTTTTCCCTCACACAAGGGGCACGGGTTTTATCAGAGCTTTTAGGAGCACAGTATTCACAGTCATTGGTTAGTGATTCATACCTGGATTTGGACGCGTTGGAACCAACAGTGTTTTCTCCTCCAGTCACTTTCCTTTGGTAGCAGAGCCTCTGCCTGCCAGCATTGGATATAGCCGTGCTTCTGGGCAGTTGAGTAAAACTTGTCCTGGATTCCTCTCTCTCTGGGTAAGAACTCCAGCTGACCACAAAAGTGCTTTCCTCTCTGACCTGGTAAAACTTGATAATTATCCTCAGAGATTGTAAGCTCTTCTCAGAACCCTTCTCCCTGGTTCTTGGCTTCTGTCTCTCTGTTCTGGATTCAGGCAGACTGTAAGAACAGGGCGTGGCAGGCACTCTCACCTTAGAGCTGGCTCTAGCAAACTTCCCTTGTGCAGCAGGGTCAGTTTGGGCCTTCTGGCTCCCAGCCTTGTGAAGTCTGTTCCTTCTCAGGTTCCTCTCAGTCTTCTCTGCCTTCTCTTGGTGTTTCCCAACCTTCTCAGGGTACCTCTCAGCCTTCTCTCGGTGCCTCTCAGCCTTCTCTGGGTACTTCCCAGCCTTCTCTTGGTGCCTCTCAGCCTTCTCTGCTCTACAAGCATTCTGTTCTGATTTATAAAGCAAACTCCTTGGAATGACTTCCGCGTTCACTTCCAGGTGCAAGTCATCAGAGTTCCCAGGCTCATTAACTCCCAAATGTCTGTTCCTGCTCCCTCTAGCTGTGCCTGGGGGTAATTGCACACCTAGTTCCTTAAAAGAAATAGGATTTCTTTTTAAACACTCATCTGTATTGACACACGCCTCATGACAAGCTGCAGGGTAAACTATTTAAGACTAATAAAAGAAAATATTTTTTTCACTCAACGTGTAATCAAACTCTGGAATTTGTTACCGGAGGATGTAGTAAAGGCTGTTAGTATAGCTGGGTTTAAAAAAGGTTTGGGCAAGTTCCTGGAGGAAAGGTCCATAAACCATTATTAAGAAGGGACCCAGGATATCAATGTTTGACCCATTACAAGCATTGCGGAACCTGTGTCTTTTGGGGAAACTGCCAGGTACGTATGACCTAGATTGGCCACTGTTGGAAACAGGATAATGGGCTTGATGGACCTTGGTCTGACCCAGTATGGCATTTCTTATGTTCTTATAAGATCCATTAAAAATGCAAAAAATAAAATAATACCTGATTGGTATTTGGTGCATATACTGAGGCAAAGGTAATGAGGTAATCCAACAATTTATCCCCAACGCAGGTAAATCTGCCCTGTACATCTTTCTTAATTTGTTCTACAGTTAGAGAGCACTTCGGAGAAAACACAATTTCAACCTCCTTTTTTTTATACAAGGATAAAAAACAAGTAGCTATTTATCTATTTTCTTTTTTACTGAAAATGTTTAATTCTTCTTAAAATCATAACTGTCAGCTGTACTTTGTCCTTGCAAAGTAAAAGTCTTTTATCAGAGGAATTCAAACCTTTAACATTAACTAAGGCACAGCTGAAATCACATGTTCGAGACATTGTTTACTTGACAAGAAGTAACACTGTAATGGACCCCCATTCCAATCTTGACTCACCTATCTCTTTGTGTTTCCCTTGTGTTATCTGTCTTGCTAGCTTGTAAGCTCTGATGAACAGGGACTGTCTCTTACATGTCTGTGCAGCGCTGCGTACATCTTGTAGCGCTATACAAATGCTCAGTAGTAGTAGTAGCAGAACGCAAATCAAAAATGATGATGTTGTACCTTACACTTACATACTCTCTCCATACTGTAGTGAGCTACAAGAGAAAAAAACAACCGTAATAATGCCCAAAATGATGCCAAACTCCTCCCGACCTCCCTTTGCAGTGACAAAAATAGAGTTAAATTCTTCGAGTATGTTTGCTGTAATATTCCATTGGCTAGAATTAGAACCATATACAATAAGTGGCATAAATTTCTATCTACAGATCATGCATTCCAGCAATATAGCCTACCTTTCAGGACCTAACACGTTTACTCTTATTGACAGCAACCTGTGCATCATGACACAAACAGCCCTACTGTAGGAATTAAACACCTGCCAAGCTCTTTTTCAGCTTTTCATGTTCATTCTCAGTTTAATTTGATTTATTGATTTGATATTCCACCTACACAAAATAGTACCGAAGCAGATTACAAACAAAGATATGCACAAAATATTAAATACAATACACTATAACATGAACTGTTATAAAGTTAGATGGGTTTCTTACAGTAGAATGATCTGTCTTGTTTTCAGATAATGCAGCTCCC
Source organism: Ichthyophis bannanicus (assembly GCA_033557465.1). Lineage (NCBI taxonomy): Eukaryota > Metazoa > Chordata > Amphibia > Gymnophiona > Ichthyophiidae > Ichthyophis > Ichthyophis bannanicus. The sequence goes on from CM066033.1 coordinate 530,979,062, forward strand.
TTTTCTTTTTATCAAAGATGAGAATCCCTTTATATTTAGTTAGATTGCATGTTTCCTAGAAGTGATTCGTCCAGCACTTTACTTGCTTATGCTACATCATATTTGCATTAACACCTTTCTCCTCAAACTAGAAGAGGAGCTCATTCCCATTCTCCAGACTGCTTGTCCTCTCTGCTCTCTCTAAGACCTCAGCTAACATGCACTTATGTTGGGGTTGCCAAGCCCCTCTTGTTTGGCACATTTAGCGGCATGTTTACTAAGCTCCACGCTGGTAATACATGTGTAGGCTATTTTGTCAGTGGGGAGCTATAGGCTAACTGCAGGGAGAAGATAAATTTCCCTGTAATTACCGTGCTTGAGGTAGCATTAGCTGCATCCATGTTACATGCGCCGAGCCATTATATTAGTTTCTGCTGACAATACAGATGACTGCATGCAAGAGTTCCTTCTCTCGCTTTACTCTAGAGGACAATATAAGTTTGGGAAAGAAGTCAGGAAAACCTAGAAATAATGGGAAAAGCATGGATCTTACTCCCTGGTCCATCCAGAAAGTGACTGTGTTATTCTCACTTTTCTCTCGCTCCAGCTTCACTTCCTACTACCAGTACATTGACTGCATGACCACCGTTGGAAGTGAAGCTAGAGTGAGAGAAAGTCAAAATAACAAATGCTCAGTCCTGTGTTGGAGGGGGGTAGAAGTGGCAGATAGTAAGAGAAAGAAATCACAACACAGTGCCGGAGTGTATTGATAAGCCCTGTGTTGTGGTTTGGGAGCTATTGCCACCCCTGCAGGGGGGGGACAAAGCAGGACAGAGGGGCCACCTAGGGTGCCTCCAATCCTTGCACCCACCTTAACTATCACAGTCTGTTCATATGATGCTAAGTACAATGGGCCCTTTACCCGTGTAAAGGCCTTATCCGGGATTTTCGAAGGGCACCTACATGGGTAGTGCCTTTTGAAAATCCAAGATAAGTCCCTAACGCGCCCAAATGCTATGCGGGTAGCATCAGGGCATGTTAGGGGCGTGCCGGGGCAGAGGAAAGATCTAAATGGGTAGCAGCAATTTTCGATGCTAGCTGCTTTCCCCTCTGTGCCTTAAAGATAGGGAAGGTTTTTCCTCGCCTATCTTTAAGGGGCAGAGGCTAAGTGGGTAGCATCGAAAATCGCTGCTACCTGTTTAGCCTCGGTGGCTGCCAGCATGTCCAGACAAATCTGGATTTTCACTTCTGCCACCACAGAAGTGAAAATCCGGGTTAAGGGGGTTGGGCAGGCTATGTGCCGCCGCGACTCAAAGCCTGCCTAATTGAGAATCGGGCCCAGTATTTACTGCTATGTAGTTAGTTTTAGTCTGGCTATGCAATTGCCCCTTCATTGAAATTTTCTTACACTACTGGATTTGAAGTAGAAATACTAGCATCATGTGAAAAGAGTTCAGAAATGAGTTTTGGGAAAAAGAGGGTGGGGTGTAACCAGTATTAAGAGTAATGAGGGATGGGGATGCAAATCTATAGGTTGCAGGGGAGCACCAGAAAACCTAGAACCAGTCCTGCATTGGTGCACTGTTGATGGGATTCATTTGATACAGTTTTTTAATATACATTTCTTTGCTACCATCAGTCTCACATTTATAAAACAGTTGCTTCCTTTTATCATGGGTGCTAGTCACCCAGTAACCAGACTGGAACAGTACTTATTTAATTGCTGGCACTACTACTCCCATGCAGCACTCCAACAATTCTCATACATCTCTCCAAACCCCTTGTAATTTTGCACAATGTAAAAAAAAAACCTATGTAACCAGCATAAATATACAGTGCAACACTAACCTTCAAAAGTTAAATTCCCATATTACAAATTTCTCAAGGACATTGAACACCAACTACAAAGGCAGTCAATTATCCACTTATTTAATTTAATTTAATTTCAATTCAGTTTAATTTAGTTATTTCACAAACACATCCATCTCATTGCAAATTTAATGCTATGCAAAAACAAAGATACAATGATCCTTAAATAATTTCATATATCTTTCAATGTACTTACTCTCAACCCCATCTCACATAACATTATATCAAAATATTGATCACAATAAAACATTAATATACCAAACCAGCTGGCAAAATACAATCAAAAGTTGCTGGGCATAAATAACACTTAAAAATAATACATAGCATCTAATCACCCTCTCATAAGGAAAGTCCAAAAACGATCCTCCCAAAAGGTAACAGAGACTGCAACAAGCGACAACTGTTCTTCTTGCTTCTTATTAATTGTAATTGATGTTTCACTCTCCATTTCACATTGGGAAAATGACAAATGGCCCCTCCAACAATAGACCAGACTGGAATGGCTGTAAAACTCCACATCAGATCAAATACTCCCACTATGGTCCATAGTTTCGCCAAATCGACTTCATCAGGGAATCTAAACAAAATCACACAACCACACTTTCAATAACTGGGAAGAGACAACCAAAACCCATATCAATAAAAAACTGCCTACATTATAATACCGATCCGTTCACCACATTCATTCATCCTTGAACAACATCGGCATCAGAAAAGATGCTGGAGCATGCATATCCCAGAGACAATGCTTGTCCCTCCTGTTTTGGTTCAGTGGAATCAATGCCACTCTATCTGGCTATTTAAACCAAAGGGCTGGATCATATTCCAATTAAAAATGAGCTTTTGTTCTCGAGGACACAATTGTTTAGAAAAATCCCCTCCTCCCTCCTCTCACACCTGAATGGCCACAAAAAATTGAAATTCTTCCAAAGAATGTCCCAACTGTCACCAGTGTGAAACTAGAGAAGGCAACTCTCTGTATCACCGATAAATGCTCAATCATCTGTGCCTTAAAAGAACATACAGTCTGTCCTATATAAATCTTCTGACATGAACTTATTATGACATAAACAACAACCCATGAAAAGCAGGTGGTAGCACACTTTAAATAAAAAGGGGACTTTAAACTAGGATATACAAACCTTTCAAGTTCCAAACTATATGAACATAAAACACATCATCCACAACGTTTATGACCAGGCAAAGAGCCCACTATCATCCAAGGACCTAATCTAGTATGTACCAAAAAATCTCTAAGGTTCTGGCCCCTACAATAAGCAAATAAAGGGTGCTCACGAAACACAAAATGATTCTTTAAAATAGGCCCATATTGCAATATCAGAAGCCTTACATGTGTGGACCATGTTGAATAAGGTAACACACAAACCAACTGCTTTTCAGAGTGTCTGTGTGTTTCCATCAATAACAAATCACTATTAATATAAAGTGCACATTTATGTGCTCTGTGTATAACCCATGAGGGATAATGACGATGTTTAAACCTCTGAACCATATGTTGTGACTGGTAAATATATTCATCACGTGTAGAGCATAACTTCCTCAAAAGGAAAAACTGACCCACTGGGAAATTATCCCTTATATGGCAAGGGTGAAAATTTGTATAATCCAAGAGACTATTTCGGTCCATGATCTTACGATAAATAGAAGTACAAAACCCAGTGCTCTGTAAGGTAATTTGAATATCCAAAAAAATCCACCGACACTCGAGAAGTGTGTGGAGTAAACTGTAAATTACCATCTGTGGTATTCAACCACTGACACAATCACAAAAGATTCTCTTCTTCACCGTGCCATACAAGGAAAATATCAATATAACGAGCCTATTTGACTACCTGAGACCAATAGGGGGATGTATATATCTCACGCTCTTCAAACTCAAGAACATATAACCCAGTAAGCGAAGGGGCCACAGTGATCCTCATCACTACCCCATGAATTTGATGATAATAAACCCCCTTAAATTCAAAATAATTGTGCTGTAACACCAAATTCATTGGTGATAAAATGCCAAATGTAACAGATTTTCCAACTTTTGCTTGACATTTAAGACAAAGGGACAATTCTGACAGTCCCATTCTATATCCCTTTTTCATTTCAATGTGGCAGTGGTGAGGACTGGTCTTGGCTATCCAGAGACTGTCGCTGCCCTTCTGATGTCTTGAAGGTTTAGCTTTCCTCCCTTCAGGGAAGCTTTCCTATCTGAGTATTGGTGTTCTGTTTCCTACTTTCCTGCAGCACTACTGATTTATTGTAAATTGCTTAGATGCCTATGCGTTGGGCGATATATTAAATGCCCGAATAAAGATAAAGATAAGGGGGCGCTCTTGCAAGCCATCAGTGCTCTTGGTACCATGCCTTGGAGGGCTTTGATGTCAGTATATCAAGGCCTCTTCCTGATGCTCGGCATCTTTGCCCTTCAGTATTGGTGAAGATGAAGACAAATCCTTCTTCACCATCAAGTGAACATCAAGAGATGATCGGTGCTCGGCAACACCGTGGATACTCAAGGACTCCTTGATGTCGATGCATCACCAGTGTCTAATGCAGCCTTTGAAGTCATAGAGACCAATGCTGCCAATGCTGATGTCACTGGATCAGACTTAGGGGTATGTTTACTAAACCATCTTAATGTTACCGGCGCTAGTTGCAACGTTAACATGATGAATGCCATATAAGATAGTGGGCGTTCCGGCGTTAAGGTAGCAATGGCTGGTTTTCACGTGATAGAGGGCGCCTTGTCTGTTATCACATGATAGAGGGAGCTGTGGCATGTTATCATGCGTTAACCTTAACTTCGCACAGTAAGCTGTGATCAAAGCAAGAGAGGCATAGCACACTGGTGAAGACAGTGACGGCTAATACAGTGGTCATGAGTTTGATCCCTCAGTGGGCTCAGTTAAAAAGCTGTCTGTGGCACTTCCCTTTGCTGCTTGTAACAGTCAGACACATCCCAACAATCTGTACTGTCAGCCAAAAGAAGGCTCATCCCAGTGCCACAACCTAATGCACCTTTTAGGGCGCACCATAATACATATCATAAAGCACCAAGTCATGCAATGCAGGTCATAATGTGCCCCAGAGGGTGGCATGAAAGGTTGGCACCCTCTAAGGCAGCATATAAGGTGCCCCATAAGCTGGACGAACCTAAGGTGCCGCTAAAGATGCCCCAAGGAGGCTAAGGTGACACAAGATATGGTGCCCAAGGGCAGTAAGGTACCCCAAGGTCACAAGCATGAACTGTATGGGCCAAACACAGATGTAACCCTAACACTGCACAGAGCACCAAGGAAAGACAATGAACAAGTGATGGAAGGAAGTAGATGTCGGAGCTGATGGACCTGCCAAATCTGCGTGCAGCCCATGTGGCAGCTGGTAAAGTGGACAAACATATCGGGGGGGGGGGGGGGCAGCTGTACTGATGCACAGGGTGATGGTACTGTAAAGTGCAACAATGACATATGTGGCAGAGGATGGGAATATGTGTCCACCGGAGGAGGTAGAGGTGGCAGGATAAGTGCAATGACAGGGGGACAGAGAAGTGGTAGTGCCATGCAGAGCAGACACAGGAGAGGCAAGCATGAAGAGCCAGAAATGCAGAAATGTGTACCAGTGCAGGACATGAGGTAGCAGCCTGCACAGTAGGGCAGGTCACCACACAACTGGCACACACACATAGACGGACAGAAGGATGGTTGGCAACTGTGATGAGGGTATAATGTGCCAGCAGCACAGATCTGCACGTTACAGGAATGGAATGTATGTAGTGAGGAGTAATCATCCTCACTAAGGAAACCCTACAATTCCAGCCCATCTCCTCTAACAGTTCCCCCCATCTTGATTATATATCCATAGCAAACAAGAACCACACCATCAACCTGATATACAGAGCACCCTCCCCAATACCTGATGACCTCTCAGTAATTGTTGACCTTGCATGCAACCCTAGCAAACCCCGTACAGCAAACTGGGTGTTAGGGGACTTTAACCTCCCCGCACTGCAAGACACTCAAACCAAGGCCTTCCTTGATGCCCTCAAAGCACTAGGTTACACTCAACTAATTAACTCCCCCACTCATATCAAGGGAAACACCCTCGACTTGATATTTGCCCCTCAGATAGCCAACTACCCCTCTCACAAATTCAATCTCTCACTGAGCCCAGTACCATGGTCTGACCACAGTTTAATCAGATTCTCGCTGCCTTCCCTTTATGGATCTAACTGCCCCCCACCCCAGTGGATAACACCAGTACTACCCGGACACGCTACCTCCCATTCAACGAGCAGGAGATCATTGGGAGAGTACGCCTTCTCCTTGAAACACCCGAACTCAACCTCGATGACATGATAACATTATGGAACAAGTCCCTCAACGCAGTAAGTAACGTCACAACTACCAAGAAAAACTACAGGGGTAGAAAAAAAGCACCTTGGTATTCACCTGAACTTACAGCATCCCTCCGGCGGTTGCGTCAACTTGAAAAACGATGGCGCAGGTCAAGGACAACCGAGAACCAGGAAGCCTATAACACCCACCTGACGCTCATAGAACAGCCGTATCCACAAGAATGAAACAATATCACTCAGATGTCCTACTGAGAGCCATAAACAAACCACGAGAGCTATTCAATCTGGTCAAAAATCTGGCAAAGGAGCCCTCCCCCAACCAAACAAATTTACCTGACCCCCAAGAATATGCGGACTACCTTCGTTCAAAGACGAGCCAACACATTGCCATTGCAAGCTACCACCCCCCGGAACATACAATCTCGCAACTTCCCGACTCCTCCCCTCTAAATGGGACAGCAGACAATCACCACATTCTTAACTCCTTCTCCCCCCCCCACAGCTAGGGAGATCCAAGGTATCATCACTTGCATTAACCCCACCACGGCTCCGAGCGACCCGTGCCCGGCACAATGGGTAAAAGTCCTAAAATCTGACCTCAGCCCTTTCCTCGCCAAACTAATAGGAATATCCTTCACGTCAGGGATATTCCCACAGAACCTGAAACAAACCTCAATAAGACCCCTACTGAAGAACAAAAAGCTCGACCCCACAAAGATGGATTCTTACAGACCTATATCGAGCATCCCGCTCCTAGCTAAAATCATGGAAAAAACAGTCCAACAGCAACTAACCCATCACATCGAAAACAACGCTCCTCTTGATTGCTGCCAGCATGGGTTCAGAGAGTCACATGGAGTTGGTACCCTTCTGACTACTTTATTCAATTCCCTTACCATCGGGCTTGATAACATCAGGAAGGGTTTCGCCCTTATCTTTCTGGACATCGCGGCCGCCTTCGACTCGGTAGACCACAAGATACTCCTATCTCGCCTTGCTGAGAAGGGCATCCATGGCAACGCTCTAGCATGGTGCGCCTCATACCTGAGTAACAGATGGCAACATGTCCGCTCCGGCTCCTCATTATCAGACCCTTTCCCACTAGAAAAAGGCGTTCCGCAAGGTTCATCCCTCTCAGCCCTATTATTCAATATCTATATGCAGCCCATCTGCAGCCTTATCCGGTCCTTTAACATCAACTGCCTAGTATATGCTGACAATGTCCTAATGTTCACCCCAATAGACACAGACCATCCAAACCTTGATCAGCTCTCCTCTTGCTTCAACGCCGTCACAGACTGGCTACACAACCAAATGCTCAGAATAAACCTAAAAGAAACAGACGTCTTATTCATTGGAAGAGACCAGTCATTCACTCCCCCCTCATCAATCAAGGTGAACAACGCTGAACTCATCTCCAAGACAACGATCAAATATTTAGGCGTAACACTTGACCAGCACCTGGACATGCATGCTCATATAGACAATACCATCAGGACAATCTACCATAAATTACGGACACTACGCCTCATAAAGAACACCCTTGAACCTAATGATTTCAGAACAGTCTTCCAGGCCATAATCATGCCCCACTTTGATTACGCCAATTCCATCCTACTTGGACTCCCTAAGACAGTGTTTCCCAACCCAGTCCTACGGGGCACACCGGCCAGTCAGGTTTTCGGGATATCCCTAATGACTATGCATGAGATATATATGCATTAGAGATATCCTGCCAACCTGACTGGTTTGTGGCCCTCCAGGGCTGGATTTGGAGACCCCTGCCTTACACCTCTGTCATTTAAGATTGTGAGTGGGCAAGGTGCAGATGTCCTAGACATCGAAAGGGTATATAGAATGTGACACATTCCTCCTCGATTCTCACCACCACCAAAATATTGTCTATTAGACAACTTTTTGGTGGTAGTGAGAATCGAGGAGGAATGTGTCACATTCTATATACCCTTTCGATGTCTAGGACATCTGCACCTTGCCCACTCACAATCTTAAATGACAGAGGTGTAAGGCAGGGGTCTCCAAATCCAGCCCTGGAGGGCCACAAACCAGTCAGGTTGGCAGGATATCTCTAATGCATATATATCTCATGCATAGTCATTAGGGATATCCCGAAAACCTGACTGGCCGGTGTGCCCCGTAGGACTGGGTTGGGAAACACTGCCCTAAGAGCTCGATAAATCCCTTGCAGCTTGCGATGAACACCGCAGCTAGAACCCTCTATGGAGTGTCTCGCAGAGAACATATCACCCCTATTCTGATGAGCCTTCACTGGCTCCCCGTCCAATACAGGATCACATTTAAGATCCTAACCATGACCTTCAAAGCAGTCAACCGTATCACCGCATCTACCCTGTCAGATCTGATTCAACCTACACCGGACAACAGATTAAGAAGAGCCACATCCTGCAATACCATCCTCGTTCCAAAAGCCATCACAAAATGCAACAATTCCACTAGAAAACGTGCCTTCGCCTTGTTTGCTCCCTCATGCTGGAACTCCCTCCCAACAGAAATATGGACCATAAACAACCTCCCCCAGTTCAGAAAAGCCCTCAAAAAGCACCTATTTACACAACACTTTTGTAACTCTGACAGCATCACCTAGACAGTATCACATGACCCTACAGTCTCTCAATCCAACTTCACCTAACCAATCTCCTGTGATAACTCTCCACCTCATCCAACCAGCCCCTTTAGGGCATGTATCATAAACTCAACTATGATGCAAACCCCTTTTGTATCTATTGTATAAAATTCACCTGCTAGCCATGTTTAAATTCCCCTTCTATTTATTATGTATAAAGTTTACCTGTTATCCTTGTTTAATCTCCCTGTTTTATGTAAGTTCAATGTATGGCTGTTCCACATTGTTCAAACTTGTTCTTTGTAAACCGCGCTGATGCCGAATAGTGCGGTATAGAAAAACATTAAATAAAATAAAAATAAATAAATAAATGTAGTTGTGTAGGACAGGCATGAAAAAGGGGAACAGAAAGGAATTGAACCCATGATCTCTGCTACTAAGGTCATTGTAGTAACCATTGTGCTACACCAATATGGGTCTTTATCATACCAAAGGCTGGCTACAGAAAGAGTGCAGGTCACCGAACAAACTGTCTGCTGCGGTTACCAGGATAGGATAGAACCAACAGTACCCATAATGCAATTCACATGCAGAACAGCAATCTACATCTGCTCACCAGATGGGGTATGAACCTTTACAGCACGGCACTTGGTAGGGGGGAATGACCGTGCATGTTACTGGCACAGTGTACCCACAGGCCATGCCATTGTACGTGTTCCGTGCTCACCCTGAGGGTGAGGTGGGTTGGCCAGCACCAGGTCCACAGTACTCAGATCGGGTGAGGTAGGCTTTGCTGCAGGTCTCTATCAGTGCCAGTGTGTGACAGGTATTCATTACAGACACCCTTAGGAGTTTTCTGTGTCCATTTGTATTTGTCAGTCAAGTCTGGTCCTTGTGGACCATGGTGCTCCCAACATAGTGCATATCTAGTGTGCTTGCCATGGTCACATGTTTCAGGAGCAGGGATGTATTGTGTCACACATGATGATGATGGATGCAGCAAATTGCCCTCTCTGGGTCAGGGTGGGGGACATGATCTGCCTCCAACAGACCTGCACCCTCACCATTTTCAATGGGGGGGGCAGTGGAGGTATATGGTGATGGACTGTGGGACCAGCAATCCTAGTCCTGCTGGTGAATGGACAGCTGATGCAGATCTGCAGTTGGGATAGGGCCACTGGCAGATAAGTAGTGTGCCTGGTAGCTCAGCTGCCCCCAAATACAATCTAACATTCACCAGCAGAGAACAATCAGTGTGCACTTGCTGCACCCTGCAAGGTGTTGCAGCCATACACATGCTAGCTGCAGACAGTCTGCTAGCAAATACATAGTGTATGTTCCTAGAGGAACAATGTGTACCCAAACGTGGGATTTGTCACAAACACCAAACAAGTTTCTCAGTGATTGGGCCCCAGAAATGGGAACACACAAATATCACTTGACACAAACACTGTATAGCACTATGTGGGAACCTAGACATGCCATGGTCACTGCTCAGTCAGAGTGAGAGTGACCTCCCAGCATGACATGCTGTAGTCACATTGTCCTTGCAGGTGGTGGTCGCGCACTACAATATCCCAGCCATTGCCCTATGCCCTGTGCTGATTTATCCTGCCCAGACCGCCCTGTCTGGGCCATACCCACAGTACCTTGCCCCTCATTATGCACACTGGCAGGCTAACACTGGAAACTGTGCAAACATTGTGGGCTCAGTAACGTGTACACAGCCACAAAACACGGGATAGACATATACACACTCCCACACTTATTTCTGCATTATGCAAAGATAGAGGTGGTTGCCAGCCCTGGCCGCCACACCAGTCCTGGGCACAGTGCAGGCAGTACAAAGGAACACAATACTGTTAGGGTCACTCTCCGGGGTAGTAACCACTGTCGTAAACATATCTGGAAGCACACTCCACATATATCAGAAAGGTTGCTATGATGAATCTCTTTTAACAAATTGGTTTAACTTTGGATATGTGATCTGACATTAAGCATAGCAATCTTTTGATATATATATATATATATATATGGAACGTGTTTCCATGTCTATGATGGCATTGCTAAGGTATACAGGTGCAAGTAGTGGTAGCTGCTGCTCTGCACAGGGCCCAACAGCCTGCCTCTCCATGAGGCTTTGGATAGTGGAGCCCGTGGGTGTGGGTGTTTGTGCCTCTGTTGGCCGAAGCTCTGGGGCAGAGGTTCCAGACTCCGGTCCTGGTGGGCAAACACAATTCCGGTTTCCTGGCTGTCCCTAATGAATATGCATGGATGCATTTGCATGCAATGGGGGCAGTGCATGCAAATGTATCTCATGCATATTTATTAGGGACATCCTGAATGGTGTTTGGCCCTCCAGGACTGGAGTTTGGAACCTCTGCTCTAGGAAGTGGACATGTTTATGGAGTATGTGCTCTATAGCAGGGGTAGGGAACCCTGGTCCTGGAGAGCCGAAGACCAGTCAGGTTTTCGGGATATCCCTAATGAATATGCATGAGATATATATGCATTAGAGATATCCGGCCAACCTGACTGGTTTGTGGCCCTCCAGGGCTGGATTTGGAGACCCCTGCCTTACACCTCTGTCATTTAAGATTGTGAGTGGGCAAGGTGCAGATGTCCAAGACATCAAAAAGGTTAGATAGAATGTGTCACATTCCTCCTCACTTCTCACCACCACCAAAATATTATCTATTAGACAACCTTTTGGTGGTGGTGAGACTTGAGTAGGAATGTGACACATTCTATATACCCTTTCGATGTCTAGGACAGCTGCACCTTGCCCACTCACAATCTTAAATGACAGAGGTGTAAGGCAGGGGTCTCCAAATCCAGCCCTGGAGGGCCACAAACCAGTCAGGTTGGCAGGATATCTCTAATGCATATATATCTCATGCATATTCATTAGGGATATCCCGAAAACCTGACTGGTCTGCGGCTCTCCAGGACCAGGGTTCCCTACCCCTGCTCTATAGGGTAAAATATTGGGACATGGTCTGCAGGAGCCCCAGCTGAGATTTGAACCTGTGGCTTTCTGCCTTTGAGCACACTGGCTGTGTGTATTGCACCAAACTGTTACCACAGAGGCAGGCAGTTCCCTGGGGATCCCATGACTGTTCTTCAGACAGACCTTATCTGTTGCACTGCACGCCATTCACCTAAACAGGGCTTGGCCTTGCTCTGCTGTGGGCAGCTGCCACTGCCCCCGCCACCACTGGCACCCCTCCACCACTATACTGACATGCCCTTATGCCGGTGGTGCGCAGTCCCATGCCATCCAGTGTGCCACTAGGCGGCTGCCTATGGTGTGGGGTCTGGGGTAGGCGTGCCTACATGGACATCCACACTTCCCCCCGGCACAGCCTGCCAATGTTATGTGCCCTTGGAGGTACCTGTTGAGTACTGTCCTCTGGGACACTGTGGGACACACACTCGTGGCCATGTTGGATCCTGGTCAGTTGCTGTCTTGCTGCTTTTCAGTTTCTGCATTACTATGTGCCACCTAGGCATCTGCCTTGTCCGCACTGTGCCCCAGCTGGCACCCTGAATGTGCCGACTGCAGCCCCCTGTACCCCATTTCCACCATCACCATAGTGCCCTTTCCTACATGGCCACTCTGCTGTTGCTGCACATGTGATTGCCACAAAAGCAAGCTGCCCAATAGACACCACAGAACACCCTCGTCAACACTATTTCAGTGCTGGAACATTCACTTTGCAGGGGGAATGTGACTTGACCCTTCCTGAATTGTGATCCTCCTTTTTATTCTTTATAGGTGGTGTTGAATACCCTTTTTCAATATTGTTTCTCTTGGCCAGCTTGGTGTTTTGGATTTCACTTATGGTTCTGGTCATTTTATATGGTGTTTGCATCTTTGGTTGCTGCACATGTATCTCTACTTTCACTTTTCTGGGTCTCCCTGCCTCCCTGCCATTGCTGACTGAAATGGTTTCTCTCCTGCAAATGTGCCTCTAAAGCCGAGTTTTCACTGGCACTAATTTTCTGGTCTTCAGATGCCGGCGTTAGTGTAGCAGGCACATCTCCCCACCCACTCCCCACCCATTGACCCCTTCTCTCCACCCTCTCTCTGCCCTCCATGTGCCTTAACGCCGCCAGAGACGTTATCGCGTGAAACATAGCATTATCACGCGATAACGTCACCACTGCTACGTTAAGATGGTTTAGTAAACATACCCCTTAGAAATACCAAAAAGAATGTAATGATCTTTCTCTCAACCCTTCAGCTCTTTTTTGTCATCTGCAAGCACAATTTACAAGAAGAGGGCTCATGATTGGGTCCCAAGCACTGGAAGCACCAATGTGTGTCCATTATGGATATAGTCCTGAAGTACTTGCAACACTTGCTACACTTCTTAAACCCGCTGGCAAGCTTCTAGGACATGTCATCTGGAAAAATAGCTGCAGCAAAATCAAACAGCTTGATATTGACAGGAAAAATATTAAAGCCGCGGCTGATGCACCATCACCTAAGGAGGCTGAGGCTCTGTGGAAAATTAAAGGAAACTTTGAACGTTGAAAAATGCTAGCTAAGAAAACTAAAGTGGGAAAGTATTTTTACTGTGGCGGAAGGAAAATAGCAAAGACAAAAATCCCAATGAAAAACATTTTGCACAGAGGTTACTTACAGAGCACTGAAAAAATGTCTGAGGGGCTTTGTAGAAAAACATGAACTGAGGATAAGATGGCACTGTGGCGGCATGCAGGAAGATGCATGAATGCATGCACGGTGGGTGTTCAAAAGCTTCTAAAAGGAGCTGGGAATGCTCCCACACAGGGACTCCCTCATCCATATGTGAGGACTTTTTCTTGTTTGTCCATAGAGAACTCAAATTCCTTAACAATATATCCATGCTTCCTCTCAGATGGGTGCCAAGCAGTTGCTACTGCCCTCACTAGCAATGTCGCTAACTCTTTCTAGTCTAGTCAAGTTCTTCAGGGGCTGATGTACTAAGAACAAGGGAATAGAGGCACAGTCATTCCCTCTACCCCTCTATTCATGAATTGTGTCCACCATCCACCCATTTGCATATTTATTGCAATTGGTTGGCCATATTATAGAATCGGGTATTCCCAACCTGCTCTTGTCTTTTGGCAGTATCAACTTCTTCCAACTCAACTAAGGTTTCCTATGTCTCCATAGAAACCCTTGTATGGCTTTTTATGATTTCCATACATCTCTTCTCATCAACCAATGTGGCAATGAGTTCAGAAGATAAAGCAGCTTAGGTATCATTACTATCTTAAAGGGTGCTCCCTGCCCAAATAGAACAAGGGGTAGATATTTCCATAGATCTAGCTTTCATGCTACCCTCTATTTATCCTCCATTATATTCAAGCTATATAAAGATCCCCTGGGATACAAATCCCTAAATATTTAATCCTTTCTCTCTCCCAGAAGAAGGGAAAAGGGTCCCCCATTGTTCTGATAAAGCTGGGGTTAAGGCCACGGCTACTGATTTATCATAATTTATCTTTAGCCCTGAAAATTGTCCAAATTGTTCTAATACCTCTGTTACCTTAGATACACCCAGTTGGGGTTCTCCAAAGAACAGCACAATGCCATCTGCAAATAAATACATTTCTAAGTCTCATCCTCCCATAGTATTCCCTCTACAATCTCTAAGATCCTATATCCATATTGTTAAGTGTTCCATAATCAATATGAAGAAAAGAGGTGAAAGCGAACAATTGCTGCTACTGCTGCTTTGTAAACATACCCCTTAGTCTATAAGATTTATATATGGGTGAGGTTATAAATGCAGCATGTCCTCAATAATTCTTAACTTTATTGATAAAATATATCCCTACCTATATATTTAATTTATACAAAAAGGAAATGTGTCTGAGTGGGAAGATCATGTAACCTTTGATGTTCTTCCATTCTTTGGGAAAAGCGTCTTGTTTCCTTTCCCTGTGTAATGATCCAGTGCCAATATAGATAAAATTAGTTTTGAAAGTGTCTATGCAAAGTCTGCTTCTGGGTGTCATGGTTCCTTTTCTTAAATAAAGTAGTGTGGCGGCCATTGATTTCCACTTGAACGGACAGAAATAAAGGTGAATAAATGATACCAGTTAGTACAATAAAAAGATAATTCCTTACATGTTGTTGTTGTTAAGTGCCGTTGAGTCGGACTCGACTCATGGCGACCCTCTGGATAGCTATCCTAAATTGTGTTCAGTCTTCAGTCAGGCGGCTCATTGTTGACAGACTGGTACCCGTAACTGCTGTTATTGAATCGATCCATCTCATTGCTGGCCTTTCTCTTTTGCGTTGACCTTCTATCTTGCCAAGCATGATGTCTTTCTCTAATGATCTCTCTCTTCGCATGATGTGTCCAAAGTATGAAAGTCGAAGTCTTGTCATCTGAGCTTCTAAAGAAAGCTTAGGTTTGATCTCCTCTAGTACCGACTGGTTTGTTCTTCGGGCAGTCCATGGTATACACAGTATTCGCCGCCAGCAACATAATTCAAAGCATCAATTTTCTTCCTGTATTTTTCACTGTCCAGCTTTCACATCCATATGATGTTACTGAAAATACCATGGCTTGAGCAAGTCAAATCTTTGTATGGAGAGAGACATCTCTGTTCTTGAGAATCTTATCTAGGTCTTTCATTGCCATTCTGCCAAGAGCAATGCGTTGTCTGATTTCTTGACTGCTTGTTGCTTCTTTATTGATAGTTGATCCAAGTAGGTTAAAGTTGTTCACAATTTCAATTTCTTCTCCTTCAACGATGAACCTGTTGATTATGCCAGTTGCCATGATCTTTGTCTTCTTTACATTATAAAGTATGCAGCTTTGTTTTACACCTTTGCTGATTTTAAACCATTCTGTTTCTCCTTGTTCCGTTCGAACTGTTGCTTCTTGATCAATGTACAGATTGTGCAAGAGAATGATCAGGTGTTCTGGTATACCCATGCCTCTTAATGTGGCCCAGAGTTTCTCATGGTTTACACAGTCAAAAGCCTTGCTATAGTCGATAAAGCACAAATAGATATCCTTTTGGTATTCT
Organism: Ichthyophis bannanicus; assembly: GCA_033557465.1. Taxonomy (NCBI): domain Eukaryota; kingdom Metazoa; phylum Chordata; class Amphibia; order Gymnophiona; family Ichthyophiidae; genus Ichthyophis; species Ichthyophis bannanicus. The sequence goes on from CM066033.1 coordinate 530,994,913, forward strand.
TTAGTCTTTTCAAGGATCCATCTCATCCGCAATGATGTCTCTCATTCCTCACCCTTTCCTGAACCCTGCTTGCATTTCAGGTAGTTCTTGTTCCAGGTATGGTTGAAGTCTCTTTTGAATAATCTTCAGTAGAATCTTGCTGGCATGTGGGATCAGAGCGATTGTGCAATAATTTCCACAGTCAGTTGGATCTTTAGTATTGGTATAAACACAGATCTTTTCCAGTCAGTTGGCCATGATGTTGTCTTCCATATTTCTTGGCAGAGCCTTGTAAGTATGGTAACAGCTGCATCAGATTGCTGTAATACTTCTATGGGAATGCTATCAATGCCTGTTGCTTTGTTCTTTGATAAGCTTTCAATGCTTCTTCAACTTCTTCTTTCATCACCAATGGTTTCCGATCATAAGGTAAGGTTGAAATGGCTGTTGGTCCACTTGATCTTTATCATATAAAACTCTGTATATTCCTTCCACCTTTTCCTGATTTCTCAGCATCATTCAACATAGAACCTTGAGCATCTTGCAACATTCGAATTCGAGGCTGGAACTTTTTCTTTAACTCTCGTAGCTTTAGGAAAGCCGATCTTGTTCTTCCTCTAATAGTTTCTGCTTCTATTTCCTTGCAAGTGTCATTGTAGTACTTTTCCTTGTCCTGTCTTGCTGCATGTTGGAAATCTCTGTTGAGTTCTGTGATTGTCTTTCTTTCTCCTCTGGTTTTAGCTTCTCTGAGTTTCTGGGCAATTTTCAGAGTTTCTTCCATCATCCATTTTGGCCGTTTCTGCTTTTTCAATTTTTGTAGAGACTCCTCGCTTTCTTCCAACACAACCTTCTTGATGTCATTCCATAACTCTTCCGGAGCTCTGTCATTTGTATCTAAAGCAGCAAATTGATTTTGCAGGCAGTCTTTAAATTCCAGTGGAATATTCTCAAGGTCATATTTTGCTGCATTCATGAGTGGTTTGCTCTTTTTCAACTTTAGCTTGAGTTTGCATACTAGTAGTTGATGATTTGTACCACAGTCAGCTCCAGGTTTTGTCTTTGTTGATGTTACAGAGCTTTTCCATCGTTGACTTCCACAGATGTAGTCAATTTGATTTTTATACAATCCATTGAGTAAAGTCCATGTGTACAGTTGCTGCTTGTGTTGCTGGAAGAAGGTATTTGAAATGAATAGATCGTTGGTCTTGCAGAATTTTATCAGTCTTTCTCCAGCTTCATTTCTGTTGCCAAGTCCATATTTTCCAACTGCGTTGCCTTCTTCTTTGTTGCCAACTTTTGCATTCCAGTCACCCATGAATATCAGGATATCCTGTTTGCATGTTCTGTCAATTTCAGCTTGTACTTGTTCATAGAACTCTTCAATTTCATTCTCTTCTGCAGCTGTTGTTAGGGCATATACTTGAATTATAGTTGTGTTGATAGGCATTCCTCGTAGACGAATAGAGATTAAGTGTTCGCTGACTGCATTGCATTTCATTACAGTTCTTGCAAGTTTCTTCTTTATTATAAATGCAACACCATTTCTTCTTTGTCTTTCATTTCCAGCATAGTAGACCATGTGATCATCTGATGCAAAGTGCCCGATGCCAGTCCATTTCAGTTCGCTGACACCCAACAGATCAAGTTGTACACGTTCCATTTCATTCTTGACCACCTCCAACTTCCCTTGGTTCATGCTTCGTACGTTCCATGTTCCAATGTGTAAGACATCTTTACAGCTTCTGACTCTCATTTCATGCGCAGCTACATCAGCAGTCAGACTTCCCAAGGGCTTTGATCCAACCACATCATAAATGCTGGCTTTACCCTGAAAAGTCTTCAGCTCTTCCCCAGTAGCTAGTTGAGTGCCTTCCGACCTGGGGGTCTCATCTTCCAGCACCATAGCAGAATTTGTTTTGTTGTAACTATCCATTGGGTTTTCATGGCAAGATACAGAAGTAGATTGCCGGGCCTTTCTTCCATGCAGTTTAAGTTTGGTGTTGTTGCCATTGTCACAGAAATGTGATCCTCTGCCTTCAACACTATCCCATTCTGCTGCTGCCCAGATGGGTGGTTTGTCTTGGTCTGGCACCTCAGCTGAGACCTGTCCATCTTGGGAGAGCCTGCCAGTAGTTAAACTACCGATAGTTTAGCTCTTAGCATCACTGATGCACACAAGCCCTCACAGCACGACAAGCTGCAAACCAAGTGAGAGATACCTTACATATCTGTTTACTTTTAGTTCTTTTTTCCTAGAGAATCTGAGAGTGGAAAGGAGAGAGAGAAGAGTAGGCACATCACCTTCTGAGTTAAAAAAAAATTCCACTCAAGAATAAAAATGAAGCTCTCTCTGAAAAGTAATTATGGGCGTAATCACTGAAAAAAAAGTCTCAGTGAGTGTACAAAATACACATTCTGCAGGTTCCCTAAGTACTGCTGTCAATTTGAGTACTCCACAATTCGCTCAGGTAAATTTTAGATACTCTCTCTCAAGTTCTGTTTTGTCCAGAACACCTACTTCCTCCCAAAAATCTGAAAGACAAGAGCTGACTGAGCTCATTTTATCTTTATTTTGTGAAGTAAAACATACTGTCTACAGAAATTCCACCACTTATGGGGAATAATGAAATAGAAATTAAAAGTTGCAGGTCCTATTAAGGCAAAGTCTCTGAGGGAAGTTTCTGAAGGTGGAACACTAATAATAATAGGCAGTAAACAATTCAGTACAATGGGACAGATGACCTCAGTTGCTCACATAGCCAAGTCTGGCACTGTCTTGGGCCCATGAAGAATGTAGTGGGGCTTGCTCCCTAGTGCCTCTCAGAAAGCTTCTCAGCACAGCCTGCACCACCTCTCCTGATGAAGGGTGTCCAAAAATCCACTTCTTGCTGATACATATGAATAAAGTAATAGAACTGAGCCTCTCTTGGTACCTTCGTCTCCACCTCACCATACCTGGTCCTGTCTCCCCTTATCTCCAGGAACAAGCAGGAATGTAGTCGTCACATAGGAGTGATGTTGGTACCAACGGAGTCCGCAGGGAAATGCTCCCCAGCGTCCAATAGGAAAGCTTTTGGGAGTATCCCACTGCCCTGCGTCACTGCATTCCTGTCCTTGGAACTCTTCCTCCTCAGTTCTTCATTTTCCATGGAGTCAGCCAGCAGAAAGCAAATCCTGTCACCAAAGAAAATTCCTTCATTCTTCTTCTTTGTTATTTTTGTGGTTGTGTCTGCCTTCCCGTCGACGCCGGAACAGATATCTTCAATTCTGTTTCTTTCTTTCTGTAAAAAGAAGAACTTAAATTTCTTCAGGTGCATTGACACCATTTTAGGCCTTAGGCCTTCCATCCAGTCTACCGACACGATGGAAAAATCAGCCAGTGGTTTTAAAAAATGTTCTAAGTGTGGTAGCACTTTTTCTGCTACTGATACCCATGACTGGTGTCTTAAATGCCTCGGCCCAGATCACCAGCCATCCGAAGGTCCCCTATGCAAAAAGATGACAAACAGAGATCTACAGAATCGGGCCACAAAACTCGTCTCCCACTTTGCCTCAGATGCAGTTTCACTCTCTTCAACATTGTCGAGGGTATTGTCTTCCTCTCATGGATCTCAGGTATTGAAACACAAGTCTTCACTGAAGACAGGACGTCCTCCCAAGGATAGTGTGAGCCCCGCCCCTGTGCCAAATAGCTTGACCAGCAGGAGGCGCTGCACCTTAACCTTGAGGTTGTATAAGAATTTGTAGTTGAGCCGTTGGTTAAAGATCACAGATTTTTATTTGGGTTCTCAGAGACTCACAACAGGTAATGTCCATAGGAAAACAAAAGTAGGGATACTCCTCCCAAAGAAAATATATGCAAACTTTGCCAGGTCAAAAAATAAAGTCTTTTAAACAAGCTTTTCTTCTTAGCTCTTACAAAAGGTATTTTCCCTCTTAACAGTTATTCACATACAGTGCAACAATCACATTCCATGTCAGTGACTGAAGGATCTGAATCCCCTTTGAAAGAGTCAATTTCCATGCTCTCTGGAGGACTCTCAGGTAGTGGTTCTGGACTCTTAACTGGAATGGTATTAATTCCATACATTAACAGTTTCTTCAGTCTTGGCCACCTAATAGGTTTCTCCCCTTTAAGTAAAAGCTCATGGGGTTTCAAAAGCCGTGGTTTAAAAGTTCCTTTCCTTTCATGTAAATGTCTACAGGTAATCTCCTCCTCATCTGAAGAACTGTCCCTGTGTTCAGTTTTGGGCCTAGGCTTTCTCCTGGTTTGATGCTTAACTTGCACAGTTTTACATACAGGCCTTCTATCAATAAAACCCTCTTCTGAGCTGTAATCAGAGGACCGGTCAGACCTCCTTCGGGCTCTATAAAAAGTTCTTGCTTTGGAAGCTTCCCTAGCAGAGCAATGCCTGCATCTAGGTTCCAGCAAGGGTTTTGCCTGGGTAAAAGTTCTGCCTTCTTGTGGCTTCTTTAAGCTTCTTTCAAATACAGGGTTTAGCTTGCCCACTAACCTGCATTGTGGTTTCACTGCACTAGCAGTGTATCTCTGGGCCTCGCAACAGCAGCTGCCTGGCCTGTGAGTATTTCTTCCTGGAGAGCAGCAGTATTTCCCTTTCTCCTGGGGAGCGAATCTGGCTTCAGGTCTTCCCTTCCTCTCAGCATAGAGCCTGGGAGCCTGGTTCCAGTCAGGTTCAGAATCCTCGTGCTGGTAAGACAGGTGATTCTCTTCCTCTGCTCTCCTCTCTCTCTCCCTTCTCCCTTCCGTTTCTGTCTGCCCTTTTTTACAAGCAGCTACGTGACAAGGGCACTCCCTTGCAGGCTCCTCCCCCGAGTACCTGCTTCTCTGATTCCTATCTGGTGTGTAACGTGGGAATGACTCAACACTAGTTTTGGCCCACTGACTATCAACCCTGGGGTTTTTCTGCTGTGAACTTCTAACCCTGGGTTTTCTCTGACAAGTGTTTTCTAATGTGCCCATCCCCCCAGCCAAGGTAAAACCTTCAATGTTTCCTGCTTTTCTAGGTGGCACTACTCTCTCCTTGCCACAATAGATAGTGATGCCTCCATCATTGCCCTGGAGCTGGATTGACCAGCCAAACAACCCCGGCAGGAGGACCTCTCCTCCAAAGCCACCAAGGAAGTCCAGGATGCTCCCGAGGCCTCCATCTCAGAAGAGCGCCTGGTGCCATGCTCTGGGACAGTAGCCCATGCTTCCGGTACCGATATGCAGGCATCGAAAGGCTCTATGGATGAGTGAATCCTGGCCAATGAGCAGAGTCTAGTGGCTCTCTTAGCGGCATCGGTACCGGTACTGTTGACGGTGCCGATGCAGTCAGCATCGGGTTTCATGTTGCTCGACACACTCCCACCCATTTTGGCCCTCGAGTCCATTCCCAGTTCTGACGTAAAAGTACGACAAGTCTCTTGGGCCAATACCAATCTCGATTGGTACTGGAATTTGCAAGAGCAGGAACATCACTCACACTGATACTTTGACTCTACCAATTCTGATTCTTCAGATAAGAATCGATTGGTACCTGAGAAATGCAAAGTCTTCCGGAGGAACCGTCACCATCGCCGCAATGACGCATGTCCCTCCCTTCCCGAAGATATGTCTTTTCAAGAGTTTATCAAGGATATGGCGAGGAGCCTTTCCATTACACCTACATCTGGGAAAGAGCCCAGAGCAGAGGAATTGGAGATCCTCCAATACCCTACAGCTCCTAAGGAGGCGACTACTCTGCATATTCACCATATACACCAGGATCTTATGCTCCGGATGTGGGAAATGCCCCTCACCATGTCTTCCCATACTCTGCGACTCGATACTGTGTATCGGGTACCAGAAAGTCCCGGTTTCCAGAAAACACAACTTCCACACCACTCAATGGTAGTGGAATCGGTTATGGATCAAATTAAGAGTTCTAAAACGCACTCCTCCAATCCCCCAGGCAGGGAATTGAGAACCCTCAATGCCTTTGGGCAGTGGTGCTTTCAGACCTCCATGCTTTCAACCCGCATAACTTCATACATACTCTACATAAGTATGTTCCTTAAGGAGGTAACTAGGGATCTGGAATCAATAGCTCTTCTTCTCCCGGATGATAAGAGAGCAGACCGTCTTACATTAAACAAAGATGCCCAGAATGTTTCGAAGTTTGTGAATAGGGCAACCTTTGATTGTTTTACATAGAAACATAGAAAAATGATGACAAAAAAAGACCACATGGCCTATCTAGTCTGTCCTTCCATATCGACAACTACAACAGTCCCCTTTTTTCCTTTAGAGATCTTCTGTGTTTATCCCATGCTTTTTTGAATTCAGATAATATCCTCATCTCTACCACCTCCACTGGGAGACTATTCCACAGATCCACCACTCTTTCCGTAAAGAAATATTTTCATGTATCACTCCTGAATCTGTCCCCTTTCACCCTCATTCCATGTCCCCTCGTAGCAGTACTTGCTTTCAATTGAAAGAGGCTCTCGCCCTGTGCATTTATGCCATGGAGGTATTTAAACGTCTCAATCATATCACCTGTATCCCACCTTTCCTCTAATATGTACATATTAAGATCCTTAAGTCTGTCCTCATATGCTTTATAATGAAGACCAATAACCATTTTAGTAGCCACCCTCTGCACCGACTCCATCCTGTTCACATCCTTTTGAAGGTGTGGTCTCCAGAATTGCACACTATACTCCAAATGAGGTCGCACCAAAGATTTATACAGAGGCACTATCACCTTGTTTTTTCTGCTAGCCATTCCTCTCCGTATGCACCCAAGCATCCTTCTAGCTTTTGCTCTCGCCTTTTCAACCTGTTTAGCCACTTTAAGATCATCAGACACAACCATGCCTAGGTCCCGCTCTTCTTTAGTGGACAAACGTACTTCATCCTCTATACTATATTGCTCCCTTGGATTGCTGCAGCCCAAATGCATGACCTTGCATTTTTTAACATTAAGTCCCAGCTGCCAAATTCTAGACCATTCTTCAAGCTTAGCTAAATCCCTCCTCATGTTATCTACACCTTCCTTGGTGTCTACTCTATTGCAGATTTTGGTATCATCCATAAAGAGGCAAACCTTACCTGACAGCCCTTCTGCTATATCACTAACAAAGATGTTAAAAAGAATCGGACTAAGGGCAGATCCCTGGGGCACACCACTGGTTTTGAGTGCACTAGCAGAGAAACATCCATCTGCATAGGTGCACATAGGATTGCATGGCTTCAAGCATCGGACCTTGAACAATGGGTTCAAGACAAGCTGGGTAATATTCCCTGTAAAGGTGAGAACCTGTTTGGGAAGGATTGGCATGATAAGGCTTCTCAGTTAGAATCTGAGAATACCACCCTCAATAGGCTTTTCAAAACCACTGCCAACCCTGCCACAAAGAAAGCAGCTTCAAAGAAAGCTTTCTATGGTAAGAAGAATAAATTTTACCCTTCTTACCCCACAGCTTCTCAATACCAACTTCAAGATACCCAGAAGAGGCAACAGCCTCCCAAGGAAAAGAAGAAGCCACAGGCTCCTAAATCTCAACCAGCTGCACAGACCCAATCTGTGCCTGGTTTTTGACTTCTTCCTAGAGAACATAGCTGCCCTGCCCCCTGGAGAACCCCTACCCTCTCCACATAGTAGGCAGACTTTGCTACTATGCCTACAGGTGGCATCTCATCACCTCAGAGCAGTGGACACTAACCATAGTGCGAGAGGGGTACAGGCTTCATTTACAAAGCATACCCCCCTGTATCCTAGTAGGGGAATATAATTCTCAACCCCCACTCATTGCTCTCCTTCAGAAAGAGGTCACCTCTATTCTGTCACAGCGTGCCTTAGAAGAGGTTCCAACATCCCAACAAGGGATGGGGTTTGATTCTTCCTACTTTCTCGTACGAAAGAAAAACAGAGGGTACAGACCCATCTTAGACTTCAAAAACCGAAACAAGTTTCTAGTCTGGGAGAAATTCAAGATGGTCTTACTAGGAACCCTTCTACCTTATCTCCAGAGTCAGGACTGGCTCTGTTCTCTAGATCTAAAAGAAGCATATACTCATATTCTCGTTCATCCAAAACACAGGAGTTAGCTATGCTTCCTCTTCCAGGGAAATCAATAGAGTCCTTCCCTTCAAACTCACCTTTGCCCCAAGAATCTTCACAAAGTGCATGGCGGTAATAGCCACATATCTAAGGACTCTCGGCATATTCGTCTTTCCTTACTTAAACGACTGGCTGATAATGGCAGCCACTTCCTTCGTACAATGCAGGTACTGCAAGATCTGGGATTTGTGATAAATCTTCTAAAATCCCATCTAGTTCCCATTCAAACACTAGAATTCATAGGAGCTCTTCTAGACACTTGATGGTCAAGAGCATTTCTACCCCAGGACCGTTGTACTCGACTAGTGCAGCTCACATCTCAATTGTGGCTCAGAGACCATCTCTCGGCCAGAGAGATGCTACAACTTCTAGGCCATATGGCCTCTACAGTACATGTGGTTCCAGATGCCCGGCAGCACATGCGTGCAGCTTAATGGATTCTTGCATCACAGTGGAAGCAGGTCTCCAGGGTCCTCAAGGACCAGATCCAAGATATAGACCTGCCCATCAAGTCCCTTCTATTGTGGTGTACCCCATCAAATCTCCTTGTAGGGTCACCTTTTCAGATGCCTCCATATCGATGGATCCTAATGATGGATGCCTCCAAACTAGGGCTTCTCTTCACTCAAGGCCTCTGGATGGAGCAGGAGTCATAGCTCCAGATAAATCTATTGGAGCTTGTGCTATCTTCAATGCCCTTAAGGTGTTTCAACAACTACTACAGGGCCACAGAGTTCTCATCCAGACGGACAATCAGGTAGCCATATTTTATGTGAACAAGCATGGAGGAACAGGCTCGGCCCCTCTGCCAGGAGGCTCTCCAGCATTGGTCTTTAGCCATTGCTCATCGGATACATATCCAAGCAGTATATCTGCTGGGACAGCAAAATGTCCTAGCAGACAGATTGGGTTGGAGCCTTCTTCCACACGAGTGGTCCCTCCATCTGGAGACAATTTCCTTCATATTTCAGACCTGGGGAACTTCAGAGATAGACCTTTTTGCCACTCCGCAAAATGCAAAACGTCCTTGTTTCTGCATCAGAACACCAGTGTTCAGCTTCCAGTAGGTGGATGCTTACTACCTTCACTGGGGTCAGGACTTCCTGTATGCCTTTCCTCCCATACCCCTGATTCCCAAAACGTTCTTCAAGCTTCAAGCAGACAGGGGCAAAATGATTTTCATAGCCCCTTTTTGGCCACGTCAACCATGGTTTCCTCTCCTGCTATGTCTTTCCTAGACTCACCCCCTGAGTCTCGGTTCAGCTCCCAATCTCCTCTCCCAGGAGGAAGGGATGCTACTCCATCCCAATCCGCAGCATCTCCATCTCATGGCTTGGCTGCTGAAAGCGTAGTCTTATAAAATCTTAACATGACTCAGGAAGTAAAAGAGATCCTGCTTGCCTCCAAGAAACCAGCCACCAGACGTTCTTATGAGTTCAAGTGGTGTAGGTTCTCCACCTGGTGTTCCCAAAAGGAGCTTAATTTGTTCTCAGCTCCTGTGGAGGCTCTCCTTCAGTATCTCCTACATCTTTCCTCATCTGGTCTCAAGACAAACTTTGTGAGGGTTCATCTCAGTGCAATTTCTACATCTCACCATCCCTTGGATGGATAGCCTATCTCCTTGCAACTGCTTGTAGAGGTTGTAGAGTGCTTCTATTGACCAAGCCTCCCATCATACCACCACCGGTGGCATGGGATCTTAATGTCGTCTCGGCACAGCTCCTCAAGCCACCTTTTGTACCTTTAGCCATAATCCCGCTAAAGTTTCTCTCATGGAAGGTTATCTTCCTAATTGCCTTCACTTCGGCTAGATGCATTAGTGAGATTCTGGCTTTGGTGGCAGATCCACCTTATACCCGGTTTCACCATGATAAGGTTGTCTTTAGGTCTCATCCCCATTTCATGCCAAAGGTGGTGTCTCCCTTCCATCTCAATCAATCAGTTTACCTTCCTGTTTTTTTCCCTAGACTATATTCCTCTAGGGCAGAGACAACCTTGCACACTCTTGACAACCTTGCAAGCATGCTTTAGCATTTTATCTTCAAAGGACCAGATAGCATAGCAGAGCTTCGTAGTTATTCATTTCCTTTAACCCAAGTCGCTTGGGTCTCCCAATCTCTAAGCGTACTCTCTCCAGTTGGACAGCAGATTGCATCTCATTTGCTTATGCTAAAGCACGACTATCCCTTGAAGGGCATGTCACTGCTCATAATGTTCATGCCATGGCTGAATCGACTGCAAACCTACAGTCTGTGGCCATTGACAAAATCTGCTAAGCAGCTTCCTGCTTTTCAGTACAAACCTTTTCTGCTCATTACTGTCTTGACAAGGACTCCCACCAAGTTGCCAGGTTTGGTCAGGCTGTACTCCAGCACCTCTTTCAGACTTAGGAATTTAACAATACCAGATATCCACGACCTCTTGATTTATTTACATTCTCTTATATACCACACTATTCTGCATCAGTGCAGTTTACATTGAACAAACTGAAATTACATTGAACAGGGCATTATAACTTGGAGATAACTATTTTACAGGGAACATGGGCTATGGAGGGTTAAGTGGCTTGCCCAAGATCACAAGGAGCACCTGTGGGACTAGAAACCCCAGTCCTTCCTGCCCAAGGTTGCTGTCCTTTAGTGGGATTTGAACCACCAACCTTCTGGCCTGGAGCACCTTGCCCCAACCACTAGGCCACTCCTCCACTCTACTACTCTGAGGCAAATCTACCAATTCTGAGGTAATTTCTCTGGCATCTGGGAGCTAGGCATCCCATATGTGAAGACTACATACCTGTATGTTCCAGGAGATAGCATAGTTACTCACCTATAACAGGTGACCTCCGGGAACAACAGGAATTTAGTCTTCACAACCTACCTTCCTCCCCTAGAAGTTGTAGGGTTTCTCTTTTCTCTTTCTCTCCTTTTATCTCAGTTACAAACTCAACTGAGGAGGGAGAGTTCCAAGGGTGAGAAGGCAGTGACGCAGGCACAGTGGGATGCTCTGAAATTCTTTCCTATTGGATGCTAGGGAGCGTTTCCACGTGGGCTCCATCGGTACCGCCGTCACCCGTATGTGAAGACTAAATTCCTGCTGTTCCCGGAGATCACCTGTTACAGGTGAGTAGCTACGCTTTCTTTAACAATACCTACCTTACTACTGTTATAAATTTGAAAAGCAGAAAGCAACATGGGGTTTTGGAACCCATGAGCGCGCTGCATGTCTGGCGCGTCTCAGGCTCCTCTGATATTTATGTTCATACTTATATTTATTTGTATTTGCTATACTGCCCTTCATCAGTGACACCAAAGCAGTTTATAGTCCATTAATAAGATAAACATTTAATTGGGGAGAGAGCCCCCGAAACAAAGGTAGTGAAGGCATTCATAGCATTCATACTCTGTTGCCAGTTACAGTCCTGACCAGAATTCAGCTGTACTCCCTTCAAGAGTAGATAAAGGTTTGCTGAAAATATGACATTTTCAATTCAGTTTTGAGTTTGGGAAATGATTCCATTCTAATATGTGGTAAAGCATACCACAGAACGGGGGCCGGCAACTTACAGTTACTGAGGGGCAGGGACACGTCAAACATGCTGCATGCATATGGGTTCCAAAACCCCAAGCTGCTTTTTGTTTTGCCTCTCCGCTGTCCATTGTTTGCTGCCATTCATCCTATAGCTGGGCTGGCCAATTCACTGTGCTGACTGGCCACTTCACCGTGGCCGTCCTCCCATGACTGCTGCCCTGTGCGAGCACATAGTTTGCATAGTGGGTCACGTCAGGCTTTCCCCATAAATAGTCCAGCAAAGAAACATTTAAGTCTTCCAACTTTTCCACTGTAAGCTTTGGCCATTCTGATAGCCAGCAAAACTCTTCAATTATTCTTTTATCTATGTCCTGCTTTGCAAGCAAAAATCTATAGTTCTCCACAAATTTCTTGGCTGTTTTGGTTGCATTTGGTTGGTGTATAGCTCCCCTTCCTCCCCCTTGAGGCAGGCTACACATGTATACTTCCGTGCAGTCTGCACCAGCTTTGCCAATAATCTACCGGCTTTATTCCTCTGCCAGTGCAATTGGAACTGATAGCAGAGCATAGATCTTACAGCCCTTTGATGAAGTAAATACTCAAGATTTTCTTTAATTGATCCAACTCCTCTCGATGTTCCATTGTAAACCGCTTTGCATGCCAGCAAAAGGCAGTATAGCAAATGAAATAAACCATAAACCTCATCAACAATATACAGCCTCTTAGCCTGCTGGATCAACTATGTTAATTGCAGTACCCCAGCATCCTTTTTCTTCCTTTCCCTGCTGCATAAGTGATATGTCCTCTCATTACTGTTTTACCTGCCATCCACAGGACGGATGGGCTAGTCTCATCCTGATGATTATCATCTAAAATTCTCACTGTCGAACCTGTAGTAGCTTTTTAAGCCCCTTATCTCTGATTCATCCTCCGGCTGAAAACACTCCCCATCCCCCCATTGCTACCTCGCCTCACTCCATCTCCAGTTCAACTGGGACATGATTAGACAGCCAAATATCACCAATGTGCATCACTCTTATATCTAGAAAAAGATTTTGTGCAACCAAAAGATAATCTGTCCTAGAATAACAATTATATGAATGTGAATAAAATGTGAAATCTACCTCGTCAAGTGCAGCATTCTTCAAATGTCTAACACCCCAACTGTCTGCCCATTATGTTAATTCCCATATCCTCCTTCTTCCTTAGAGGAACTTTTACTAGTTTACAATCCCTAATATGGTTTGTCACAATATTAAAATCACCTCCTACCCCTTCCCGCCCCCCCCCCCCCCTTTATCAACCTAAACAGTTCAATTACTAATTTCCTGAAACATTCTTTGTTATACTCATTTGGGGCATAAACACATTCCAATAAGATATTTTCCTATACAAAATCCCAGCCGTAAAAATATAGCAACTTTCCTTATCTGCCCTCACCACTTCTACTTCAAAGGCAATTGCTTATGTACCAATATCTCTGCCCCCACCTCTGAGTATTGTAGGAAGAATACTCACATTGGACCACCCATCCTCTATAACGTTTTTGGTGTTCTCTATCATACAAATGAGTTTCTTGCCAAAATGCCACATCGACCTTCATCCTTTTAAACACCCTTGACATATTCAATGTCACAATTCTGTCACCACTGAAAATGCTTAGCACAGGTTTACCAATTTTTCATCATCCAAAACATGTTTTAAGGTTTCTGCGAGATATCCCCAGTGAAAACATCCCACATATTCTTCTCCATTGCGCCTCTTGCATAGACCCATTCATTCTGCGCCTCACATGCTGAAACCTCCCCAACTTTCCCCTTCCCTCCCCAGGCCTACTACCACAATGACTATTATCGCTTTCCCTGCCCCCTTCCCCAACGCCACTCTTTCCTCTGCATAAAATTTCATACAGAACATACACACTCCATATCCTCCAATTTGCCGCATCCATCTGTGTGATTCACTTTATTTACATTCTCTACTCCCCACTCACACCATGGCATATCAGATGCCCCTCACTGCCAACGCTTTTCCAGTTATTTTTAAAGCATGACCCACTCTTCTCCTCCCCCACCTCAAACTCACTACTGCTGCATGCAGTCCATTATCTTGTATGAACAGGGAGTTCAGTTAGCAGCTCAGGGCCCAACAAAATTATCGGGCTTTTGTTGTCTCATGGCCTAGACCAGTGGTTCTCAACCTAGTCCTCTGGGACTCCCAGGCCAGTCAGGTTCTCAGGATATCCACTATGAATATGCATGAGATAGATTTGCAAGCACTGTTTCCATTGTATGCGCATCTATCTCATGAATATTCATTGTAGATATCCTGAAAACCTGACTGGCCTGGAGGTCCCAGAGAACTGGGTTGAGAACTGCTGCTTTAGACCAGCACCACAATGTCCCAGCTAGGATCCGAAAGAGAAAGCTGAATAAGGTTAGTTAGATACTATGGGGTCATTTTAAATCACTTAGATGTGATTTGGATGTCCAAAAATGTGCATGTGGCCATCCAATTCACAGAGACATCCTTGGAGCAATTTTAGAAATGGGGTTTTTAGACTTCTCCGGTGGGGACATCTAAAAAGGCAGCGAGTGTGATGGATTTGTGTCTGGGGTGGAACTATGGACATAGACGTCCTCTGTCGATTTTAGAACCCTTGGGGACGTCTGTGCCCACATCCAAACTTAGACCTGCTCCAGACATAAATAGGCACTGGAAAAGTGTTTGTTTTAGCATTAAAACCTTTGGAGTGTGTCAAGCAGTTGGCACTATACTATATTCAGTACTCGTCACAATGACAATGCTATGTTGTGTGTGTTTGGGAAACTTGTTTTGGGTTTGCACCATCACTTCATGTCTTGTAGACATCCCTGGTATTAAATACTATACGTGGGACGTCTATGTAGATGTCTCTGCAGACATCAATATCAGGCACATTTATGAAATTGTGCCCAAAGCTGGACGTGCCTGCCAGTTTTAGGGATGTTCTGTCTTGGACATCCCAGTTTGCACTTTGACATCCTTTGTAAAATGTGCCTTTATCCTTTGCAATGGACAGTCCACTTTTCCATTCCAGAAGCCCACTCCTTCCCTACCACCCAGAAGTTTGATCTTTAACAATAAAGGCTGAGCAGAAAAATAACTGAATCATATTTTACAGAGGACACTAACACTTGCTCTCAAAGCCATTTTCCTCCACACTTTCTAAGTAATGCACTGTCCACCCCCACATTTTCATCCATAGACGCCAAATCCATATAACCACCACCAGCAGTGGAAGGGGGAAGAGCAGGGAAGAGAGATGATGGACATCTCAGGGAGGGAGAAGGTAAGAGAACGGGAAAGGCAGGACACCTCAGCAGGGCAGTGGGAAGGGATGGGGAAATGCTAGACACCTCAGGGGGTGCATAGGGAAAGGAAAGATAGATGTTGGCCTGTGAGGGGGAGGAGGACCTTGAGCTGCACTGGAGGAAAGACACATGCTGAAGGGACACCTAGGGCAGCAGCTATCCTTGGACCTAACCACTTTAGCCTTTCCTCATAGAAGAGTTGATCCATCCCCTTTATCATTTTGGTCGCCTTTCTCTGTACCTTTTCTGGTTCCATTATATTTTTTTGGTTTTGTGGTGATCAGAATTGTACACAATACTCAAGGCGTGATTGCACCATAGAGCAGTACAGAAGCATTATTATATTCTGATTTTTTTTTCTCTATACCTTCCCTAATTGCTCATAACAATCCATTTTCTTTCTTGTCTGCCGCCTCACACTAAGCAGAAGAGTCCATGATGAGCCTAGATCCTTTTATTAAGTGGTGACTCCTAATGTGGAACGTGGCATCATGTAGCTATAGCTACGTGCATTACTTTTTACTTGTCCACATTAAATTTCCTCTGCCATCTGGATAGCCAATCTCCCAGTCTTGCAAAGTTCTCTTGCATTCTCTCGCAATCCTTTTGTGATTAAACAACTTTGAATAGTTTTGTGTCATTGGCAAATTATGTTCCTATTTATGAAATGCTACTATTTTGTTTTACTCTACCATTCAGCAAAAATTGTTTGAACACGATAAGCTATTTTTAATAATTATCTATCATAAGCTTTCTTTGTTCCTACAGTAGTAGTAGCTTATGTGATAACTTTCTGGAAGAATCATTTTCTGCTTCCTGGCTCAGTGCTTCCTGAAAAAAACAGCAGATGCTACTACAGTTGGTTCTGGTTTAGTGAAGGGAAACAGGGGAACTGTTATTTTTAATCCTTCTCCAGTTCTTTTAATTAGAAATGTTGGCGTTGACTGCAGTCATTTCTGCTCTCAAAATGTATTTTGTATTATATAGTGCTATCACAGACTAATGATATGACTAATTATTTCAGAAGCATAAAATAAAATGCTGGAACAAGAATTTCATGACCACAAAATGCATTATCATCAAGTTCGTCATGGGAGAATTATTTTAATAGATATAATTCAGTTGGGCAAATTTCCTGCCCCTGCCATCCACAATCATCATCATTTGAAGCTTGCTTTCTTTGCCATAAACAGTGTTTTTAATAAGTGATCTCAATGTTTTATAGACTTCTCAGATCTTTGATTGCAAGATGTAGATAAAACAAGCACCATATACTACGCAGGCATTATTGATGCCCAGTGGTGGTTACCACCGTGGAAAGCGCCGAAAATGTGAGCTTAACGGGCGCTAATATACTACCATCTGTTAAGGTGCAAAGGGGCATTAACTGGGTGAAGCATAGGTAGAGACAGCAATTGTACCCGTAACGGCCATTTCAGTACCGTGCGTTACAGGTGCAGCCACCTGTTAAGATGCAAAGGAGCGGAGAAGGGGCGTTAACTGGGTGAAGCATAGGCAGAGACAGCATGTGTACCCATAATGGCCCATTTCAGTACCGTGCGTTACAGGTACAGCCACCGGGAACCTTAACATCAGGTATGAGCAGGGGTTAAGAACTCCCCAGACACATTAACACACATTACTTAGTGTTAAACGATAGATAGGTGTGTGCAGTATGCTCCACCCACAGTCCAGCCTATAAAGCATTGTGGGCTGGGGCCCCTTTCTTGCTACATCATGGCTCACCACATCGTGTTGCGCTTATACATTTGAATGGAGGAGGAAGAAGCCACAGAGGAGGCTGAAGAACATCTGGGCCAGCCCCCTGCCTCTGCTCAGGTGGTGGGAGGCAATGTGCAGAGACACCAGCCTGGAGAGCAGAGGCACTTGCATCCTCAGAAAAGGGAAGTCCAGCCCAGAAGACCCCATATCTACAGAGACAGGGCCACCTTTTTTAACCTTTCTGAGGACCAAGTGATCTCACTCTACAAACTGAGCTCAGGGGCCATAAGCTTTATGAGGATCTAAGACCTGACTCTTACAGCCTAGTCACATGCCATACTAGGGCTGGTCAAGCTCCTGAGTGCTCTACATTTCTTTGTTTCTGACTGCTTCCAAACATCTGTGGCTGCAGTTGGAGGAATGTCCAGTTCCACCTTTTCCAGTTGCTACCACCAGGTACTGCGAGCCATGACCAGCCAGGTTAGGAATTACATTATATTTCCTAATGAAAGGCAACAGTAGGTGACCCTCAAACAGCAATTTGAGAGAATTGCAGTCCTACCACACTTGATGGGAGCCATAGATTGCATACATGTGACACTTATCCCACCCAGAGACAGGGAAACAGTGTTCTGGAACCAAAAACACTTTCATTCCCTGAATGTGCAGGTGGTGTACAATGCAAACATGCATACTGAATGTGATGGCCAGGTTTGCTGGGTCAACCCAGGATTTGTATATTCTGTATCACTCAGAACTGTTCCAGCAATTCGAGGAAGGAAGATATGGAGACAGCTGGCTGTTAGGTGAATGGAATCTACTGTAATAATTATACCTTTTGAAGTGGTGGAGTACAAATGCCAGGCAGGGCAATGAAAGGCTAATATGAGAATTTGCCCTGCTATGAGAAATATAGCCACACAGTAAATGTACTTGGCAAAAACTGACTTGGGGGTGGCCTTGAACCACTGACCCTTGGAACTCTAAGAGCTCACCAACCCCAGATGGTTGAATCATCTGTCAGTCACCAAGTATATCTGAACCGCACCATATTTGGAAAGTAGCTATCTCACTGCAGCAACCCTTCCCCCCTCTTACTGAAATGCTGGGGTAAACATGTCCAGGACAGATGCTGAGTTTCCATGTTACACACTTGCAGGGATGAGAGTGTCAGAAAGTCCAGCCTTTGCCGTCTTGGAATTATTACATTACATTATGGGGCTTGCAATGAGGATCCCAATGTATATAAACAGCTCATACAGAAAGCATACTTCACTATTCTCCTATCACTAAACAAAACACCTTGGCTAAAACACAAAATGGATGATGAGATAGTTAACTCACCAAGTTCCCAGAGTGAGATTTGCAGCCAATCCTGCCTTTCAAATATTCCCTAGTCTGCCCAGCAAGGTGGCAAGAGTACTGGATGTGCACTTGCCATTCCGTTCAGGTCACTCCTCCCCATGCCTTTGTTTAGGGGTGTACCCACCGCTCCGTGCAAGTCACCCCTATTTATTGAGATATAAGAAATAGTTAAGTTTATTTTGATTTTATCCTGTTGCTATAAAGGGATCCATTGTGTCTTTCCTATGCCATTCTGAATTCTGTCACTGTATTTGCCCTCACCACTTCCATCGGGAGGGCATTCCAAGCATCCACCACCCTTTCAGTGAAAAAGTATTTCCTGACGTTGCCTTTCAGTTTACCCCCTTGTAGCTTCATGTTATGCCCTCTAGTTTTACAGCTTCCCCATCTTTGGAAAGTTTTGTTTGTTCATTAATACTCTTTAAGTATTTAAAGGTCTGTTTCATATACCCCCTGTCCCTCCTCTCCTCTAGCGTATACATATTTAGGTCTTCAAGTCTTTTCTCATTCATCTTCTGGTGCAGGCTCCAAATCATTTTGATCATCTTTCTCTGAACCATTTCAAGTCTTTTTAAATCCTTTGTAAGATATGGTCTTTATCTTTATTTCGTCATTTGATAGACCGCTCTTATCAAGACATTCGAGCGGTGTACAATAAAAGGTCATTACGCCACTAAGCTAGAGAAAAGGAACGCCAAATTATAAATAGGAAAGAGGGAGAAAAGGACAGTGCACAACAACAGCGAAAAGAGCACAAAGACAGACCAGACAGAGGATTCAAGACAGACAACAAGCACAGGGAGGGAAACCAAAACAACAAAAGGGAGGCAACAATACACAGCCAAACTAGGCAACAGCACTAAAGACAAGCAGACAAAGACTCAAGGGGGGGGGGGCATCCGGAGGAAGGTCAAAGGCTTGTTGGAACAGGTGGGTCTCCAAAACTGAACACAATACTCCAAGTGAAGCCTCACCAGCGACTTTTACAGTGGCACTAATACTTCCTCCTTTCTGCTGGTAATTCCTCTCTGGATACAACCCAGCATCCTTCTGGCTTTGGCCACCGCCTTGTCACACTGTTTCGCCACCTTGAGATCCTCAGAAACAATCACTCTGAGATCCTTCACCTGATCCATGCACACCAACCTCTCACCCCCTATTGCATACAATTCCCTTGGATTTCTGCATCCCAAGTGCATGACACTGTACTTCTTCTGCCAAGCATTAGACCATTCTTCCAACACTGAGTATGTAAGTGAAGCATTGAATGCAAGGAGACACTTGTGGGAAGAAATTTACCAGCAAACACTGAATCATTCAGAGGAGAAGGCCATGGCATAGGAAACACAGCAGCACAGACAGTTCATATAGCCACATAAGAGCTGAAAATGGAGTCAAACCTCTGACCTTTGCATGTGTAATAATTGTATTCACTGCTGCCTTTAGGAGACTCATCTGTGAGTATACATGCAAGTCACCCTGCCTGTAGAGGAGGCAGTGATTGAGGGGTGGCTTAGAAGCTACATTGTGAGTTTCAAAATGACAATTGGGCTGCAGAGTTCAAACTCTTGTCAGTTGAAGTACTTGCAGAGACCAACCACACCCCATTGCACTCAATATCCATGGTAGCCATGTCCTGGAGGTAGGTGATGAGTTTCCATGTTACTGAGTTGCAGCTGTGAGAATGTGACTCATTCCAGCCTCTTTGACAAGTATGCCAGATTCATTCTGGGACCTAAAGTCTGGATATCCATTGCTATAACCAGGGACCACAAACAGCACACTGTACTGCTTAATGAGCTGAAAGGCACACACCTGTGAAATCACATATTTCAAGCTGCAAAAATGCATAATTGCAAGTGGGGAAACATTGCTTTGACTAATGTGAGATATCTGTGCAGATCAGTACAGTATTGTATTTGTAGTCCCTCATGGAACCATCAGCTATCAGTGATGCTCCAGGATGACCTGAATCATCACCCCTGTCCCTGGTTAATGTAGCCAAACAAGGTATATATTCATCTGGCAGGTATGTGCCCCTTAAATGAAAGGTCAGTGCAGTGTGCTATCATCAGTCCCTGAATGTGGCCAATGTGAACCTGACATTAGATCCCAGAATGCATCAGGAAGATGTGGTCAGAGGCTGCATTCTGACAGCTGCAACTGACTGACCTGGGAAATCAGCACCTAGCCCCAGAACATGGTTGATGTGGGAACTGAGTGCCCGAGGTGTAACAGCCCTCTGCAACTACTGTGAGCAGTAAGCTGACAATTGCTTGGTCTACACTGCAACCCAATAACCATTGTAAATCATACTATGCAGCATCAAATCCACCCCTCAAACACTGACCTACCCTCCAGGAAGAGTGCTTGCACCCTGTAGTCACAGGTGGCTCTTCCAACTGCAGCACTGAGCTAAGTAGTTATAGGTCCAAAGGCCACAGATTCCATTCCATCAACAGCTGTGAGGTGGCTACACAAACTGAGTGTGTTTCCTATGGCATGTGCTTTTTTTTGTATTCCCAAATTAGTCCCCTTGCATTCAGTGCAAAACATTCCATACTCTATCTGAAGGAGAATGTCTGAAAAGCAGCACTGCCTGCATATCACACTCTACAAACTCAGTGAGTAACCAACCATTGTCATAATATCTGTACTTCCAGGTAAAGTGTGCAGTCTCCATTAGCTGAGAGTACACATTGTTGTCCAGACCACATGTCCCTGAATACAGCAGGATTCTCTGTCCTGAGAGGCTGGACTGAGTTATATACTCCCAGCTGGAACTCACCAACTTAGAAACCCTACATGTGCTTCCAGGACTTGCTGACCATGGCAGTTCAGTGCAAGGGGGTAGGTCAGCAAATACTGTCCCAGTAATCTGCCAATATCTGGGTAGACTCGGCAGCCCTAATGCTGTCCAAAGGCAAACTCAGGTGAATCAAATGCATGCTTCAGCCTGATATATATTCAGCAGGCAGGGTCACCTGCAACTACCTGCACAATTGCACCTACCTGCAGATGGCTCCAGTGGCATCAGCAAAGATTAAAATATTCATGTTACAAGGTTACAGATTCAATTCCACTCCCAGCTCAGAGATAGTAACCTGCACTGTGTTGGTTCCCTATGCCATGCTTTTTTATCATCAACAATAACTGCTCCCCAGGTATCTTTTAAGCCTCATATGACCCCCTGCCAATCAGGGCTGCATATTCCCAATTACATCAGAGGGAGAATGTGTGGAAGGCAGCACTGTGTGGAATTCTCACTCAAGTATCCAGATCTGCCCCACAAGCCTGACCCAGACCTGGGGTCTCATGAATGAATGCAGGATGATGTAGTAAATACATCTCTATTACACTCTCTCTGAAAATCCTGCCTACAACTCCCTGCATGCAATGGGTTCAAAGTCAGGACTGGATCAAGCATATTATGTGCATCTGCTGCTTGTAGGTAACCCCACCTGGAACATTTGGTGTTCACAACCCATGTTAAATTATCTTGGCCGCAACCAAGGTATGTGCCATTGCTATGGCAGCCCAGTGAAGTATAATACTTAAGTCCCTCGTACACAGTGTGAGACTCACTGCAAGTCCTATAATGCATCATGATAGAATATTCACAAAAGCTGGACTGCCTGACCTTCTCACTCCAGGAAACTCAAAACCCTCCAATTCTGACCACCCTATAGAATCCACACATCTGCAGCACCGTGGTTCCACTGTCAGCAGAGTCAGCTTTGGGAAATGACTTAGTACCTGGACTGAGATTATTGGGTACATCATTCCACAAATTCCCCTCATTGTATATTATGCCATGTGTACATTGTGTCCCACCCATTGGCCTCTCTATGGCTCCCCCTGTTCTGAGACTGATGGTCATAGGTATCAATCTTGTTACTGTAAGGATCACACAGGCAAGGGCCTCACAGGCAGGATGGCTGCAGCTGCCTACCTATGCAATCTATCTAACACTCAAATATTCTCCCCTCAAGTGATACAGGATATGGGTGCAGAGCCTGGTTGCTCACCCTGTGCGGTTTCCAAGGTCACATGCAGAAACCAGGTACAATGAGGCAGATGCCACAACCCGCTCGGTCATAGAGTGCACTTTTGAGATGTTGAAATCATTTTAGGTGTTTGGACAAAACTGATGGTGCCTTACAATACCAACTTTTTACTGTGGCTAAGATCATTGTGAACTGCTGCATTCTACACAACATTGCTATCAGGCATAGAATCCCAGTCAAGATTAACCCTGCTCTGGAGGAGGATTCTGAGTGCCACCTGCACATACTGGGGACAACACAAGGGTGGGCTCTCAGGCCAGGCAACGGCTAGTACAGCAGCTGTTTGCCTGTAAGTGTGCCCTATATAAACTGATGCCCAAACCAAGTCTGATCGTGCAAAACATTGTGCCATAACATGATATACTAGCAAGCTCATGTGTAGTATTTATTATTTTTTAGAAGCCACAGATGCCTGGCGCGGCTACTGTATTCTTATCCATGTGTCAACAGAGGTAAGAACCAAAGCCTCAGCTGTATCTGGATGGTGAAATAATATTAATGTCAATTCAGAAGATGCTACACATTTCTGGCCACTGTAGAAATGGAATTTAAGTGAGGTACTAGAGTCCTCTGAAAGAATAATATATAGTGTGACAACAGCTCTGAATATATCTGTCAGTATTACAAGGGAGTGTTTATGAATAAGAGAGAGATACTCAAGGTTACATCTTGCAAGACAGGGAGCTTTTGTCTGAAGAATGCTTGTCCTGATTAAGCTGAGCAACATGTTTGTGTTTGCCATGGCCTGTTACATGTAGTGTTTAGCTTGACTTCTAATAGGTAGATAAACAAAAAGAAGTGCAAAGCATGATGGAGAGTGATAAGACAAAATAGTTGAATGTAATAGTTATGTCATAATAAATGAAGTGCTATGGCCACACCAAGGAGGGAAGATCCCAGGAGACTGCTCAAGTTTGCCGGCCTGTGAGACTCTCCCTTAAGGCCTTAAGTAATACTGTTATAGAGAGAATTCTCTCTATATGTGTGTTCCCATTTCATTCTTACCTAAATTTGGAATATGAGAACCAAAGAGCTGAAATTGGTTTTTGCTACTTAATGAACCCAGTCAGAATTAGCTCACGCAAACAGCCGATATGTCATTTCTTAAACCTCACTAGCATCATCTATCTTATTGGTCAGGGGCTTGTTGAGAAACTTTGAGCAAACCTTTAGAACACTTTGGTGTCTCTGGTCTCAAGCTCCCCATATATATGGACACAAGAGCCCCAATCTTGCTCATTGCTCTGAGAGCAGTGGCCTCATATGAAGTTGTCAGTATGCATGATGGTAGAGGAGAGGAGGTCCCAATAGCACAAGTCAAATCAAGTGCAAGCATCAGAAGCATACTGTAAGAGTAGGGTACTACAAGCCCAAGAGAGGAATGAGGACATATGAAGCAACATCACCTGAGAGCAGGTGGAAAAGCATCCCCCGTTCTCTTCCGAGACAGCCCATCAAACCAACTTTTCAGCAGGGCACATTCTGGTACTGGAAGGACATTTAAACTATAACAACAGCCTGATCAGCAATATCACTTGAGAGTAGGTGGAGAAGCCTCTTCCCGCTCTCCTCTGAGACTGCCCATCAAACCAGATTTTCTCCAGGAACAAGTAGGAAGTCAGTCCTTACATATGGATGATGTCGGCGCCGACGGAGCCCTGCAGAAGCATTTCCCCAGCTTTCAAAGAAAGCCTTTGGGAGATGTCACCACGCTTGCGTGTCCCTCTCCCGCTTAAGAGTGCCATCTTACTCAGTCTCCCTTTTTCTGGAGAGCCCAGCAGATGTCTGTCTTTTTTCCCCCAGAAAAAGTTGATTTTTTGGTGCATAAAACTGCCTTTCTTTCTCCAATTAACACCGGTCCCTTTCCCGCCTCCGAGCCCGATTGCTCCGGCATCGAGTCTTAGAACCATTTTTCATTTTTTCTTCCAATGTGGTTTTGCACCTTTTTGTAACTGCTGGCTGTGTCGAGGGTCTTCGACCTTGCAGGGCTCCTTTTTGCCACAATGGCCAATGGGTTCAAAAAGTGTGATAGGTGCACAAAGAACATGTCCCTCACTGATACACATGACTGCTGCCTCAGTTGTCTAGGTGCCAACCATGATCCAGAGGTCTGTGCCCTGTGCAAAAGATGTCCGCAAAGGCCATACAAAGTCATTGGCAGAAGCAAGATGACATCTTCCACAGGTCAGATTCTCTCCCAGTATCTCTGGTAGCCTCGCGCTCTAAGGCCCTGCATGATCTTCAGAGTTGTGTAAGCCCCCATGGCACCTGATCAAGTCTGCGGACACTCCAACAAGGGTTTCCCAGAGCAGGAGTGCAAGAAGAAGAAGAAATCCTTGAGGACCTCATCCTGGGACTTGAACACACACAGCAATTCCCATGGCAGGTCTCACAGCCCACGGAGGGTATCCGGGGAGTTGGAGCGGCATCGGCTGGTGAAAGTGCTCAGAACAGATGCCAAGGCCTCCAGTGATGGGTCACAGACCCCAGAGGCCTGTCCCATTGAGGACTCCCTCTCCTTGTCGATGCTGGACCTGTCACTCCAGTGTCCACATTGAATGTTGCAACTCTTGAGTGGGAAGCCAGGACGATGGCATTGAAATGCAGTGTCACTGCCTTCCTTGCCTTGCAGCAGGTGTCGATGCCTGGCCCTGCCGGTGCTTGTGCCAAGACCATAGGGACCTTGATTTCAAGGATGCCTGAGGTCTCTGAGACAATCCTCAAGAGCCCTGAGCCTCCAGCTGATCCTCGGTGAGGGTCTCGATCCTGCTCCCGGCCCTTGGGAGCAAGATCCTCCCCGGCAAGCACTTGTGGCTCTGGCCAAGCAGCTGCCATGGGTTGCTGAGGACCCGACCTGGGCCCTGCACCCCAGGTGCTGTCAGTTCTTGAGTCCTCAACTGATTACTCCAACTGGGAATCCGAAGCCGAGGCATCCCTGGAGATGTGCAAACACCGCGACTCCTGTTGGACCCGTCTCCCCTGATGTTGTGGTGCTGGTTCCTGCCCAAGGTCACATCATTCCTTGAGTTTGTTCGGGACATGAAAAAGCCTTGTCCCTCACCATGAAGTCGGGGGAGGACCCTTGCATAGAAGAGCTTGAAATCCTCCAGCATGAGACTCCACCTAAGGAGACTTTGACTGTCCCTGTCCCCCTCATCCTCAAACGGCTACTCTTTCAAATGTGGGAGACACTGGCATCAGTGCCAATATTTAGCTGATGCCTCGACACCATGTACCAAGTCCAGCGAGGCCCCAGTTCCTGGAAAGCGCTACTCCCACACATTTCTATGGTGGTAGAGTTGACCATGTGCCGGCAGAAAATCCTGAAGACTCACTCCTGCATACCCCTGGCAGAGAGTCCCTAACCCTTGATGCCCTCGGACACAAATGCTACCAGGGCTCGATGCTGGGTTGTCAAATCCAAGCCTACCAGCTGTTTATCAGCATGTATCTCTAAGACCTGGCAAAAGAACTCGCAAGTTTCTTGGTGGGTCTCAGTGGAAATAACCTCCAGCGATTCCAAACCCTCACGTAGTGCGTCAGGGACTGCTTGAAGTACATGTCTCGCGCTGCCTACAAAGGCTTTGAGTCCAATGCGAGGGTGGCCACCACAGGCATCGGTGCTCCACCTACTGGGCCACATGGCATCCACAGTTCATGTGGTTCCCAACGCCCACCTTCACATGCGGACGGCTCAGTGGTGTCTCTGCTCATAGTGGACACAAGCCACAGACAGGCTCTGGGACAAGGTCTTAGTGTCCCGTCAGCTAGCGGAGTCACTTGACTGTGGCAGGCCACACAGCACCTGCAGGAGGGCATGCACTTCCAGTCCCCAAATCCCCAGAGGGTCCTCATCACAGATGCCTCCCTACCGGGATGGGGTGCCACTGTGAGGAACTGGGCACAAAGGGCAGCTGGTCCTTAGTGGACAGCCAGCAGTAGATCAACCTGCTGGAGTTCAGGGCCATTTTTCTGGCGATCAAGGCCTTCCACCACCACTTGCAGAACCAGCCGGTGCTAGTCCAAACAGACAACCAGGTCACGATGTTCTACCTGCACAAGCAGGGGGGCATGGGGTCTCTCTGCCTCTGCCAAAAGGCAGTAGCCCTCTGCTCATACATGATCGATCAGGGAATTCTCCTCAGAGCAGTTTACCTTCCGGGCCAAGACAATGCCCTAGCGGACAGGCTGAGCAGGGTCCTCCAGCCACACGAATGGGAACTGGATACCAGGGTGGCACAGCATCTATTCCGACTCTGGGGGACTCCATCTGGACCTCTTCACCAGCCCAGCCAATGCTCAGCTGCCCCACTTCTGTTGTCCCCAGCTGCATCTGTCCAGGGTAGCAGCAGACGCCTTCCTCATCTCATGGTCGGAGGGCCTCCTGTATGCCACTCCACTGATCGCCCGAACCCTCTTCAAGGTCCGGTGGGACAAGGGTTCCATGATCCTGCTGGCCCTCGGGTGGCCCAGGCAGCCTTGATTTCCCCTGTTGCTCCTCTTCTCCATGGAGCTCCCAGTCCCTCTGGGGAATGCCTCATGGCTACTGACCCAGGAGGGGGACTCCCTTCTTCACCACAACCTGGGGTCCCTGGCATTAACTGCATGGATGCTGAATGGGTAGCCTTAATCTTTCAACCTCCCAAGGGAGGTGGAGTAAGTCCTCTTGGCCTCTCATGAGAACTCCATGAGACAGGCCTACACCTTTAAGTGGCGCAGATTCTCAGTGTGGTGTGCAGAGCAACAGGTTGACCCGTTCTCTTGCCAAGTGCACAGAGTGCTGCAGTACTTGCTTTACCTTTCGCAACCAGACTCAAGTCCAACTTCGTCAGAGTACACTTGAGTGGGGGCGGAGCCTGATGTCCAGCGGGTAAGACGCTTCGCGCTGAAGCTCCCGAGAGGCCTACTCAGAATCCTGACTTAATACCTACATAATCTTAATATTTTGCTCCGAACTTACCGGGGTACCTCGGGGGGGATGGCGGCCCATAAACCAGCGCGCTTGGACTTCGGGTCTCCTTCTTCTTCACACGGAAAACGCTCCAAAACAGAGGTGTCTTCCCCACAGAAGATGGTTCCACTTCGGGAAAACCCCGAAATGCACCAGGAGATCTTAGAGGAAATACGCGGCGTGAAGGAACTGGTGCAGTCCAACGGAGAAGCGCTTCGAGCCATGCGAGAAGACTTCGGTGTGCTCCAGGACCGACTTGAAAGTCTTTCATCACGGCAGGACAACATGGCGGGGGTCCTCGACTCGCACGCGGTGCGCTTGGTCAAACTGGACAAGGCTGAGCGCCAGATACAGAATCTTCAAAAAGAGTTAGAAGATAGCAATAATCGAGCCCGTCGCAACAATGTGAGGCTCATTGGAATACCGGAGGGGGCGGAAGCAGGAGATATGAGAGAATTCCTGCTCAAAACTCTTCCCTCCTTGCTGAAGATTACTTTTCATAGAGATCTGGAAATTGATCGAGCACATCGTGTTCCTACCCATATGGCGCTCAATCGAACGACCCCCCGGCCTATTATCTTTCGATTACTACGATATCAACAAGTGGAACAAATTCTAAATGCCGCCCGGGCGAATCATCATCTGGAGTTTGAAAGTCATAGAGTCTCCTTCTTCCCTGATTTGGCAAAGCCCACAGTTGACCGTCGGAAGAGACTCCTTGCTTTTCGCCCTCGACTTCAACAGCTACAGGCTCGCTTTGGCCTATTGTATCCAGCGAAGCTCCGAGTGACTCTCCACAACCAAACTAGGACATTCGAAGATCCTGATCTACTATCAACATTTTTAGACTCCAAAGAAGCAGAGCAGATGCGCTAATCCAACAACTTGGACTTATTATCTGCCGGCTCTGTCCGCCATTTTGAAGGGCCCGACGCGGTGGTCATAGCCAAGCACAGAGACTGCCTGGACTTTTCTTTCTTTTTCTATATGACTTTCTTGGTCTCCTATCCCTCCATGATGTGTGCCTCGGTTGGATTCGGAGCACGCACAGTTATACAGGTTATATGTTTTCAATTTCGGCCTTCTCTGGGGTTTCTCCCCGCAGACACATGGTCGCCAGTAATTTCTGGGGTTATGCTTCTTCTCTACCGCACCGCGGTTCTTCTTTTTTAATGTGGGGCGCTTCATTGTATTACATTAGCTTATTTTCTATCATGTCATGTGTACAGCCAGATACAGTTAATTTGAGGGACATTGTGAAATTATGTGCGTTATCATGCTCAGAATTTTTAACCTTTCTGAATGGCCTTATGTAAGATCTTATCACTTAACGTAAAAGGCATCAATAGCCCAATCAAAAGAAAGAAAATCCTTAGCTATCTTAGCCATGAGCATGCTGATTTAGTGTTTCTTCAGGAAACGCATCTAAACTCCGCTGAAACACTGAAACTCAATGCTAAGCCTTACATGGTGGCT
The DNA here is from genome assembly GCA_033557465.1 of Ichthyophis bannanicus. Lineage (NCBI taxonomy): Eukaryota > Metazoa > Chordata > Amphibia > Gymnophiona > Ichthyophiidae > Ichthyophis > Ichthyophis bannanicus. Next base: position 531,023,462 of record CM066033.1, read on the forward strand.
GCCTATTCTCCCGCCGTTTCCAAACGGTGTGGGGTAGCCATTCTGGTTAAGAAGTCTTTGCAAGCTACTGTAATGGATACTAGCTCTGATAAGGAGGGTAGATGGGCCCGTGCACACCTTAAGGTTGGAGATAGTGAATTCACGTGTATTTGTATTTATGCCCCGAATGTGGATAACCCTGCTTACTATGCAAGTATTGCGCAGTTGGCACAGGCCTCTGCCAATACTCCATTAATACTTGGTGGCGATTTCAATCAAGTGCTAGACCCTTTGATAGATAGACAACCGCCTAGAACGAGTAGTACACCCAAGAGTCTTGCTACCCTTACAGCTCTGATGCAAGATCTTGCGCTAGTAGATATATGGAGGCTGCTTCACCCCTCCGACTTAGAGTTCACCTTTTTTTCTGCCCCCCATCACTCACAATCTAGAATAGATTTCTTTCTCATTTCCAAAGCACTGATTTCTCAAGTGGACACGGCTAGGATTCATCCTCTCCATATTTCAGATCATGCTGCCATATCTTTTTCATTACATGTCATTACGCGAGATGATCCTCCCCGAGCTTGGTTTTTTGATAGATCCCTACTAGATCAAAAAGATTTTCAGGTTGACATAAAGGCCGCTATCCAAGATTATTTTCATTTTAACTCACCCCATGACACAGCGAGCTGGGCTTGGTGGGAGGGTTTTAAGGCATCTATCCGTGCATCTATAACCAGCTATCAAATTCGACAGGGGAAACAAAGAAAGCAACACTTACTGATTCTAGAGCAACAGATACAGGCTGGGGAGCGTCTCCTCACGTCCCGTACTGACCCATGTATTTTACTCCGTTTACAACGCCTTCGTTTTCAATACAATCAGCTTTTGTATACTGCTGCTGCTAAAATATTGAATCACAACAAGGGATGTATTACCGGGAAAATAACCGTGCTGGCAAATTGTTAGCAAATGCCCTGAAAGGTCAAAAAGAAGCCAAGCGTGTTACCGCTCTCCGTAATCCGTCGGGGAGGGGGGGCTTGGTCACTAAAGATACAGAAATCTTAGAACTCTTTCGTGATTTTTATACTCGGCTTTATCAATCTGAATGTGATTTTGAGCCAGAAGTATTTGAACGATTACTCTCAGGGGTACAACGACCGACCCTATCTGACGAAGATAGAGAGGCCATGGACAAACCATTCACTTTATCAGAAATTCATTCTGCTATCAAGAGATGTGCCACAGGTCGGGCTGCAGGCCCGGACGGTCTCCCTGCTGAATTCTACAAAACCTTTAACGCTGACTTAGCTCCAGTTTTGAAACTTTATTTTTCTGCTCTGGCCGAGGAGGGATCTCCTTCTGGGTCCTTTTCAATGGCAAATGTAGTAGTTTTTGAGAAAGAGGGGAGAGATCCGCAACTAACAGCTAATTATCGTCCAATTTCCCTCCTAAACGCGGACTATAAAATATTTGCCACCATTCTCTCCACCCGGCTCTCTGATAGGATGTCTACTTTAATACACCCAGATCAATGCGGTTTCATTCCCGGTAGATCAACTGCTGACAATGCTCGGACTCTATGTCATGTACTGACTACCGCAGTTAATCTTGATCGACCATTGGTTGGCCTCTCACTTGATGCTGAGAAGGCCTTTGATCGCTTAGAATGGCCCTTCCTGTTTGCAACTCTCCGCTGGTACGGATTCGGAGAAGGTTTTCTCCGTTGTCTCCGCACCATGTATGCACAGCCTACAGCCAGTATCTGTGCTAATGCTTTAAAGTCTCAGCCATTTCCCCTTCAACGCGGCACTCGCCAGGGATGCCCACTGTCTCCACTTCTTTTCGATCTTGCACTCGAACCCTTAGCTTTACTAATCCGGCAATCGGAGGAGATTCATGGAGTCCCCTTCTCTCATAGGGAAATCAAAATTTCAGCATATGCTGATGACCTTATGCTCTTTGTCTCTCTAGACTCAGTGCCGGCTGTCCTAGAGCAAATTGGTAAATATTCGCAACTCTCGGGTTATAAGATAAATTGGACCAAATCGGTAGCCTTTCCACTAAATCCTCTGATTCATCAGGCAGATATGCAATCCTTTCCCTTTTTATGGCAACCTCGCATGGTCAAATACCTTGGGGTTCACTACTGCTCTCCTTTGGAAGACGCTATCTCCTTTAATGCCAAAGACTTAACCTCTAAAGTTCGGGCGCTTACTCACCGTTGGACTCCTTTAACACTTACCTGGTGGGGTCGCCTAGAAACCATAAAAATGATGATTGTTCCTAAAGTGAATTACATTTTAGAAATGTTGCCCTGTCTCCTACCTCGACGTACATATAAAGATTTAGAGGGCCTTCTGACTAGATACTTATGGCAAAATAAGACACCTAGGATAGCGAAGCATAAATTGCAAGCAGATAAGGAAAATGGGGGTGTCAGATTCCCTGATTTCCTGAAATATCACCACTCTTTTCTTCTCAAACAAGGCGCTCGTTGGCTGGAAGATCTAGCACCGAGTAGACCTGTGTGGCTAGACATAGAGGAGGACCTTTGCAAACCGATTCCTCTTACTTATCTCCCTGGTATGACTCTCCCATCAGACTCCCACTATCCACCAATGCTTTTAGACACTTTAGGTGCCTTTAATACTCTTATGCAATCTCTAGACTCCCGCTTCTGTCCGTTAGACAGACTCCCGCTTTGGTACAATACTCGATTTCAAATACAAAATAAACCGATGGCGTGGAGTCCCTGGTACACTAGGGGCATTTGGATCCCTAACCAGTTGTTCCATGATGGTCGCTGGAAAACTTTTAGCGAATTGCAAATTGAATTTGGTCTCCCAGCGAAACACTACTTTCAGTTGGTGCAACTACAGCATTGTCTTCGGAGTGCTAAGGTGCTCCCGCCATCGGAATCCCATACCCAGGGTTTGTCGGAGACTATCCGATCTATCGGGAGTTCACCGGGGTGTAGCATCTAACTTTTACAAAACCTTATGTAATGCTGTAAATAGAGGTACCCCTATAGCACAGAAAGCATGGGAGCGGGAACTGCATGTAACTTTGACCCCGGAGCAATGGAGCCTCGTCTGGAGTAGAGTGACACGGGTCTCCCGATCCGCCTCACTCACTCAGACACTTTTTTTTTCTAGCCCACCGGTGTTTCTATACTCCTGACAGATTAGCCAAATGGAACACCTCCCAGGGCAATAGATGCTGGACATGCCATGCGGCCATTGGTTCACTAACTCATGTTATGTATGAATGTCCCGCACTACAGTATTACTGGCGTCGGGTCTGGGGTCGTATCCAGTCTATTTTGCACTTTCAAGAGCCCCTTTCTTGGAGGATAGTGGGACTCCGCTCAGCTGCGGGGATCCCCTCTCTTCCAAAATCGGCTTACTTCCTTTTAGACTTTATGCTGGGCATCGCTATCTCCCTAATTATGAAATACTGGAAAAATAGCTCCCATCTGAGCCCCAATGAATGGTGGAATCATGTCTGTCTCTATAGTAAATATGAACAACTACCTCGTATGTTTGCTTCTTCCGTTCAGACCCCCCATCATCTGTCTAAATGGAAGATGCTCAATGACTATGTTCACAATGCTAAATGCTCTCATCTGACTGTTTAACTTTGTATAAATCTCTGTCACGTGATCATTCTGTATCGCAGATACTATTTATGTTCGTTCTGATGTACGATCACTGTTGTTTGGAAGCGCTCACATGCTGATACTGTCGGTTTAGAGAAGAAGCATGGGGGTGGGGGGTAATAGGGTTTGCTTTTCCTTATTGTATACTTGTTTTGTCTCCTTTGGTGTGTTGTTTTCTTTTGTTTGTTGCAAAATGAAAATAAAAGTTTAAAAAAAAAGAGTACACTTGAGTGCGCTCTCGGCGCATCATCATTCCATAGAGGGCAAACCTCTTTCTGCTCAACTCCTCATTACTCGATTTATGTGGGGCCTTCTGCTCTCTAGTCCTCCCATCTGCCCGCCTCCAGCAGATGGGACCTCAACATTGTTTTGGTGCAGCTTACTAAGCCGCATTTAGAACCATCTAAAATTCCTCCCGAAGGTGGTATCCACGTTCCACCTCAACCAGGGCATGGTGCTTCCCATCTTCTTTCCATGGCCCCATGCTGACAAGGTGGCAGTCATTATCCATACTCTGGATTGTAAGAGGGCCCTGTCCTTCCACCTGCAATGTACCCAGAGCCACCGCAAAGCCTTGCGGCATTTTGTTTCCTATGATCCCAGTTTCCTGGGGGAGGCTATTACCAAGCAGACCCTGTCCATCTGGGGGCGGACTACATCACCTTCATCCATGATCAGGTTGGGCTCTCGTTGGAGTGCTTGGTCACAGCACACAATGTCAAGGCTATGGCGACCTCAGTTGCAAGTCCCTATGGCAGACATCTGCTAGGCCACCACCTGGTCCTCAGTTCACACCTTTTCAGTTCACTACTGCCTGGAGTCCTGACAGGAGAGTGCCTTTGGCCAGGCTGTACTCTATAATCTGTTTGGGGTTTAGGCAACTCCTGCCCTCCGACTCCCCTTGTTCAGGATATCAGAGCGATGGTTCTCCCTGGACACTGGGGTCCTTTGAGTCTTTCCTCAGACTCGATTGCAGCTGCTCACGGCCTGACCATGTTTTTCTACAGGTTCTCGGTAGCCTGTAGCTAGGTGGTCACATATGTGAGGACTGACTTCCTGCTTGTTCTTGGAGAAAGCATAGTTACTCACCTGTAACAGGTGTTCTCCAGAGATAGCAGGAATCAGTCCTCAAAACCCTCCCTCCTCCCCTTGGAGTTGCTGTACAATTTTTGCCATCTTCTTTTGTCAGCTGTATGTCATCTGACTGAGTAAGATGGCACCCTTAGGCAGGACTTTTTCAACTGCTCAAGAACAAATCGTAAAGGTGGTGGTTTCATTATTCTTTCCAAAGAATTTCAACTTTAAGTACCTGGCATGTTCTTTGACCAAGGGGCTAGATACTATTGTAATCACCAATAATTCCATCACTATTCTTCTAATTTATAGATCTCCAACTGCTAATTCGGATGACCATGACCGCCTTTTAGAATCAATATGTCATTATAGCTCAACTGTAATTCCCCTCTTACCAATGGGTGATCTCAATCACACTATGCTGCCACCTAGAAAATGTATTACCTTTGAGAATGCTATGGAAGTCTTAGGATTTAATCACCCTATACATAATAGAGATAACATACTTGATTTATTATTTATACCAAAGTACTTTCTTTCACGCGGTCCCCTCTCCACACTCATTCTGCAAACTATTGCATGGTCAGACCACAAAATTATTAATTCTCTGGGAAGAAGCAAGAAGTCAGTCCTCACATATGGGTGACGTCAGCACCGATGGAGCACTCGCGGAAGCATCCCCCCAACTTTCAAAGAAAGCCTTTGGGAGATGCTACCACGCATGCCTGGTCCCCTTCCTGCCCAAGGGTGCCATCTTGCTCAGTCTTCTTTTTTCATGGAGCCCTTCAGACGTCCATCTGGGTTGTCCCCGGAAAAAGTTGAATTTTTCTCCTGAGTTTCATATTCGCATCTGGTATTGCACCGGTACTCTTCCTGCCACCCAACCTCGCTGTCTTGGTATTGAGTTCGGGTCCTTTTTTGTAGTCTTTCATTATCTCTAGGAACAAGCAGGAAGTCAGTCCTCACTTGTGGGTGACGTCGGCACCGATGGAGCCCAAGTGGAGCAATTCCCCAGCTTTCAAAGAAAGCCTTTGGGATTGCTGCCACGCATGCGTGGTCCTCTTCCTGCCCAAGGGTGCCACTTTGCTCAGTCTCCCTTTTTCCGCAGAGCCCTTCGGATGCACGTTCTCGTCCCTCGGTAAAAACATTTTTGTTTTTGGCCTACAAGCCTTTTGTTTTCCCAGTTGCACCGGTCCTCTACCCGTCCTTCTCCTGCTCTATCTCTTAGAGCTGTTGGGCATAGTTTTTTCTTTCTTCATTTTTTGTCACGGGCTTCACGCCCTTTTTTCTTTTTCCTAACTGCTGGCCGCGTGGGTCTTCGACCTCGCGGGGGGCCATTTTTGCCCCCATGGCCACCGACTTAAAAAAATGCGATAGATGCTCTAGGAACATTTTGCTTATGGACACTCATGACTGTTGTCTGGGGTGCCTCCGAGCTGACCATGATCTAAAGCTCTGTTCACTCTGCAAGAAAATGTCCTCTAAGGCCCTACTCAGTTATAAGCAGAAGTCCGAAGACATTTTCCGAAAGACCACCCTCGGTCGTCTCTCCTCTGGTGGGATCCCCCCTCGGCCCCGCGCTCTCGGCAGCACTCTGACCAGGGATCCCCTGAGGTGGAGCGGCAAAAAAAGAAGGCCTCAAAGTCACTGTCGGAGGCTCCCAATAAGCACGAGCGCTCCCGTGCTCGGTCGCTCAGCCCCCTTCGGCATTCCCAAGAGTTGCACAGGGAGCGGCCCTGCAAGGTACCCCGCACAGAAGCAGAGGCCTCCGGCGAAGGCGCCTGGTCTCCTGAGGGCCATCCTGGTGAGGACCCCCTCTCCTCCTCCACTCCTGACCAAGTAACCCTGGGATCAGTGCCTCAGGGCCCCATTCCCGTGTGGGAGTTCCGCATGCTGATGCTAGAATGCAGTGTTTCTGCGTTCATCGCTTCCCAGCAGGCACTCACAGCCAGTTTTGCTGACTCACGTCCAGAGACCATGGGTCCCATGCGTGGGACACAAAAATCCATCCAGGAAACCCCCGAGAGCTGCAGGCCTCATGAGGGTCCTCAACATTGATCTCGCTCGCCCTCCCATTCCTCAGAGGTGAGATCTTCCAGGGTCTCTGGCTACAAGTGGGCACTGGCCATTGGACAGGGCGATCTGCCCAGCTTGGTCTCCTCGACCGATTTCTCGGAGTGGGAGTTCGATGGGGACACCTCCCCAGAAACCTGTACCCACCGGGGCCTTCCGTTAGACCCCTCTCCGCCCGTGTTCCAGTGGCGCCCGCCATCCAAGGACACCTCCTTCCTGGTGTTCATTCAGGACATGGAACAGTCCCTAAACCTGGCCACTCTGGCCGATGAGGACCCTCATGCTGAAGAACTCGATATTCTTCAGTACAAGTCCCTGCCTAGGGAATCTCTCACTGTGCCGGTTCCTTCTATTCTATCTTGGCTGCTGCTGCACATGTGGGGGGCCCTCACCTCAGTCCCCATCGTGAGCAAGCACCTTGATACTATGTACAAGGTACAATGTGGGTCGGGGTTCAGAAAGACCCAACTTCACCACACCTCTATTGTGGTGGAGTCAGCCATGAGGAAACAGAGGAGCCCAAAATCTCACTCATCGGTACCGCCAGGCCAAGACTCGAGGGCCCTTGATGCCCTGGACCGCAAGGCCTACCAAGGCTCCATGCTCTCTTGTCACATTCAGGCATACCAACTATACATGGGTATGTTCTTGCGCGATTTAGCCAAGGAACTTGGAGAGTTCTCCGTGGGCCTCGAGGGTGAGCCCCTCAGTAGATTCGGTACTCTGTTGAAGTCCATCACAGACTACTCAAAATACCTCTCCCGAGCCGCCTACGACGGATTCAAGTCATCGGCTCGGGTGGCGGCCACGGGCATTGGAGCCCGTCACCAGGCATGGTTAAAATCCTCAGATTTGGAGCAGTGGGTGCAGGAAAAGCTCCTGGATGTTCCCTGTCTTGGTGAGCAGCTCTTCGGCAAGCCGATGGAGGATAAAGCCATGGAGATAGAAACGGAGTTTGTCACGAGAACCCATCTCTCATGCAAGACTTCCACTCTGCCCTGGAAAAAGCAACTAGCCAAAAAGCCCTTCTTTCCTCGGAAGAGCTTCCAGTACCGGGGCTACCCCCCATACCCGGCTACCCCCCATACCCGGCTACCCCCATGCAGACCACCCCGGCGCAGGGTAAGTTCGGCCAAGGGCATCGCAAGCTGAAAGGGCTGAAAGCCCAAACTCTGGCTCCTCCACAACCCACACAGGGGTTTTGATGCCATTGGCATAGCCCCTCACCCTCCAGTGACGCAGCAGCCAGTGGGGGGATGCCTGTCCTATATCGCCCTATCGGGGGCTTCCATCACCTCAGACACCTGAGTTTTCCAGGTCGTCCAAAATGACTATCGCCTTTGCTTTGACAGGCTTCCACCTCCTTTCTCCCCGGTGGAGCCTCCTCAACTCCCCACACACCAGGTTTTACTGCAGCAGGATCTACTCTCTCTCCTTGTCCAATGGGCAGTCGAGAAGGTCCCTCCGCACCTTCGAGGTCGGGGCTTCTGTTTCTGGTACTTCCTCATCCCGAAAAAGACGGAGGGTCTGTGGCCCATCCTCGACCTCCACAAGTTGAACAAGTTCTTGGTGCGGGAGAAGTTCAAGATGTTATCCCTTGGTGTTCTGCTGCCCTTCCTCCGGCAGGGCGACTGGCAATGCTCCTTGGATCTAAAGAATGCTTACACCATCATCTTAATCCACACCCAGCACAGGCAGTATCTGTGCTTCAGGGTGCAGGGAGAGCACTTCCAGTACAGGCTGCTCCCCTTCGGCCTTGCATCCACCCCACGAGTCTTTACAAAATGCCTTATCGTGGTCACTGCCCTTCTCAGGTGTCATGGCATGCCGGTCTTTCCCTACCTCGATGACTGGCTTGTCACGGGCTCCTCGGTCGAGAAAACCCAGCGAGCAATGTCGTGCATAATCCTTCCATTGGAGGACTAGGGGGTTCGTGGTCAACTACCCAAAGTCTCACCTCGAGCTGGTGCAGGCATTCGAGTTCATTGGGGTGCGCCTCGATACTCAGCGGGTGACTGCCTTCTTACCAGAGGATCGTGCTTACCGCCTCCGAGCTCTGGGGGCCCACGTCCAAAGCACTCCCTGGGTCACTGCTCAGACCATGCTGCACCTCCTGGGCCACATGGCCTCTACGATGCGTGTGGTCCCCCACACCCGCCTGCACATGTGGACAGCTCAGTGGTGCCTAAGCGTGCAATAGAGCCCATCCCTCAGTCACCTCAGGGACCTTGTCAGGGTCCTTCCCGACCTCTGCTTGTCCCTGAGCTGGTGGAACCCCCCCCCCCCACAACCTCCTCTGGGGATTGCCCTTCCAGGGCCACAGCACGATGTGGTGCTGATGACAGATGCTTCCCATTTAGGGTGGGGAACCCACTGCGGGCTGTTGTGCACGCAGGAGCAGTGGTCGCCCGAGGAGTCTTAGCAGCAGATAAACTTGCTCGAACTCCGGGTGATTCGGTGGTCCCTGAGGGCCTTCGAGGACCACCTCAAGGGGAGGTTGGTTCTTGTGCAGACTGACAACCGCATGGCGATGTTCTACGTCAACAAGGAGGGAGGCACAGGATCGCGCTCCCTCTGCTGAGAAGCAGTCCTCATTTGCTCCTTCCCTGTCTGAAGGAAGATGTCTCTTAAGGGTCAGGAGAATGTCCTGGAGGACAGGCTCAGCAGAATCCTTCGCCTCCACAAATGGCGGCTGGATCCAGGGGTAGAAGGCTGGCTGTTTCTTTGCTGGGGGAGGCCGGCAATAGACCTCTTTGCCAGTCCCCAGAATGTGCAGCTCCTCCACTTTTGTGGGCTGGTACCGCACCCGAGCAGGGACAGCCTCAATGCATTCCTTCTGGACTGGTCATTCAGCCTGCTCTATGCATTCCCTCCCTTCCCTCTCATTGTGAGAACCCTTTTCAAGGCTCAGCGGGATCGGTCATTGCTGATCCTCATAGCTCCCTCATGGCCTTGGCAGTCTTGGTTCCCGTTTCTGCTCTGACTGTCGACGGAGCCTCCTGTTCCCCTGGGCTCTGCCACGAGTCTGCTAACACAGGAGAAGGGGAGGGTGCAGCAGCCAAACCTAGCTTCCTTGTCCCTCATGGAATGGCAGCTGAACAGGTTTCCCTAGCCTCAATGGCCCTTCTGGAGGAGGTCGAGGAAGTCCTCCTTGCCTCAAGAAAGGACTCCACGAGACGAGCCTATGCCTTCAAGTGGAGGTGCTTCTCGATCTGGTACTACGGGCTCCAGATCAACCTATTCTTGTGCCCCATTCGATGGATCCTCCAGTACCTCCTCCATCTCTTGAAGGAAGGGCTGAAGTCAAACTCTGTCAGGGTATACTTGAGCGTCATCTCGGCAAACCACCTCCCCATTGAGGATAAGCCCCTCTCGGGGCAGCCGTTAGTCTCCCGCTTTATGCGGGGTCTTCTGCTTTCCAAGTCGCCCACTGACCTCCTCTGGCAGAATGGGATCTGAATGTGGTGCTCATGCAGCTCACCCATTCATCCTTTGAGCCGAAGGCGATATTCTCGCTCCAGCACCTGTCCTGGAAGGTGGCCTTCCTGGTGGCGCTGACCTCAGCCCATCGAGTCAGTGAGCTCATACCCACCCTAAGTTCCTACCTAAAGTCGTCTTGGATTTCCATCTGAACCAGGAGATATTCCTGCCAACTTTCTTCCCGACACCCCACGCCGACCAGGCATCGACGGTTCTCTACACCCTCGACTGCAGGAGGTCTCTCGCCTTCTACTTGCAGTGCACCCAGGCTCATCGCAAATCTGTCTGACTCTTTGTTACCTACGATTCCAATCGTCTGGGGCAGGCAGTCACCAAATGCACCCTCGCTATTTGGGTGGTAGACTGCATCGCCTTCGCTCACATGAAGGCGTGTGCTCCATTGGATCATCGAGTCACCACACACAGGGTTCAGGCCAAGGTGGCATCGGTGGCCTTGCTGCGCTCTGTGCCCCTGATGGACATCTGCCAGGCGGCGACCTGGTCTTCCACAAATACCTTCGCTGCTCACTACTGCCTGGAGACAGCACCTTTGGCCAGGCTGTACTCCATAACTTGTTCGGGGTATAAGCAACTCCTGCCCTTCTTCACAGCTACCGAGGGCTTCAACCCGAGGACTTGGGATCCTTCGGGCATCAGCTTCTGCTCACATCCTCGCAGAGGCGTTTTTGGTTACAGGTTCGGTAGCCTGTAGCTGGGGCATCCCATAAGTGAGGACTGACTTCCTGCTTGTTCCTGGAGAAAACATAGTTACTCACCTGTAACAGATGTTCTCCAGGGATAGCAGGAATCAGTCCTCACTACCCTCCCGCCTACCCTGATGAGTTGCTAGATTTTTCTCCTTCCCTTGCCATCTGCTTGGTAGGACTCGAGCTAAGGGATCTGATTGAGTAAGATGGCATCCTTGGGTGGGAAGAGGACCATGCATGAGTGGCAGCAATCCCAAAGGCTTTCTTTGAAAGCTGGGGAATTGCTCCGCACCGGCTCTGTCGGTGCCAACGTCACCCATAAGTGAGGATTGATTCCTGCTGTCCCTGGAGAACACCTGTTACAGGTGAGTAACTACGCTTTTGGTATCTTCGTGCCTTTTTTCCAACTGGCTGCCCGGCGGTCTTTGACCTTGCTGGGGTACTTTTCTCCCCAATGGCTGCCAGTAGCTTCAAGAAGTGTGATCAGTGTACCAAAATCATGTCTTTAACCGACACACACAACTGCTGCCTTCACTGCCTTGGGCTGGACCACGATCCTACAGCATGCAGTCTCTGCAAAAAGATGTCCAGTAAGGCCCTCAACAGTCACCAGCAGCAGAACGATAGTTTTTTCTCCGAGTCCCTGGTACCTCCGGAGGCCAGGGCCTCATCTGAAGCCATGACATCTCGGGTGGGCCCTTCTGAACCCGAGTGGCGCCGTGGTTCTACAGAGAGGGGGGTCTCCCTCGAGGGAACCCAAGAAGAAGAAGTAGAAGAAAACCTCAAAGGCAGCATCGCTGGATGGATCCGACATGCTGGGTACGTCCCAAGCCAGGTCCCGCAGTCTGAGATGCTCGTTTGAAGGATCAGAGAAAGAGCAGCCTGCAAAGATCCCCGAAAGGAATAGACCTCAGACTTACCTTGGTTGCCAGACACCATCCTCGTCAAGGACTCCTCTTCAGGGAAATTGGTTTCGAGCCCAAGTCCCTCAGTGCCCACACCGTTGGCTGTGGAGCCTTCTGGCTTGGAGTCCAGAATGGCAGCCCTGGAGCACAGTTTGTCTGCCTTCATGGATCAGCAGCAAGCGCTGTTGTCTGGTACTAACGGTTCATCCGCCCCCACCACCAGGCCCTCGACATCGAAGACAGGTACAAGAGGATGCCGTGATAACCAACCATTCCTCAAAAAATCTTGGCACACTTGCATTGTTGGTATGTTGTTTACACTATCCTGAGACATAATAGGAAATATTCCAACTGTATTCCAGTATAATGTTTTCATGGTATATTCAAACATATAAAACAAAATAGAGATGGTGCTACTTAGCTGTCGTCATTGCTGAGAATACAACCTAATATGACCTGGAAAGGAACAATGGCACCCTTCCCTAATATGGTAGAACAACCCTTGACAGTGATGACAGCTCTAAATGTTTCTTGTAGACATCTACATGTTTCATACATCTGTCTGCTGGTAGTTTCTCACACTCTTCACCTGTGATTTGCTCCAGCTCGTGAATGTTTTGAGAATTCATGTTACAAGGGGCAGATTCCAACTCTTTCCTAAGGTTATCGATTGGCCTGGGATCAGGACTCATTGGTGGCCAGTTTTACACAGCCCCCATACATATACTGCAACACATTGCCAGACACTACCCAGCCTGGCTCTCAGACAAACACCTCAATGGGCCTATCAGACTTGTATTGTTGACCCTGCACTAGGAGTCAGTTTCATCTACATGACTCCACCAATGTGGTTTCACATATATGTGCCCTGAAAAGTTTCATACACACAGGAGTGCTAACACTCCACTTGGGGGGTACATAGCACAAGCAATGTCCTCAGGTCCAGCTCCAGCTGAGATTGGGCACGAGGAGTCCCTAGTCTGTGGTAACAGGGCTTGCTCCAAAACCCTGTGGAGGATCTAGGAGAATGTGTGGACAGCTGCCAGCCATGGAAGGAAAGGGAACGGAGAGTTTAGTGAGGGATAATAGAGTACCAGAGAGGAAGGGATGACAGGAGAGTTAAGCTATAGGTGGGTAGGTGTTAGGGAGAGGAGGGCTTCTGAGAAATGGAGGGCAGCAACTGGCCATTAGGGCTTCTCTGATACAAGACAGGGCTAGTGATGGGTCACTGGTAGACATCATCTGGAAGTATGTATGTGATCATAGGGGAGCAGTGTGTGGCTAAGCAGAAAGGGTGGCACAGGTGCTTGAAGCTGTGGGACACCTTCCTCAGGTGAAAAGAGGCTAATGATTAGATGCACATAGGGATGTTGGGCGTGGGAGGAAGCTGCCCTGAGATGGGAGCAAATCCCCATTTGCAGTGGTCTAGGCTGCATGACCTTTGTCAACATTGCAGGTGACACTCAGAGAGAGGCAAGTACATGTTGTTGATGTCTATGTATAGGTCAATTGGCAAGGACATCTGCATGGGTCTTTGTGGCATCTCCAATCTCTTCACTACCCCAAAATGTGCAGGACAGGAACCCTGGTGGATAGTAACATGATTGCTCACATCAGCCACATAACTGTGTTTCCACACTATCAATGTCAGTTCATGAATATGTTAGCCCTTGCATTTACCACACAGGGCAGACACTTATGCACGGGCCCACATTACATGCCTCATCACTATCTGCTAAAGCTTGTAATGTGGGCCCTGGTACAAAAAATATTCCACAGCCAAACCCATGATCCACCCAACCCACCCCTAAATCCGATCCCTGATCCATCCTCCTGAAATAATCCCTGATCTGATCCCTCTCACAAGGAAGTATCCCCTGATCAGGCCTCCCCACCGAAAAACCCACTCTTCAAGAATCCCCCTCTAATCCCCACTTCTCCAGTCAAGGCTTCTCACAAGAGAAACTCTGATCCTGAGCCCCCTACCTGGAAAAAGTGGCCTGACAGACCTCTCTCAGGCCCTCCTTCACCTTATGAAGGCTCCATATAGCAGATTATCTTCTAGACCCTCTCCCCTGATCTCCTCCACTTCTGACCCTTCTGGTGCTGGGGTTCAAAATGGTGGATCTGACTTACTAGCAGTAGTTTTGTAGTGCTACTATTAGAAGTCATTCTGCCAAATAAGGACATTTGCTTCTTATTTGTCAGATTGATCCCTTGTGATAGTACTACAAGACCACCCCTTGGGGGGAAATCAAATCCACTATTTTGAACTCCAGCACAGGAAGGGGCAGGAGCGGAGGATGACTGTTCCTGCTTCCTACATTGGACTTCCTGGGAGTTCTTCCATAAGTGCTGGAAAGGTTTAAGGGGAGAAGGTACAGGTGGTCTGCTCTGGAGTAAAATAAAATGATGTTGGCATAAAATGATCCTCTTTAATATACAATTTCACATGAATTCAAACAGAAACTGTGATTCCACAGCTATCATAACAGAACTCTTCCACCTCATTCAAAAAGACTCCTATTGATTTAGAAGGAATTTTCCTCAGAGATTCACATAGTCAATAACATTTGCATCGCCAAAATGTATTTGTATAAAAATATATTTTAGTCAGAATTAATGAAGTATGCTGTTGGATATACCAAAAACACCAGTATCATTACCACAATCCGATGTTTTTCATCATTGTTAGGTTTTAGAAGTTTAATTTGTTGTTTTTATAAAATACAGAAAGATCAGAAAATTATTATAGAGGCTTCTAGATGTGTGATGCAAAAACAACTGTCTGGCATGAAGATTCTTCTCTTTCTCCATTGTTCTGCATCTAGAGATAGCAGAGCCTAAGAGACACTAAGTACATACTCCTCTATCCTCCTCCCCCCCCCCCCCCCCATTCCTGATCTTTGTGGTCCAAAGGATAAGGACTGACAGACTGAAAAGAAACCTAAAGTTAAAGGGCATGCTAAAATATAGAGGATTATGTATTTAAAGTGTGTCTATTTATTGCCATATTGTAAGAGACAAGATAAATATATGCAAGATAGAGAAACTAATTTTGTAGAGGTCAGGGCTGATTTGAGTAATATAATGAAGCTATGGTAAATAAAAGAGATCCTTGCTCTGTTGACCTCTTGCAATGCAAAGTTTTATGGAGCAAGCACAAAAGTAAATAAACCATTGACCATCAGTATGTACTACCAGAAAGGGGTCAGAAGAACAAGGAAAACTACATTCTGGCATATGATCTGTCATGTAAGAATATGGAAAAACCCATGTGTGCTGCTTGAGCACACTAGATAGGTCAATAACACTGTACTAGTTAGCCAATAAGATACTGGGGGTAGGGGCCTGTAGATTCAACAAAGGTATAAATGTCACTGAAATATGTAAAGGGGTGTGTCTGTATTTAGACACCCATTGCTATAGCAATGTGCTGAATAATAATAATAAAAGAGCTCTTAAACTGCTTCACAATATTCCTCTCTGAGTCTTATTGGCCAGTTTCGCCACAGGTGAATTGGTCACAGGTAAAGGTGTGGATAACAGCTGGGGGCTCATCCGGGATTTTCCCACAGTAGAGTGACTCCTGCTGAGTGGAGGTGGGAAGATGCCGTCTTGTTGATTTCAACAGTCTCACCTCCCCCTCTGCGGATATGATTATCTGCTAGCTGGTAATGGTCCCGGAGCTGAAAAAAAGTGAACAGAGGTGTTGTGAACCAGAGTGTGAAAGACGGTGAATTAAAAGGAGGCACTGCAGCAACCAAGCAATTCTGTGCACGGACCAAGGTAAGGAAAAGTGGGACTTTAGTACCTACCTTGGTGGTTGGGACATTCTATCGGGTCCTGAGACTGATTGTGTGTGAGTGAGATGTACAGTTGTGTACGAAGTGAGTGTGGAGTCCTTATCCGCAGTTCTGTAATACCACGAGGGGGACCACCAGAGATGGACAAAGTGAAGAGGCCGAGTAAGTGTAATAAGTCTCAGTGGGATAGTAAATAGATAGAATGGGAGGAAGCCTAGGCAGGAGTAAGGAAAAGGAGGGGGAGGAGGATAAGAAATGTAGTCTTTCCAACATTCCCCCAGATAGTCCCTTGGGAAAGATGCTAAAATATTGGAAAGATAAAAAGACCATTAAGATAAGAAGAAGATGATGAAATACTGTTGTTTCCTTTAAACAAAGTAAAGTATCTGTCCTCCTGCTGGTTTTTTTTTTGGCCCAAGTATGGGGCTGAGGAGGACTGGATTTGTTAGGCATTAAACATTTATGTGAACAGTAAGTCTGAAGTGGAGAAATCAAGGGAAAGGGGTGGGCTCCATATACCCCCTTTAAAGAGAAAAGGAGGGGGAGGGTCTAGTTCAGTATGCAGGGTAAAATTTCTTAAGAAAACCTCCTTATTCTGATCAGATAGGCTGCTATACTTAAAGACTAATAGATGCCTAGGCATTAAACACTTGTAAGCTTTGATTTGTCTTCTGTTTAAATAAGAACCTCTTTAATATATGTTTTAGTCTACAGTAAATATTGTTTTTCTTTCATTGCTGACTGGTGCAGGATTTAAGGAATCTGAATAAGATTGTCCAGACCCAGGATCCTGTGGTCCCAAACCCTTATATATATTGTTGAGCAAAATTTTGCATGACCACAAATGGTTCAGTATAGTAGATTTGAGGTATGTGTTTTGGGCCTGCTCCCTAGGCACTATGTAGATGACCTCCTAAGTTCAGGGAAACAGAATCCAGTTGTGATAGAAGCCACTAACAGTCTGCTGAATTTCTTGGGAAAGAAAGGATTAAGGGTGTCCCGGGAAAAATTACAATATGTGAAGAGGGAGGTTAAGTATTTGGGATACCTCATAAGTGAAGGAAAGAGAAAAATCAATCCAGAGAGAATAAAGGGTATTGTGGAGTTACCTTTGCCTAAAACTAAGAGAGCTGATATCCTCTTGGCCGGGCGTATGCCAACGCGTGAGAAATCTCAGACTTTTTCTCCAGCCGTCGCTGTGCTCTCCCAGCCGATGGTAAAAGGGCTGTGATGTCAGAAAGGTCTGGTGGAAACTGTTCTGTTTTCCTTTGACCTTCAAAGTAGGGGTTGAGAGCCCTGTCAGGACAATGGGGCATCTTGGGCCAGTAGTTTTGAGATTGCAACGTAAAAATGATTTAAATCCTGAGTGAATAAGAAGGTTATGTTATGTGTCTGTTCTTTGTCTTTGACTGTGTATGCTGTCAATCAAACTTAAAAAGTTAAAAGAGAATTTTATATATTGTGGCAAGCAACTCATAGAGGGCATAATTATTGTTCATATATTACAAAAACACAGAGTTGTAATTTGTATTTAGGAATTTAATAGCAATCACAATTAGTAACAATTCTCAAGCAACTTTTTAATTTTTAATTCTTAGTATTTAGGACTTCTCTCTCTCTTACTTAGTTGCATATTTAGATAAATGACATAGTAATCTGCATTTGCCTGAAGGAATCTGGACACAAGAGAGACCTGCTGTTTACTTTGCTATCTGTGTTTAAGATAACATCAAGGTTGGCTGTAACTCTGAGTAATTTGCTTTAAAATAACTTCATTGTTTTCAGATCAGTTTGATACCAGTCTCAGGTATTATGTATAGGATTTTAATTTAAATGTGACAAAGTATGGTTTTGAATTCACCTCCTTGCAGTTTCATGTCATTTGAATGCCTGTTTCCTGAACTGTAAGATTTAAGTTAATTACTTTGCATTGTTAAGCTTAGTGCGGATGACTGATGAACAGGACAGTAACACCATAAGTGCTAACTACACTGATCTTTCCAGTTTTATTTATTACAATATTGGATTTTAGGATAAATTCACCTGTTTTTCTGTATTTGAATTTTACGTGTTGGTGTCCAGAGAAAAAGTGTACTTTGTTTTGAAAGTTGTTGTTTTTTTAATTTCAGTTTCAGAAGTACAGTATATTGTAGCACTGTGAGATACAAATTTTCTTTAGTTTATACACTTGCACTTATATTACCAAATATACTTGTTGTAGCAGTGCATTATGTAAAGGTCTAGTACACTGTTTCTTTTGAACTTGCATTGCTCTTAAGTTTGCTGGAATTTTGGACAGAGGCTGATCTGAAATTGCTTTGTTCCCAAGCATATAGGTCACATTTAGTAGAAAGATGGAACTGAGTTCCCAGAAAATATGAGAATATTTGTAAAGTTATTTACAAATAAAGCAATAACATTAACTTGAGTTGATTGGACAAAACAAAATCTTGCTTATCCAGGAGAGGTTTGGGAAAAAGAATCAGAGAGAGAGAGACAGAAGGCCTGAAAAACATGAACCTTGTATATTTATGCCTCTGCAGAGACATGAATATTACACAAATCGTTGTGGACACTGCAGTTACAAGATCAGTCCTCAAAAGTTTTGAGTTTCCTACAGCACTCTCACTGGGAACAGTGTATATGATAGACTCTAGTCACACTTGAGATATATGTGACTGTCCTGTTAGAAGCCATACTTCTTCCTATTGGGATTGATGTTATAAAATGTTGCAAAATAATAGTTTTACATTGTATTTAGAAAGAACACATGTCCACTTAGTACTGGACCAATTAAGTTAATGGGAAAGGGACACTGTTTACTCATATTGTTATGTTTATTGAGAAGAATCTAAAATTTATATTTTCTACCTACCATTTGTTTACAATAATACTACGTTTTTAACAATTGTTTGATGTTCTTAGTAGCCTTGCCAAATAAAGATACATTAGTATGGTATAAAAAACCCAGAAGGACCTATGCATGTAGTTGGTGGAATGATGCAAGTGATGAAAAAGTGTTGTGAAAAAGTGTTGTGAAAAAGTGTTGTGAGGGATAAAGTAGGATATTAAGAGGAAGGACTCTGATGGACAGTAAACTGATGAAGGTCATTTAATGATGTGAAGTGATGTATCTGCTTAATGAATATGTAAACAAAAAAATGATGAACACTTTATTCAACTATGCCGTCTCCAGAATCTTCAATTCAGGAAGACATCTAAGCCCCAACACATACTCAACAATTGGAAATAGACACTTGGAGACAGGCTAGGTGCACCTTGCACCCTGATAAGCTTTGGAAAACCCACACTGACCATATGGTACTTCCAGATGCTTTTTGCCTCATTTTGCCTCTGTTTGTCGTGGCCAGGCATGCAAGAGCAAAGGAGGATAATTAGATGCACAAATTCTCACAATTTTGGTATTATTCTAAACGTGCCAAAATTGCAGATGTGTGTGCAACTTGTCTGATCTGTAAATGGTGCAAAGGGGGCTAAACATATAAAGATCAGTCAAGGGCACAATGGAGTATTTCCTACCAGCAAATGAATCTCAGTGATAGAGACAAGGAGTTTATCAAACTTTGAAACAAGGTTGACACCATATGAGATAGTTACTGGTAGACCATTTAAAATTTATAAAGCAATATTTATAGGATAGTAAATATGGATGAAATTAAGTTTGTCTCATTGTGAAATCTAATCTAGAATATTTAGTCTTTTCATTTAATATTGGTTCTGCTCTTCTGAATGAGGCCTGGAGCCATGTCACCAACTGCAATCCAGAGATTCCAGCAGAGATAATTGGCCAGAATCCAGATGGAACAGACCATCCCAAGAACCCCAAACTACACACCGCAGAAATGTGTGAAGGAGTCCCTACCTGGATCCATGCGTCACATTGAAAAAGGGGCCAAGATATCCATCTATGGGAATGAGAGGTTCAACTTTTGGGAAAAAGCAAACAAACTTCAGTGAAGCACACTACAAAATCCTGAAGAACTGCTGAGAAGCAGGACCAAATTATCTGGAAATAGGAAGAGGACTATTAGACTGACTGGGGGAGTGGGTTCTGATCAAGTCATGGAAAGTTACAACCTGACTGGGAGGGGCCGTACCAGGTGCTGCTCACCACAGAGACAGTGGTGCGCACAGCAGAAAAAGGCTGGACACATCATACCCGAGTCAAGGGACCTGTCACAGCCTTGTCTCTGATCCAGACCCCAGAAGCCTGGGAAGTACAACCAACTAAGGACCCCATGATTGTGAGACTGAAAATAACCCCAATAACTTTTTCTTCAGCCAGTTAAGGACTTTTGATGGGGAATTAATAGAAAAACGTTAAACATAGACTCTGCCTGGATCCTTCTGCATTCTACTGAGTTGCTTTAAAACTTGTGCTCTGACACAGAGCAAAGAATGGACTATATGAGAAGCACTGCTTCTTATTAAGTTGTGCATGGTAAGTACAACTGTGACGTATTTTCTGTATGTGTGGAGGAGTGGCCTAGTGGTTGGGGCAAGGTACTTCAGGCCAGAAGGTCAGGGGTTCAAATCCCACTATAGGACAGCAACCTTGGGCCAGAAGGACTGGGGTTTCTAGTCCCACAGGTGCCCCTTGTGGTCTTGGGCAAGCCACTTAACCCTCCATAGCCCATGTTCCCTGTAAAATAGTTATCTCCGAGTTATAATGCCCTGTTCAATGTAATTTCAGTTTGTTCAATGTAAACCGCACTGATGCAGAATAGTGTGGTATGTAAGAGAAAATAAATAAATATGCTTTTTCACCTAGTGTTACGTTATTAAGTAACGAGTTATCTGCCATTGAGATAGGACTCCTAGTAAACTTGTATATATTAGGGATTATTGTAAATTGTATTAGTGAAAAATCTGTATTTTGTGGGAAAAGGATGGGGTCAGGTCTAGTGGGCAACCACTTGGGATGTACCGCATAGTAAG
Source organism: Ichthyophis bannanicus (assembly GCA_033557465.1). Classification (NCBI taxonomy): domain Eukaryota; kingdom Metazoa; phylum Chordata; class Amphibia; order Gymnophiona; family Ichthyophiidae; genus Ichthyophis; species Ichthyophis bannanicus. The sequence continues at coordinate 531,044,109 of CM066033.1, forward strand.
AGTAAACCACTTAAAAGGAAGATATCAATTTTTAAAGAATTATTAGCCCCCAGTGCCCACGCGTACAATGTAACCCTATTATTCTTACTATAATACGGACTGATTCTGAAATTAATAGAACTTATGGGCTGGGGGTAGATGTCATGGGGGTAGACCCCCTAGGAAGATTTAGAATTGTAGTAAGGAAAGCCCCCCCCCCCCCCCCGAAGTAATTTTTCCTATTTCCCCAAGGTAGGAAAAATGGGAAGGATTTAACAGAAATCTTTGAAATTGAGACAGGATATGGAGAAACAAATGCCTGGGTGGAATGGGTCAAGTATACTGTTAAAAGTTTAACAAAAACAATTGCTATGCATGTGCCTCAGGAAGACCCATAGCACAGATAGTACCTTTTCCTGTGAACTGGAAGACGGATCTGGATGGAATGAACTGCATGAATGCCCTGTACCAGGATGAGACTGCCTGGGGAAATGAGAGTTTTAAGTCTCTCGCACTTCTTTTCCTACCATTAAGGGAAAAAGATATAAAGGTACCTCCAGTGTTCTCAGCAGTGTATGGGAATCATTCTGCCTGCCTCACCAGGCAGGGAAAGGCCTATACTAAAGCTGTTAGAGAACTAGTTTCTTGTACCGCAATTCTAAATATCACTGAGATTGGTGATCAATAAGGAAACTATTCGATGTTGCAAATACCCAGGGAAGATCTATAGTGGTACTGTGGAGGTAAGATGCTGAGACCGGCTATTCCATTCACCCTGGCATTTGAAAAAGAAATGATAACTTACAAAGATAGAAGCAAGAAAAATGTGTTAGGAACGTCATTTGATGATAGAATTTACATTGATGCTATAGGGGTGCCCCAGGGAGTCCCAGATGAGTTCAAAGCCAGAAATCAGATAGCAGCAGGGTTTGAATCAGCATTATTTTGGTGGTCCACAATTAATAAAAATGTAGATTAGATTAATTACATATACTACAATCAGCAAAGATTTGTAAACTTTATCAGAGATGCAGTGAAAGGGATAGGAGAACGGTTGGATGTCACAAGCAAGATGGCCTGGGAAAATCTATGATTTCACTGGTCAACAAAGTTTTACAAAAGTCATGTTAATTTAATAAAAATAGTAATTTCTTATCAATTTTTATATGCTGAACACGAATATGACAGTGAAACTGCAAAGTTGGCTCTAGTTTTTTTATAATCTACAAGAATTAATATTTACATCACGAAATGCATGTCAATAGTAAATATAATGAAGCTCTGGTAAATAAAAGAGATCCTTGCTCTGTTGACCTCTTGAAATGCAAAGGTCTTATGGAGCAAGCACAAATATAAATAAACCATTAACCATCAGTATGTACTACCAGAAAGGGGTCAGAAGAACAAGGAAAACTGCATAAGAATATGGAAAAACCCACGCGTGCTGCCTGAGCATAATAGATAGGTCAATAACACTGTATTAGTTAGCAAATAAGATACTGGGGTTAGGGGCCTGTAGATTCAACAAAGGTATAAATGTCACTGAAATATGTAAAGGGGTGTGTCTGTATTTAGACACACATTGCTATAGCAATGTACTGAATAATAATAATAATAATAATAATAAAAGAGCTCTTAAACTGCTTCACAATATTCCTCTCTGAGTCTCATTGGCCAGTTTGGACACAGGTGAATTGGTCACAGGTAAAGGTGTGGATAACAATCATCGCTCCTTGTCATTCTTTCAATGCCCTTGATGTAACTATCCCTAAAAAGTGATTCAACAAATTTTTGCATTTTATCACTTAGCAAATCCCATGACAAGGTACCTGTTTGAATTCATGTGAAATTGCATATTGAAGAGGATATGATTGTTGTTAATGGCATCATTTTACTTTATCCTTTGTGAACGTTTTGCTGACTTGGAGAGTGGTTATTGTTAGTTTGATCTGCTATTTGGGGGTCACATTGGGGGAGGTGGTGATCAGAGGAGGGTCTTCACCCAGGATACCTTTTCTAGGCAGGGGCTGTCTGCATACAGGAAGTTCCCTTGTGGGGTTTAATCAAGGAAAGGGGGATCCAAAGGGGGAGTTCTTGATGAAGGAGTTCTCTGGTGGGGGTCTTGATCAGGTTCTTTCTTGTGAAGGGGACTGGATCGGTAAGACTGGGGATCAGATTGGTGGGATGCATCAGCGATCGAATTGGGGGTGAGTCAGGTTGATCATGGCTCTGTAATTCATTTTTTTAAAATCTCTATGGGCAGCAATCATAGCAGCTAGCTGTCAATGATGGTCATGCTCGATCTCCACCCTGAACCTGCCCCAGGTCTAGCCCAACATGTTTTTTTTTACCATGATGCTGTTTTTAGCATACGGTAATCATTAGTATAGGTCTGTGCTAATGGTTACTGCGCATTAAAACCTGCACTAAGGGAGGTACTCATTTTGATTTTGCTACTTGTGTGCTGCTGCACGTTCGAGCAGAATCTTGATTCCATCTTGCATGCCAAGATTGACATAGCTCCTCCCACCCAACATCTGAGATTTAAGTCAGCTAGTTCCATAGAATGCGGCTGTGTGCCCGTGGACGCATGCCTGAAGAGGCATGACCTAAAGGGCACACCTGCCTCTTAGGAGCCCCTTTGGAGCACCTGAGGATGCCTGAGGTTAACTGAGGAGCAGCCTTTTCCCTGTAATCTTGGCATAGTTATGGGGAAGCGTAAAGCCAAGAACAGGATTCCTGTTCTGCTTAAGCCAGTACAGGGCCCAATGGACCATCATGTGGTAAGTGTCTTTTCCACTGCTATGCCTTCTGTTCCAGCTGTGGGTTTGAATTCTCCTTTGGACGCCTTGCTAAGTTCGGGTTCTCGTACCCCTCCCCTTCAGACCACTGTCTTAGGTGTTGTGATCGGGTCTGGTTCCTTTGTAGGGGGTGTTTTAGCATCTTTCACCTCTACTCCACTGCCTGAAGAGGGATCTGACCAACTTATTCTTCTAAACTCTGTTACCCTGCTCTGGTACCTTTGCCTGGGGGAGTCATGGACTTGGTGCCTGCCGGTTCAGACCAGGAGACGTTTCCTTAAAGGATGTGTGGCTTGCCGTGAGTTGGATAGAAGGAGTGCTAAAAGTACTTTGGCCAAACTCTGCAGCTTCTCTTTGGACACTGCTAAAGTTTTTCAATATCATGGAACATTGCTCACAGATTTAGATAATAGGTTATCTAGACTCGAAGGCTCTGTAGCGAGGTCCAAGGGATGAGTAATGCATTTGTTAAGGGCAGCTTAATTTTGCAGAATAAGATTAGACTGTTGTAAAATTTAGCCTGGGCAAGGAATTTAAGGCTGTTAAATTTTCCTGTGGTTTGTCTTTCCCCCACTAGAACTGTTGAAGAAATACTGCCAGGAGGTTCTTTTATTATCACAGTTTGATGAATCATCTGTTTCTTCTATATATTATTTCACTCGTGGTGTCTCTCAGTCACTGGGAGGGGAAGTCGACGAGCTGGTTGATGTTGATAATCTGGAGGACTTAAATTTAGAGTCATCGCTAGATAATGTTTCTATAAAAGCAATCCTTGTGGTTACTTTTAAATCTGTCTTGGATAAAAGGATTATTATGAAAATTTTCTTCGCAAAAAAGGCTCTCCCTTTTGGGGGCTACCTATTACTATGTTTCCTGATGTCGGTAAAATTATGCAGCTGCGCAGGAAATCTTTTGTGCAATTAAAGCCTAAAGTCCTTGTTGCAGGAGGAACATTTCACTTACAATTTATTTTATTTATTCATTTACATTCTCTTGCAAATGTGTAGTGTCATATTCTCTTTCTAAGTATGTCCTTACAGATGTTGCCCACCTAGAGAAATTTCTTTCAGATAAATGATTATTTCCTTGGTCCAATTTTTTGTGTAAGTTGAGTAAGAAAAAAGGGGTATATTCAGTTAAAATGGGTTGTCTTGATGCAATTTGGTATAGACCCTTAATGTGAATTATTGCCATTGTCTTTCCTTTTTGTTTCTGCCTGTTTTCTTATTTCATTGAGATGATTATATATTGAATGAGATGGTATTCTTTTTTGTTGCTTATCGTAACATATTGAAATTCTATAAATTAAAAAAGAAAAACCTGCACTAAGTGCGTAATGGTCTTTAGTAAAGATGCCCTCAAAATCTAGCCATTCAAATTTTGGCTTGCTTGATTACATGAATATTCAGCTAAAACATAGCCAATTAGATTTATCCATATATTTGTTTACAGGTAACCAGCCATTAACCAGTTTTTATGTATCTTTCAGTTTTTATTGAGGAGGGAGTTTTAGCACTGTGAAAGCACATTTTAGATATGTCATTTAGGTGCCCTCAGGGATGTACAAGTCGTGGAGCCCGATTCCCAGAAGGATACATCCGGGCCTTCCAGATGTCCGCGATGAAGATGGGCCCATTAGGACCTGATTCTAGATTGCCAGAATGAAATGTTCCTGCGGTACACAGAAACAGGCCGTGGACCACCTGGAATGCCCCTGCTGCCTGTGGAGATGTCCTCCCTGTAGGTACCCCCAACTACCACGGATTAGGCCCCCCACTTCCCCGCCACCTGACCCACAACTGGCCAGCCGGGGCCAGTATTGTGCGGTGGGCACCCTCCTCTACCCAGCTCCAGCCAAGGAGGGGTTCCCCAGGCCCGATTGCCAAGTCAGCAGTAATTATTCCATCTTTGAGGTAGAATAATTAGCACATCCCCTTTGACTCAGCAGTATGTACAGGGACACGCAGCCCAGTAACCCGCGTCTCTGCATTGGGCCCATAATATCTGAAATTCTTTAGGAAGTGGATATATGTAAATGCATTTGACAATTGACCTATCCCTGCCCTGAAATTTAAGGGGCTTGTTTACAAAGCCGCGGTAGCGATTCGCGATCGTTATCGGAGCCGCGGCCCCATTGAAATCAATGGGGCCGCGGCTCCGATAACGATCGCGAACCGCTACCGCGGCTTTGTAAACAAGCCCCTAAGTGTCTCCATCAGTATACTAGAAAACAAGGATGTGCAGAATAAAGGCCCAGACATATGCATGGACATGGATGATTTGAGAAATGCGCACATGCAAAATATGGACATGCGAGAACCCAGCAACATATTGGGAATTAGGAACTGGATTTGGCTCATGCCTTTCTCAGAAGCTCAAAGCAAGTTATATTTATTTATTTATTTAACAGGTTTTTTTGTACCACTTTATCATTTTTGTCAAAGCAGTTTTCAGTGTAACTTAAACTTGGCAATGTTCATTAAACAGGAACATTGATAATTTGAATTCTTCAGGAGCAGTAGAGGGTTAAATGGTTTGCCCACGGCCACAAGGAGTGCTAGTGGGAATCAAACTCTGGCCTGTAAAATTCCGGCCTTTTTAACATCACTCCTTGGATGTGAAGGTGTGAATGAGCATTTTCAAAAGTACAAACTATGAATAGGGCTTCTAAAATATCCCACTTAATTATTATGTTATTTTATATTTTGTGACTCAGATGATTCTCCTCCTACTGAGAATAGGGAATGAGATTTAGCCGAGTATCAATTTGTTTTGAATTATTCTGTTTTGTATAAACTGTAATCAAATTTTAATCTTTCTTATTTAATTTGCATATATATTGCATGTATTTGTAAAATTGTATTTTATAGGTTATAACCCAATTTGGATAGTCCTATGGGACTGAAGAGGTGGGATATAAATGTAAGATGGGATTACTGCTCAGTGGTTGTAATAGCATATCAGTTATATTATGCAGTTGTAAAAGATGTTGGAATGAAAATAATACATACACTGAGTCTTTCAATTTGAATTTAATTTATTTTTAAACACTTTTTCAGAGCTGATCAAATTGATTTACAGTGGTAAAACTTATATCATCATTACAAAGCACAGATTAAGAAGACAAGGTCAATATTGAAAGGGTCTGCCTACTAGTCCTCAAGTTAGACAGACAAAGCTTGAGGTCTGTATAATTTTCCCTGCTGTTTGGTTCCTTTTTTACAGGTATATAGAAGCAGCAGTTGGGACCTTTGTAGGACATGGTTTTACTTTATTCAGACAACACTAGTATTCGGCACCAGAGTAAAACAGGCTATAAAAATATCAGACCTAATGCTATCCAGGTAAAGATATTAGTCATGTGCAGGGACAAAAAAAGTTAGCTTAAAATGAAAACAAACCACATTTTTAAAAATCTCTGTCATAATTGTGCGCCTTCTATGCACAGTAAAACTTTCTTCGTGTGCTAATCGTTTGTGCCCATGTTAATTTGTAGGTAGACGCATGCACAAGCAATTTGATTGTTATTTCAAAGCACCCAAGGTGGATGATTTTGTGGGTTAGGGTGAGAGATTAAAATTTTATCCTAGACAGGATGGGGAGCCAGTGTAGGTGTCGGAGTATAGGGGTGATGTGGGATCTTCTGGAAGTCTTGAAGATTAAACGTGCAATTGTGTTTTGGGCCAGTTGAAGTGGATAGGTGCTCTGTTTTGGAAGGCCGCGATATATAAGGTTACAGTAATCAAGGGTAGAGGTAGTTAGGGCTTGGCAAATGGTCTGGAAGGAATCTGGGTTTAAAAGTGGGCAGAGGTTTCTAAGGGTTCTAATTTTGGAGTATATATGGAGCGGGTTGTTCTATTTATTTGATCTCCAGGAACAAGCAGGAATGTAGTCTTCACATATGGGTATCGTCGGTACCCATATTTTGGGAGCATCCCTCAGCACATGCGTGCTGCCTTCCCACCTTTCCAACTGTCCCTCTTCAGTTTTTCGTTTTCCGTGGAGCCGACAGGACACATACCTTGTCACCGCAGAAAATTTCTTCTTTTATCTTGCCTCCACATGACGCCTACCGGTACTACCAGTTCTTTTCTTTCTTTTCTTCTTAAAAAAAAATAATTCTGAATTGTTTCTCTTCAGAAACTTCTTTTTCGGTGCTAGGAGCCATTTTGGGCACTAGGACTCATTTTTCCTTAAAGATGGAAAAACCAGCTAGTGGTTTTAAAAAATGCACTAAGTGTGGTGGCACCATTTCCATCACCGACACCCATGACTGGTGTCTTAAATATTTAGGCCCTGACCATTCTCCATCTGAGTGTCTCTCTTGTATGGGAATGACTAAAAGAGGAAGACAGAACCGGGCTGCAAAGCTCGGTACCCTCTTTTCTTCGGATGCCAGGTCCATTGCATCGACGTCTTCATTAGCCTCTTCTTCCTCCCATGGATCTCAGGTAACTAAACATATAAGCTGGTCCTCAAAGGGTAGCTCTCCTGCAAAGCATCGAGAGGCCATTGGCATTGCCCTTGAGGGAACCACACTGGCAAAACAGCCCCGGCGGGAGGCTTCGGCCTCCAAAGCATCAACGGGGTTCCAGGATGTTCTCGAGACCTCAGCCTCGACAGAACTACTGGTGTCATGCTCAGGGGTCCCGGCCGCCTTCACCGGTATCGACACCCAGGCATCAGCATCGTCGATAGACCAGAGATTCCTCGCTACTGAGCGCAGTATTGCAGCTCTCCTTATAGCTGCAGTACCATTGACACCGATGGTTCAATGGGCACCAGCACCAGTACCAATGCCGGTACCAGCACAGATACCGGTACCAGCACTGTCGGTACCAGCCCCGGTGGGAATTCTTCCCATGCCGTCTTTGCCTGGCATCGAAAGATCGATACCGGGACCGTGCCTTACATGAACATCTTGATCAGAGATACTCCGATTCCGTTGACTCTGATAATTCTGCCGGTACCAGAGTTTTTCTTCCGGAAGACTCTTCTTCTCCCCAAAGCAGAATTTCGCCTCCGGAGGACATGTCTTTTCAGGATTTTATTTGTGATGTTGCCAAAGGCCTCTCAATCACAGTAGCTCCTGAAAAGGAACCTATAGCAAAGGAATTGGAAAGTGTGATGGCGCAGAAAGCAGAGAGAATAGAGAAAGAGGGAAAAAACAGGCATTTTCCCCAGATAGTAGGGAAAGAACCAGAAGTTTAAGGGTTAAAACTTCTGAACTAGAAAAAAACTCTCCACAGAAAGCAGGTAGCAAGGAGGCACACCCCAGCTCCATGGTTACCAACCCTGCTCACGAGGGACAGCTGGGGGTGGGGCCAGGAAGCCGAAGGGGAAAGCACTCATATAAACTGCCAGAGAGTGAACTCAAGGGAGAGGAAGCAGCAGAGGAGGAAAGAAAGGAGTCTGAACTCAGAGGGAAGCCTGAACTCAGAGAGAGGTCTGAGAACCATGAAGGGAAACGCTTGACGAGGATTCCTAGTTCTGGTTCCAGTACAGCTTGGAACAGGTCAGAACGTCCCAGGAGGGGAGGAGGTCCTAGAAGCTCTGGAGAACCACGCAAAGAAGGTACCCGGGGAGTCAAGGGAGCTTCATTGGAAACCTCTGGGAGAAGGGCAGAGCCAGCCAGAGGATTTGGAGCTAACCCAGGGCCCTGTAAGGGAGACAGGAGATATACTTCTAGAAGGAAAGCTTACCCAGGGGAGTTGGTCAGCCATGTTGGCAGCAGAAGTCCTTCCCCCGAAGTATGCATGGAGCATGAGCCTTCAGCAGTAAAGCCTGTTAAGTGCTCAATTCCAAAAGATAAGGTGAGCAGCCTAAAGCCTTCTATTAACTCCTTAAAAGCTAAGAGACTTTCCAACTGCTATACTATTCCTCAGAGAAGGAAGGACACTGCCTTGACTAAGGTCTTAGAAATCCTGAAGGGATTAAAGCCTGATAGTTTTGAGTATGAATCCTGTGCCTCTCAAGCAGACTCTGACCTGGAGAGTATGGAAATAGAGATGCCTGGTTTAATAGAGGAGAATTCTGATGAGGAAATGGAATGTTTGGTAGCCTCTAGGCATTGAGAAAGGCTAGAACATTTGCAGAAGATATAAACCTGGTAGCTGCTCCTTCAAGAGAGCACGGCTGGGAAATATGCAAATAAGGTTCCTGAAGTTTTAAGCCGTAGCTGAGTGTGTGAGCATTTGTATGCTAGAAAGTGAAAAGCCTGAGATACAACAAGCTGAAGGAATTACTTGGTGAAAAGAAAGAAAAACCAATGTGTAACAGAAGTTTGCCTGCTTGGAAAATGTAACAACTTCTGTTTGTTTTAAAGCTATGAAAGAAGATGGGGTTTTTTTCTAATTCTTTTAGCACCGGAGTTTCAGTGCTGTGTTTGGTTATAGTATGAGGAAATACTGTGTTTTCATTTAAGTGCCAAAGCTGAAGAGAAGCGAGTTTGCTTTTGTTTGATGCTGTTGGAAAATATCCTTACCTTATCCCGATAATTGGAATCTTTAAAGTTCCTTTGGCTGAAAATAATAAAAATCCTGTGTGCCTATAATTACCATCTTGGCTGGATTATTGCACAACTACAAGAAATAGGCACTTAAAACAAATAAATATATTGACTGCCTGTTCCCAAGCCTTAGGCAACCGCCAGGGCAAGGGAGGCGGTGACAAAAGTCTCCAATATCCTAAGGCTCTAAAGGAGGCAGCCACTCTGCCCATTCATGAAATTCTTCATGATTTGATGCTCAGAATGTGGGAGACACCTTTGACCACATCTCCTCATTCTAGGAGACTTGATACCATGTCCTGGATTTCAAAAGACTCAGCTGCCACACCATTCAATGGTAGTGGAGTCAGCCATGCGTAAGATGAAAAGTGCAAAGAGACATGCATCCAATCCTCCAGGTCGTGAATACAGGACTCTTGACGCTTTTGGACATCAAACTTTTCAGGCTTCCATGTTTTCAGCTAGGATCAGCTCATATATTTTCTATATGCTTTTGATGCTAGTCATTTGGGACTTCCAGTCTCCAAGAGGACTTTATCCAAATGGATTGCACAATGAATATCCTTTGCTTATGAGAGTAAGAGTCTTCCTCTTCAAGGCCATGTCACAGCTCATAATGTGAGAGCCATATCAGCCTCTATGGCTAACCTTCACTCTGTGTCTATTGATGACATTTGTCAAGCAGCTGCCTGGGCTTCGGTACATACCTTTACAGCCCACTACTGCCTAGATAAAGCCTCCCATCAGGATGCCTTCTTTGGCCAGGCTGTTCTTCAAAATCTCTTTCAAACTTAATACAACTCCTACCCCCAACCCTGGTAGGATGCCAGAGATCCATGGGAGGAAGCATGGCCCACCTCACTATAGGTGGCAGCTTCCTGGGGTCATCTCCCTGGCATCTTCAGCTAGGGAGTCCCCATATGTGAAGATTACATTCCTGCTTGTTCCTGGAGATAGAGTAGTTACTCACCTGTAACAGGTGATCTCCGGGAACAGCAGGAATTTAGTCTTCACAACCCACCCACCTCCCCTAGGAGATGTCTCTCTATCTCTCTGTTTCTTTCCTCTCTCCCTCTATCCTTTCACTCAGCTACAAACTTAACTGAAGAGGGACAGTTGGAAAGGCGAGAAGGCAGCGCGCATGTGCTGAGGGATGCTCCCAAAAGCATTCCTATTGGATGCTGGGGAGCGTTCCCACGCAGGCTCCATCGGTACCGACGATATCCATATGTGAAGACTAAATTCCTGCTGTTCCCGGAGATCACCTGTTACAGGTGAGTAACTACACTTTCCTGGAAGGTGAGGTTCTGCTCAGTTATAATTCCAAGATCCTTAACCTCTGTTTTAACAGAAATAGTGTAATCGTCGAGGACAAGTGATTTAGCGGGAGTGTAGGATGTGTAAGTGAATAGATGGAGGGCTTCTGTCTTGATTAGATTAATGAACAGATTATGCTGCTGGAGACAGTCTCTGATTTCCTTGAAGCAATTGCTGATATTAGCGAAGATTAGTTTTTTTGTGTTAAATGGTGTGAAAAACATGATGCCGTCTGCATAGAGTTGATAATGGATTTTGTATTCTTGGAAGATTTTATATATGGGTTGGAGAAAGATGTTGAAGAGGAGGGCAGAGAGGCTAGAACCCTGAGGAACATCTTGAGATTGAATGAAAGGCAGGGAGGATTTATCACCAATTCTTACCTGTTGAATTCTGTGGTCCAGGTATGAACGAGACCAGTTGAGGGTGGTACCTCTGAGGCCTATACATCATGGAGTCTGCCAAGAAGCTTGTTATGAGGAAGGGGAGTCAAATGCAGAGTGTATATCCAGAAAGATTAGGAGACATCCTTGGGTAAGAGTTTGGCTATTGTGGCCGCGCCCCGTCTGCCTAGGCGGTTGCCTAGTGGGGAGCGCTGGACATCACTCTTCTTTTGTGTAGTTGTGGGTTTGCTTTGTCAGCAATTCGAGTGGAAGAGGAACACAGGACAATTTGTTAACTTAAATTGCTTTTTATTTATTTCTTTCTGGAACCAATTTTGGCAAATGACCTTGCTGAGGCAAATGACCTTGACAAGGCAAACAATATTGCAAACTGAAAATACAGGATATTTTCTCCCTTAAACTTCTCAGCAATATTTCTTCAAGTAGTTACTTCACTCTTGATACTCTTTTTAGCTTCTTCCATTTACAAAGCAGTGTAACACTTTTTAAATGCACAGTTTTCCAAAAACTTCTGTAAGACAGTTTTTGACCTTTAACTCTCAGCTGCTGCAGATTAGGATATCTCTCCTGTGCTGCCTCCTGGTTTAAAACCGCTAGCCCTGTTAACCTGGCTTCTTCAGAGATACAATTGGCTGCTTTTAAACAATGAGGTTCTTGTGACTTCTTGTCTGCTTTTCACCTTGGCACACAATAACACCAGCACAGATTATCTTCTTAACCTGTTACCCACAGCTTCTTATAAAAGCATTAAACACGGCTTATACAAATCCCACACTCCATGGATTCTGCAGAGGATATTGAGAGTCTGAGTACAGCTCTATTTCCCTTTCTTCTGGGGTGCTATAACACTCAGGGCTTGGGGCACGTTCTGGAACGCTATGCTTCACTTCTTTTAAAAGCTTAAGAAGTTTCCCCCATTTTAACTTCTGGCTTCCCCTTTTTTACCGGGTCAAAAGCTCTTGCCCTTCTTCCTCTTAGCCACTCCTGTTCAGGACACACACAAGTTGCTTTACTGGCAGAAACCCTCTTTTCAACTGGTTTTCTGTACTGCCTAATCACAGACTCAGGACTTGAGCTGTTACTTTCAGAATCAGTCATATACTCCTGACATCTTCCCCAGCTCCACTCATGCCCACAACCTTTGCACTTGCCTTGGGAGTTATGGCTGGTCCCCTTTGAACCTCCAGGCCCTACAGCCTTATACTGCTGTTTCTTCCCTTGGTTCCTCTGGACTCTTGGCCTCTCCTTCTGGCTTTTAGCATGCAGTTTTCCTTGAGCACGTCCTCTCTCTGCTTTTGCTTCAGCTGCTGTATCTGTATCCTCTCCCTCTGTGTCCTCTCTCCCTGTTGCCTCTCTCCTCTTACTTCCTGAGTGACGCAGCTTAAATATCCTGCAGCTTGTTTCCTTCTCTGGCCCCACCGTCTCTCTGCCTGCATAAGCTCTAAAGGCTGGGTGTGGCTTCAAGCTATCCCTATTAGTGTGTGTTCTAGCTTCTTTTCCTGCCTGGGAGCTATGCTGTAGTGAGCCCTTCCCCCGCTCATGAGAAAAAAACTATTTTTTTCCAGTTTTAAAAGGCTCAGCTACCTGCGCATCACCACACTATATGTGATTACTATATCTAGGAGGAAGGTTAGAAGGGTTTCGACACCATGGTTCTTTTTGAAACTGTGCTGGAAAAGATCAAGGGGGCATGATCGTCAATGAAGTTCTGAAGCTGTGTTTGGACAATCAGAGTTGTTTGTATTATAAGGCTAGTTGCTAAGGGGTGAGCTTGATTTCTTCGTTTTCAGTGGTTGGCATTTTTCCACAAGACACAGTCCTGTCAGTACTGTTATTTAATATTTACATTGTTCCTCTAAAGTTGGAATTGGAATTGGAATTGCAGTACTCAGAAGTGCTGGGAAAGGTCTCGTGGAAAGTTACATAGAAAAAGCGAAATTGCTAAACAAATACTTCTGCTCTGTTTTTACTAAAGAAAATCCTGGAGATGGACCAGCTGTGACTCCCAAATATAAAAATGGGAATGCAGTAGATACCACACCATTCACAGAAGGCGAGGTGTTGGAAAAACTTGCTAAACTGAAAGTGGACAAAGCCATGGGACCGGATGGGATATATCCCAGGATACTGAAAGAGCTCAGAGAGGTTCTTGCAGGGCTGTTAAAGGATGTATTTAACAGATCCTTGGAAACAGGAGAGGTTCCTCAGGACTAGAGAATGGCTGGTGTCGTACCTCTACACAAAAGTGGTGACAGGGAAGAAGTGTCAAACTACAGATCCGTGAGCCTTACCTTGGTGGCGGGAAAAGTAATGGAGGCGCTCCTGAAAGAGCGAATAGTGAACTTTCTCAAAACCAACAGGTTGCAAGATCCGAGGCAACATGGTTTTACAGAAGGACGGTCTTGCCAAACAAATCTGATTGAGTTCTTTGACTGGGTGACCAAGGAACTAGATCCGGGGCATGTGATGGATGTCATCTACCTGGATTTCAGCAAAGCCTTTGATACTGTTCCTCATAGGAGACTTGTCAATAAACTCAGTAGCTTGTGGATGGGTCCCAAGATGGTAAACTGGAATAGAAATTGGTTGACTGACAGACAACAGAAGGTGATGGTACATGGAGCTCACTCGGATGAAAGGAAGGTGGTTAGCGGGGTGCCCCAGGGTTCGGTCCTGGGCCCGGCACTGTTCAATGTATTTGTGAGTGATATTGCTGAAGGACTGAATGGAAGGGTCTGTCTTTTTGCAGATGATACAAAAATTTGCAACAGAGTGGACTCCCCTGAGGGAGTGGATAACATGAGGAAAGATCTACAAAAGCTGGAAGAATGATCTAATGCTTGGCAATTATGATTTAATGCGAAAACGTTCAGTGTCATGCACTTGGGTGGCAGAAATCCAAGGGAAATGTACGCAATAGGGGGTGAGAGGTTGGTGTGCACGGTTCAGGAGAAAGACCTTGGTGTGATTATCTCTGATGATCTCAAGGTGGCAAAACAGTGCGACAAGGCGGTGGCAAAAGCCAGGAGGATGTTGGGCTGCATACAAGGAGGGATTACCAGCAGAAAGGAAGAGGTACTTATGCCACTGTGCAGGTCGCTGGTGAGGCCTCACTTGGAATACTGTGTTCAGTTTTGGAGACCATATCTTGCAAAAGATGTAAAAAGACTGGAAACTGTTCAGAGGAAGGTGACCAAAATGATTTGGAGCCTGCGTAAGAAACCTTACGAGAAGAGACTTGAAGACCTAAATATGTACACTTTGGAGGAGAGGAGGGATAGGGGAGGTATGATTCAGACCTTTAAATACTTAAAGAGGAACTATGAAGGGGGGGCGGAGCCAGCGCGAAACCGGCATGGCGGTGTAAGTCCTCTTCTCGTGGGCCTTGATGTTGAAATCCTGACTGCCACCCGTATATATTCCTACTGCGTTGGTGGAATCGAGAGGCTTAAGCTGGAGGATGGCGGGGAGCAAGCAAACGAGATTGGAATTTGCCTCTACGCCTGCAGCGACGGGGTCCAAGCGATCGAAGTCAGATCCGCTATCGCCGCAAAAATCTGGGCCTACGCATGGATCTACGGATGATTTGCATCAGCTTTTACAAGAGGTGCGGGCAATAAGAAACCGCGTGGATTTAAATGGTGAGACGCTATCTGAGCTGCAAAGTGACATTAATGATATGAGCGCGCAGATCCAATCTCTTTCTGTCAGAGTGGATAAGGTGGAAGCAACGGCGGCTGGGTATGAGGAACGAATTAAACATGTTACTTCTGTGACCCGTAAGATAGACTGGCTTGAGAGAACGATGGAGGACATGGGCAATCGTGCCAGACGCAATAACATCCGCGTAGTTGAGCTGGCTGAAGGTGCAGAAGGAGATGATCCCATTCGCTTTATGGAGGACTTTCTGCCTAAAATATTTAAGATTACCTTTGCACGCCCTCTGGAAATCGAACGGGCGCATCGGATCCCGACTTTCCCGTCTGGCTCTAATTCTCAGGCTAAGCGTCCCCGCCCTTTTATTATGTGCCTTTTGAGGCACCAGCAAGCTGCGCAGATTCTTGCGGCGGCTAAATCTAACAATCCGCTTCAATATGAGGGGCATAAAATTGCCTTCTACCCGGATTTCTGCAAACGCACGGTGGAGAAGCGGTGACAGTTTTTGGAGCTGCGCCCCAGGTTACGGCATCTGCAGGCAAGGTTCGGCCTGTTCAATCCTGCGAAATTTAAAGTGACTATGAACAATAGTACTAAATCCTTTGAGGACCCTGGAGTGCTGCGCCAATTTATTGAGGATCAAGAAGAGCTCCTTATGCAGCAAACCTGATCTGGCCTTCAGCTTGGGCCTCTGGACGGTGTTTGTGTAGCTGAAGTTTTGGTTTCCTATGATGTGTAAATACATATCTGTGGGGTTCCTGACTTAACTGTTAGATTGGTGGGTGGCGGGTGAATGAATGGTTCTGTTTTTCTTAAGGGGCTGTCCTGTGCTGTAAGAGTGTTTCTGCTGTCTCACCCTTTTCTGGATTATGGTTTTCTTTTTGGGAGGGGTTATGGGCTCTCTAGGAATTTTCAGGTAGATGGGAATAGGGTTGTGCCCACCTCTAATAGCATGGCTGCGGATGTCTCACAGGCGGGATGGCCAATGGGTTGAGGTTTTTGTCTCTAAATGTGAAGGGCCTTAGGTCTCCTGTCAAACGGAAGAAAATCCTTCTTTACTGCAAGCGGCAGAACGCTGATGTCATCCTACTTCAGGAAACTCATCTCTCTGCACTCGAAGCGGGTAAATTGGGAGATAGGCACTTTAAGCTAGTGGGTTGTTCCCCTGCCATCCATAAGAAAAATGGGGTTGTCACACTGATAAAGGCTGCCCTGGGATTTCAAGTTATCAATTCTTGCCATGATCAGGAGGGGAGATGGTCTAAATCTTTGGTGAGGGCTGGGGGGGAGCTTCTATCTATTACCAATGTGTAAGGGCCCAATATCGATGATCCTTCTTTTTTTCATACTTTAAATGGGGTCATTCTGGAGGATCAAGGTGTTCTGATAATCCTTGGTGGGGATTTTAATCTGGTGAGTGACCCATTGTTGGACAGGAGTCCTGGTAGGATAGAACGCCCTTCTCGTGCGAGTGTGGCTCTTTCTGCGCTAGTGGAGTCTTGTGGTTTAGTAGATATTTGGCGATTGATTCACCCCAAGGAAAAGGATTTTTCCTTTTTCTCCCCTGTGCATGGTTCTCTATCTCGTATAGATTTTTTTCTGCTTTCTAAGTCTTTGGTTTCCGGCTGTCGGGATGCGTCAATTTTAGGTAGATCGGTTTCAGATCACGCCGCCATTACGCTAGATGTTGCTGTAGAAGATGTGCAGAGGCCTGGCCAGACTTGGTCCTTTAATCGTGCTTGGCTGGCGGATCCAGTGTTCCAGGAGGAGGTACGGATGGCTATCGCTTCCTATTTTGCTTCAAACAGTTGGGGCGACACTGTCGGTTGGGCTTGGTGGGAGGCCTTTAAGGCCTTATTACGAGCTGTGATTACCAGTTTTAAAATTAAGGAGGCGAAACGGCGGAAGGCTTATTTGTCGACCCTAGACGCGCAAATTCGGGCAGGTGAAAGGTTATGGCTATCGCACCCTCGGCCGGAAGTTTTACTACGATTGCAAAGGCTGCGATTTCAATATAATATAATTTTAAGCTCTGAGGTTGAGCAGATTATGCTAAAGCAGTCTGCTAGGTTTCATGTGGAGAAGAACAAAGCCGGTCGGCTGCTCGCGCATACTTTGCGTGGGAAGCAAACTGAGTCCAGAATAGCTTCCCTCTTGTCTAGCAGTTCTGAGTGTTTGACGAAAGATGACCAGATAACAGCAGAATTTACTAAATTCTACAGTTCGTTGTATGCCTCTGAGTCGAAGGCAGATCTCACGGCTTTCACTATCTTTGTTGAGAATTTGGAAAGGCCTGTTTTGGAAGAGTACCAATCTCTAGATATGGGCAAACCTTTTTCGCATGACGAGCTTTCCTCGGCTATTAAGGGCATGTCTTCAGGGAAAGCGGCTGGGCCCGATGGCCTCCCAGCGGAATTTTATAAGGTCTTTGCTAAAGAGTTAGTCCCGTATTTGTTGTTATACTTTGCTGAGCTCGAAAAAGAGTTTAGTCAGACCGGCCGGTTCTCAGAAGCTACAATAGTAGTGCTAGAGAAGCCGGGTAGGGATCCCAGACATGTAGCGAATTATCGGCCTATTTCTCTCCTGAACGCCGACTATAAGATCTATGCGAGTCTTCTTGCCCATCGACTAGCGGCGGTTATTGGCGATTTGGTTCATCCTGATCAGTGCGGGTTCATTCCTGGGAGGTCTACTGCGGATAATGCCCGACTACTGTGTAATCTGCTCGAGAAGGTATCGTCGGATCCTAACCCGTATGTTGCCCTTTCATTAGATGCGGAAAAGGCATTTGATAGATTAGAATGGCCGTTTTTGTTTTTTATTTTGCATTGGTTCGGGCTTGGTGATGGGTTTATAAACAAGGTCAGGGTTCTATATTCTCATCCGATTGCACGTATTTGTGTCAATGGTGCCCTGTCGTCTCCTTTCTCTCTCCATCGAGGTACCAGGCAAGGATGCCCCCTTTCCCCCTTGCTATTCAATTTAGCATTGGAGCCTTTGGCGATTGCTGTGCGGCAGCACTCTGGTCTTACAGGGGTTCAAATTGGCTCCTTACAAGTAAAGTTGTCCGCGTATGCGGACGATGTGCTTCTGTTCACGCAACCTTCCGAGGTTCCGACTATCCTGGCATTATTTGCCGAATACTCTAGTGTCTCTGGATACAAGATTAACTGGTCTAAATCGGTAGCCTTTCCCCTTAATTTTATGGCCACCTCTACGGAGATGGCTGCTTTTCCGTTTAAGTGGGAAGCGGGCAGCATCAAGTATCTCGGGGCATGGTATAACGCCTCGATAGACATCATGATTCAGAAAACTCTCGACGAGCTCCTGACTTTGATTCAGCAGAAGACCCTTGCCTGGTCTCCTCTTCATCTTTCATGGTGGGGTCGACTAGAGGTCATCAAAATGTCTCTTACTCCAAAGATTAATTATGTCCTTAGTATGCTCCCTTTTCTCATCCCGTCGATATGGTATAAGAAGCTGGAAAATAAGTTACTTTTTTTTCTTTGGGCGGGTAAGCAGCCTCGTATTGCCATAAAAAAGCTGAAAGCAGTTAGAGATAATGGTGGAGTGCATTTCCCAGACTTTGGTTGGTTCCATCAGGCCCTTCTGGTAAAGCAAGGTTCCTTGTGGCTAACACTGGATGTCCTGGATAGGAAGCCTATTTGGCTCGAGGTGGAGTCTCGCTTAGCCGCTCCCTACCCTTTGTTGTACATGCTGGGCTCGTTACATCCCGATGAGTCTCTCGTGGGGCGGGTCATTAGATCAACTCAAAATGCTTTTTTAGCATTGGCACGGTTGGTAGCCAAAGATGATTCGCCTTCGGGACAGACCCCGCTTTGGTGGAATCCGCAGTTCCGGATACGCGGGCGGATGTTTGCTTGGAAGAAGTGGCAGGAGCGAGGTATCTGGTCGTTAGGGCAGGTAGTAGGTGCTAATGGATGGAAGGAGTTTGCGGTATTGCAAAAGGAGTTCTCTCTGCCTAGCTCCTGTTTCTTTCAATGGGTCCAGCTCAAGCACTGTCTTTCAGCGATTAAAACTCCTCTTAGGTTATCTGATTTGGCCAGGGGGGGAGCTCTGCTTAATGGGCTTAAGGCCTTGACTGGCCAGACGGGGGTCACCTCTAAGATCTATGCAATGTGGAGGGAGCGTTCCTCCAGGGCTCCTGTTGGGCTGGCTCGGGTTTGGGAATGTGACATATCTCAGGAAATTTCATCATCAGTCTGGAAAACTCTCTGGGGCCCGATATCTAAAGTTTCCAGATCAGCTGCGCTTACCCAGTCGATGTATTTTTTTATGCATCGGGCGTTAATAACCCCGGTGAAGCTGGCTAAGTGGGACTCTGCTTCTTCTGGCTTGTGCTGGTCTTGCTTGAAAGAAAAGGGCACCCTCTCCCATATGTTTTATGATTGTCCTCTGGTGCAGAGGTTTTGGAGACAGGTGTGGGGGCGGATGCAATCGATCCTGCACTTCTCCACTGAGTTGGAGAGGAGTCGGATCCTTTTGCGTTCCCTGGGTGTCTTTCCCGCAGGGGATCATGACAAGCAATTCTTATTTAATTTTATGATGGCGATTGCTATTAAGATGATCCTTTGGAAGTGGAAGAAATTCCAGAGCCTGAGTTTAGATGGGTGGTGGAACCTGGTCTGTCATTATTCTAAATTGGAAAAACTTTATAGTAAACTCCACTACCCTGACAAGGAGGAACTCAATGTTCGCAGATGGTCACTTTTGGATCAATTTGCTGCCCGTGCCCAGGTCACGTAATGCAGTGCATTTGTCCGTTTAATTGACCTAGGGTCTGCATTGGCCGCCCGCCTAAGATGCGTGATGTTGTTGTGGGTACTCCTCGTGTTTCCTCTTGGTTTTTTTTTGTATCTTACTTTATCCTATGTTGTTTTCCTAGGAGAGCCAGGGTGGGTGATGGGTGGGGGGGGGGGGGGGGTAGTGTTGTAGTGCTGCCTGCCGGGGTTGATTTTGAGCTGTGTTCGGGTTGTTTTATTTTGTTGTATGTTTTATAAAAGGTTAAATAAAGAATTTAAAGAGGAACTATGAACAAACAAACATCTTCCAAAGACGGGGAAGCTGTAAAACCAGAGGGCATAACATGAAGCTGCAAGGTGGTAAATTGAAAGGCAATGTCAGGAAATATTTTTTCACTGAAAGGGTGATAGATGCTTGGAATGCTCTCCTGGTGGAAGTAGTGGGGGTAAACACGGTGACGGAATTCAAAACAGCATGGGACAAGCACAGCAGATCCCTTTACAGCAACAGGATAAAAACAAAATAAACGGAACCATCTAACTTCTCAACAAATAGGGGTGTCCTACATGGAGTGGTGGGTCCACCCCTAAACAAAGACATGTGGAGGGGTGGCCTGCACAGAGTGACAGGTGCACCTACTCTTGCTGTATTGCTGGGCAGACTGGATGGACCATGCTGGTCTTTATCTGCCGTCGTTTACTATGTTACCTTTTGTAGTCTTTACAAGTCAAATATCAGTAACCGAGGTATCCGGATGCCCAACCCGTCTTGAACCCACCACCCCTCTCTCCTCCCACAACCCTTAACCCTTTTGACAAAACAAGCCGACATCAGGTACTGGTGCACATTGCTTGGTCGCAGCTTTTATTTAAAGGTATTAAAACACCGGCCCAACATGGGCCAACTCAGCATTTATAACAATAACAAAACACCCCCCCACACCCGTCATCCGGATGACGCCCCCCACCAGCCGTTTCTAGCAAAGTGGTGCATCATCCACCCCCCCCCTTTTTCCCCTACCGCCCGCCTCGCCATGTTATTAGCAAAGGCCGGCTCAAGGGTTGCCAATTTTCCGGGCAGAGACCCCAGTCGGGACGTCTCCCCCAACGTAAAGAGTAGTGCCGCTCCCGTGGAAAGCGGCATCAAGCTGAAATGCCCCGCTGGGTCAGCGAGCACCTGCTCGCCACCCCGCCCACCCTGCCCTAAATGATGAGTCCCCCCACCAGCTGCAACACCCTCCTCCCCCCCAGGCCAAAGACAAAGGGAGGGAGGGAGGGAATCCTTCAGGCAGCACGAGCAAACAGGAAGAGGGAGACCGCCAGCCGGCGCTCCCTCCTTGCTCGCGCTGCCCTGCCCCCATGACCGCCTGTGCGGTCCAATCGCCGGGCTCTACATTACAAGTGTGGAGCCCAGGCGAGGATGCCCCACCTGCTGCCGAGCCTGAGCCCCCCAGACGAGCAAGGCCTGCCATGTGGTCGGGCCCCGGGAACCCGGTCACTGGGCCGGCCGCGGGACCGGGGCCCGGTGGCGCAGCCCGTACTAACCGAGGTATCCGGATGCCCAACCCGTCTTGAACCCCCCACCCCTCTCTCCTCCCAAAACCCTTAACCCTTTTGACAAAACAAGCCGACATCAGGTACTGGTGCACATTGCTTGGTCGCAGCTTTTATTTAAAGGTATTAAAACACCGGCCCAACATGGGCCAACTCAGCATTTATAACAATAACAAAACACCCCCCCCCCACCCGTCATCCGGATGACGCCCTCCAACAGCCGTTTCTAGCAAAGTGGTGCATCATCCACCCCCCCCTTTTCCCCCTACTGCCCGCCTCGCCATGTTATTAGCAAAGGCCGGCTCAAGGGTTGCCAATTTTCCGGGCAGAGACCCCAGCCGGGACGTCTCCCCCAACGTAAAGAGTAGTGCCGCTCCCGTGGAAAGCGGCATCAAGCTGAAATGCCCTGCCGGGTCAGCGAGCACCTGCTCGCCACCCCGCCACCGGCGCAAGGTAGACTACTATCCTTGCGCCGCCCCCACCAACGAAAGCTGTGACCAGCACCAAGACTCCAATGCCTCCTGCCAGTCATTTAAAAGTAAGTCCTGCCCCACCGGGGCAAAGTGAACTCCATCAAGCCGATATAGACCGGCACAAGTAATATCCGCCCAAGGGTGCAGGACCTGAAGCCCCCCCATCTGCTGGACCCAGCGCCCGATCTGCCGGTTGATCTTAATAAGACCCCTCGACCAACGCCGCTGAGTCCAGCAAGCAGGACGGGGAATAATGTCTGACCAGATAATGGCCACCCCCGGGAGGACCTCCCGCACATGTGCAATGTCTCTCTGCACAGTTCTGATGAGTTGCTGGCAAGACCAAGCTGCCAAGTCACTGCCGCCCAGGTAGAGCAGCAGCCCAACCGGCCGCCGCCGCAGTCCGATCTCCACCTGCACACGAGCCAAGAGCTGCCCCCAATGCATGCCGCGTTGACCCATCCAGCACAGCCACACTCCAGACGTGGCGAGACCGAGGTGGGCACCTAACAGCCGGACCGCCGCCCGACGCTCCGCCCAGTAGACGGAGTGACCAATGATCCACCAGTCGCCGGAGCGCACACTATCTGAAAGCAGAAAAAAGCGGACTGCCACCAGCAGGCAACTCTGAAATAGGAAAAGAAGACATTAATATCCCAAGCCCCCCCCCAACCCTTGTGAGCGGACCACAGCCAGGACGCCCACTGGCTCTAGTCAGCGCTGCCAGGGCCGATGGGCGAACCTACCCGGCATAGGCCCCCGAACGCCACCTGCCAATGCGCTGAATAACCCGCCCGTCCAGGCCCGCGGCCGCTGCACTAGTCGCCGCCCCAATCCGGAACGAATGCGAAGTGTAACATCGATCAGCACAACCTAAGGCACGCAGCACCAGACACAGCACAGCCGTAAACTGGAACTGAGTCACCGGCTTGCCATCAGCGTGAATGAAAAAATAGCCACGTGCCGCCAACCGCCGCTGCACATAGGTGCACAGTGCGCGAACCGGGCAGGATAACAAGGGAGAGATGGGGCTTAAGAGGATCCAGCTCCCTTTCCCAGACTGATCCGTCTTCGACCGCGGTAGAAAGATCCGCGCATGCTCCGAATCCACCCGAACGTGTGCGACATCGAGCCCACCAAAAGCCCCCCGTCTGGCGGACCGAGGAACGAGCTCGGACACCCGAAACGCACCAAAGAAAGCCGTCGTAAACAGCGCATGAAACAGGACTGCCTCGAAACCAGAGGTCACCAGACGCGGTAAAGCCTCTCAGATTTGCAGCAAAAGCTTGTGAGAAACCAGGAGCCTCCAATCCCGCGACCCTGGATGGACCCGAGCCCAGCCAGCGAGCAACCGCCAGACCGAGAAGGATACGCGAGGGTTACCCCATCCGGCGGCCTTACAAAGAAGGAAAACCCCGCCAACGCTCCTATGACCGCCGACCGAGCCCAGCCCTCCTTCTTAGCCGACAACACGAACCGTCCGACCAATCCGTCGGGTACCGCCCCCCCAGACCAGCCCAGCGCGCTAAGAAATGCACTCACCTGTGAGTAGCCCCGCCGGTACATCGCCCAAGTACTGCGTGCCACCGACGCGGCCAGCAAGGACATCACGTCAGGGTCCCAACCGTCCAGAGATGCTCCGGGACCCGTGAGGCCAGCTCGTCCGCCCCAGGAGCCAACCGCCAGAACAGTGCCCACTGAAAACAGGATAAAGCGTCAGCAATGGAATTCTGGGAGCCTGGCACATGCCGTGCTCGAGCGGTGACATTTAGGCGCAAGCAAGCCAACACGAACACCCTCATCAATGAAGCCACCCTCGGACATCGAGGCGCATGCCGATTAATGACCTCGACCACTGTGGCATTATCACACCAGAACACCACCCGCTGGCCACGCAGCCGGTCCGGCCATACCAAAAAAACCGCCACTATCGGGAAGAGCTCCAAGAAGGTGATGTTCCGGGTCAAACCGGAACGGAACCAATCCGCAGGCCAAGGCTCCGCGCACCAAGCGCCGTGACAGAAGGCACCGAAGCCAGAACTGACAGCCGCATCAGTAAACAACTGCAGATCGATATTCGAGAGCTCAGGCAACTGAAGCACGGAGCAACCATCGAAACCAGCCAGGAACGCATCCCAGACCCGCAAGTCCTCATGCATCCCCGCAGAGACCCGGATCAGATGATGAGGGAGACGCAGGCCCGCCATAGCCAAAGATAAGCGTCACGCAAAGGGGCGCCCCATGGGAAGGACATGGCAAGCGAAGTTGAGATGCCCAACCAACGACTGAAGGACCTGGAGGGAAACCTTAGCGGCGGAGCCGACCGAGGCCACCAACTCACGAAGCTGCTGGACCTTCGGCGCTGGCAAGCGTACAACCATCGCAACCGTATCGATCTCGATGCCTAAGAAGGTGAGGCGAGTGACCGGTCCCACCGTTTTATTGGCCGCAATAGGAATGCCAAAGTCAACGGCCAAGCCCAGGAAAGTTCGTAAGAGAGTGGGACAGGTAGAGGTCTGCTCCGGCCCAACAAACAGGAAATCATCGAGATAGTGCACGATGCTTGAGACCCCCGACTGACGCTCGACAACCCAATGCAAGAAGGTGCTGAAAGCCTCAAAATAAGCGCAAGAGATCGAACAGCCCATAGGCATGCACTTATCAAAGTAGAACTGCGCCTCGAAACGAAAACCAAGCAAAGGGAACGCCGAAGGATGCACTGGCAACAAACGAAAAGCCGATTCGATGTCTACCTTGGCAAGCAGGGCACCGGGCCCACATTGGCGTACAAGGGAAACGGCCGCGTCGAAAGAAGCATAATGTACCGTACAGAGCTCGCGTGGTATGCGGTCATTAACAGAATCGTCCGGAGGGCAAGAGAGGTTGTGGATCAGCCTGAACTTGCCCGGCTCCTTCTTGGAAACCACTCCCAATGGCGAGACCGTGAACGGGGAAAAGGGGGGCGCCAGAAAGGGGCCCGCAACCCTACCCAGTGCACACTCCTCAGAAATCTTCCGACGCACGAAATCCCCGTGTTCCCGCACAGAAGCAACGTTACGGAGCCCCTCCCGTGCGGACGCGCCCTGGACAGGGATGCGAAAGCCACCCGAGAACCCCCTTAAGAGCAAACCAGCCGCCTTCCCACGACGGGACCGCCCGTACTCCACCAACCACGGGCGCATCGCCTCGACCCTCACGGGAGTAGGGGCCAGCGCCCAACCCACGGCCTCACTTACCTCCAGAAGGGGCTCCCATGACCCCCTTTCTGCTACACTTTGTGGCTGCGTGCGCGCCCCCACACAAGGAACAGGTATGTTTAAATTTGCAGTCGGGGAACGGGCAGGACGCCTTGTTGAAGCGCCAGCAAACGTCCCCCCCAACGACTCCCCCTCTGGACTGAGGCAGGGCTGAGACTGAGGATCGAAAGGAACGCCCCCCCGATGGGACCGGAGCCGACCCCGCCCTTCCGACCGCAGCATCCGATCCCCCGACCCGACCCTTCACGGACATCTGGGTCAACCAAAGATTGATGTCCTTCGTCCCCCACAAGTGACAATTTTCCTCCATCTGATCCCGAAACTCCTCGTCATAATTCAACCAGGCCCACCCCTCATGTGCCTAGGACGCCGCCAAAATGTTGTCGGCGTAAGCCAACAAAGCCCCGTACTGATCTGGGAAATAGTGACCCCAGACACTCGCTAAGCGCAAGAAGGCACGGGTCCAGTTAAGGGTATTGCGAGAGACCTTACGGACCCTACCTGCCTTCTCATCCTCCTTGCGCTTCTTCCTGCTCTTGCCAGAACGCTTCCGACCATCGAGCAGATGGAAGATATCGATGTACTTGCGACGCTTGATCCGCCAGCGCAACTTACGCGGGACGCACTCCCACAACTCTGCGCAATGGACGACGGAGGTCCCGATGCCCGCCCCGGCGTCAGCCGTCGCCAAACCGCGCGAGGAGGCCGAGGACGACATCGAGGAAGAGGAAGACGCCCGCCGACAACAACGACCCCGCCTACGCTTAGGCTTTTCTTTTGTCGCCACAGCCGAATCCAGAACAGAATCAAGGGCCCCTCCCGCAGCCCCGCCGGAGACCCCTACATACTCACCAACCCCACCGGAGGAGTCCACTGGAGCACTCTCAGGAGAAAGCCCAGGCGCCGCCGCGACCAGCTCATTCCCGGAACTCGAAGGACCTGCACCGGCCAGCCCGGCAGAAGCAGCCACGGACGTCGAAGGCGTCAAATTCCGCGGGACCTGCGAAGAGAAAGAAGAAAAACCAGCAGCCAGAGCCCCAGAAGTACTAAGCGCTGCAGTCGGCCCGGCTTCCCAGCCATGCGCCGAAGACCCCAGACCACTGGCATCCCACGCAGCAGCACTCCCAAGCCACCCCACGCCCATCGCCGAACCAGCTACCCCAGCCCCCCCCCCCAGTGCCCTAAACCCCCCCATGGGACAGCTCCATACGCCCACGGGCCCAGGGGACCAAGGAAACCGGGAGAGGAAGGGGAACCCAGAGGGACGGGGGAATGGCACCCAGCGACTGGGGTAGGTGACAAGCCAGAGGGCCTGCCAACCCCATCCTCTGGGAACGGGCCAGTGGCCGGAATCCCCGGGGACCCCGCCCCACCAACAACCGGGCGGCCAGGATCCTCTCCGCCCCCTAGTGCCGCCGACGCGCCAACACCACCCACCACTCCCGGGTGAGGGACCGGCGCCCCATGCAGCGCGCCCTCAGCCGCATTCAGGGGCACGGGAGGCAAACCAGCGGCCCCCTGACCCCGTGCCCCATGGGACCTGCTGCTCCCGCGCCTGCGCCCCTGCCTGGCCCCCCGCAGGACACTGGGAACTGGGAAAGCGGTGCGCGCCGCCCTACCAAGGCCCAGGGGCGTAGCCCCACGCCGCGCAGTTCCCTGCCCATGAGCAGCACCCCGCGACCCTTTAGCCGCACCCCGCCCAATAATACGCCGGGCCATGTCCAAAACCTGGCACTACTAAAGGCTAAAGGGGGATATGAAGGCTAGGTGAAGTTGTTGTTTTTTTTTGTTGTTGTTGGTGGTTACTATAGAGATCTGTTTTCCCGTTTATTTTTTATTTTTTTGTTGTTGGTAGAAGCACAGAGCCCTCCCAGGCCCCAATGCGCCCCCCTCCCGAGTCCCCCCCACCAACTACAGCACCCAGACGACGGAAGGGGGAAGGCAGAATCACCGTTTGGCTTCTATCTTATGTATTTCTTTTTTTTTTTTTTTTGTTAGGTTGAGGGAGGTTTCGCGGCTCTCCCAACTGCCCCGAACCCAGGACAAGGGAACCCCCGCCGCCTGGCACGCAGCGGGGCAAAAGGCCTAGCCACTCACACGCGCAACAACGGAGCCCCCGTCGAAACCAACCTTCAGGCAGCGCGAGCAAACAGGAAGAGGGAGACCGCCAGCCGGCGCTCCCTCCTTGCTCGCGCTGCCCCGCCCCCATGACCGCCTGCACGGTCCAATCGCCGGGCTCCACATTACAAGCGTGGAGCCCAGGCGTGGATGCCCCGCCTTCTGCCGAGCCTGAGCCCCCCCCTCCCCCCAGACGAGCAAGGCCTGCCGCGTGGTCGGGCCCCGGGAACCCGGTTACTGGGCCGGCCGTGGAACCGGGGCCCGGCGGCGCAGCCCGTACTTATATACCAATGATATGTTTTTTTATTTTTATTTTCTAAAGAAATACTGTGTTAGGGACCCTTTCTAATTGTGTATGTCAGATATCGGATTGGTTATGAGCTCATGGGCTTGATTTAAATATTCTGTCAATTAATCTTTATTACACTCTGACAATATCTTGAAAATGTAGTGTGATTCATGCAAAAAACATGATTATTAAATCCCTTTCATGTTGATTACTTTTCATATTAAATAAGCAACAGGTCTCAGACTTGTCCGGGCATTGAAATACTCAGACTTCAAACAGTTTACTGAATATATGCCCTAATTGCATCAATGACCTCTATAATGTTGCTTGATGAAAAATAAATTTTAAATAATACAAGCCGTGCTTAACTTTCAATTCAGTCCCCAACGCCAAACCTCAGCGCTTATTCTGCAATTCACTGTGCCTCAGTTTCCTCAGGGGATTCTTTTTTTTGTGTATAAGCACTAGAACAAAAATGAAAAACATGCAAGTTGATCACATTCTCTTCAAATATAAATCTCTTCAACTGAATTCATCTTTTGTCTACATCGAGAGCTTTTACCTCCATCAAACAGATCATCTCTCTAAAGGTTCCATTGAAAATTTCTCCTCCGAGCCTACCGGGTTTCCAAAAAACGCCGCGCATGTGGGCTGTTAATTTATACTTTCCCCATGACTCGGAGTTTTAAATTGACTTCTTAAAGGTACTTCACAGCAACAAACATCTCTGGTTCATTGGTTAATGACTGGGAGCCCTCCCTTCTGCATTATTCAAAAACCCCTACTGCATTCTGCACCTGTACATTACACTCAATGAAAAAATATCTTTTCGTCTAAATGTCTCGAAGGGGCATAAAATACTTCAAGTCAATATCTCCTGTATCCATACTTAGTCACCACTAATGAAGAAGAGTGCATTTTTTCTATAATTTGACATTTCCATTCTTCAATCAAATTTAATAGGTGAACCAGACGTCATTGCTATATGAAGAAAAACATCGCCAAAAAGAGCAGAAATGTCACTTATTCTCCTAACAGATGTATGTTACTCACTTAAAAAGGAGACATAATGCGTTTAACTATTTCATGTGCAAACTTCCCACTCTATCTGGGCATTTAGCCCTTCTGGTGTAACCGATCGCAGGTTATATATCCACTGTTGTTCGTGATATAAAAGAGTTTGTTCTCGCGATTTTCCATGGGAACCTAAAGCAATGTGTTTGATACAAAAACACTGCAGCTCCTCAAACTTATGATTAAGTTGCAGACAATGATCAACAATAGGTGCTTCTCGTGTCTTACACTTTAGTCTGCTTTTATGCTCATTCATTCTTATTCTAAATGACCAGATTGTTTTACCTACATAAATCAATCTACATGGGCATTGAATGCAATATACTACATAACTGGAACTACATGATGTCTGACTTTTAAGATGGTAAGTTATCCTATGATATTGGAATTCCGACAATTCATGGGTTATGTCACATATTTTACATTTGCCACATTTTTTATGTTCATTCTCTATATTCACAGGGTCGCAATGCCGCTGGACTTAATCTTTCTTTTAAATTTTTGTGATGCTGCCAAACACACCGGACTACTTTCTCTTCTAATCCTGGAATACTATTTAAAACATTAGTATGTTTTGAAGATGAAAATTAAGAAGTAGTGATCTTTAGATGAAAAATAATAACAAAAAATTCTAAAAAGACGGATATTGAGACCAAATGAACACTGGTCAACAAATTTTTACAAAAGTCATGTTACTGAAATAAAAATAGTCATTTCTTATCAATTTTTGCTGAACACAAATATGACAGTGAAATTGCAAAGTTGGCTCTAGTTTTTTTGTAATCTACAAGAATTAATGTTTACATCACAAAATGCATGTCAATAGTAAATATAATAGGCCTTTGGTTAATACCTGTAAAAAACCAAGTCATACACTACTTAGATTTTTTCTCCTGTCTCTTGTACAGCTGTTCGGGAGCTTCTCTGGGGAGTGTCCAGCAGTAGTCAGCCAGCATTGTAGTGGACCATTTTCCCTGGTATCTTTGCTCCATCGTTGCTATATCCTGGTGAAAATGTTTGCCCTGTTCATCACTAACCATACCACAGTTGTCAGGAAAGAAATCGAGATGGGAATCAAGGAAATGGATCTTTAGAGCAGTCAAGTTTCTGAAACTGCATCAGCATGTCTTCTACTAGTTCCTTGTAGTTTTCTGCCCTAACATTCCCGAGAAAGTTTGTTGACACTAGACGAAAAGCATTCCATGCTTGTTTCACATCACCCTACAGCAAGTTGTTGAACCAGTCATCTTTGAAGAGCTCTCGAATCTAAGGACCCACAAAAACTCCCTCTTTAATCTTTGCTTCGCTGAGTTGAGGGAATTTTTCATGCAGGTATCAGAAAGCTGGCAAAGTGCAGTCCATGGCTTTCACGAAGTTTTTCATCAAACCTAGCTTGATGTGAAGGGGTGGTAGCAGGATTTTGTGAGCCTCAACCAGAGCTGGGTCCTGGATATTCTTCTCTCCAACTGTTACATTTTGTCTGCGATTCCATTCCTTCTGCAAGTAGTGCCAGTCCCTTGCTTGGCTATCCCACTCACATAAGAAACACATGTATTTTATATATCCCTGCTGCAGTCCCATTAAAAGGGCAACTACCTTCAAGTCACCACAGAGGTGCCAGCTGTACTTGTTATAATTAATGGAAGTCAGTAGATGCTTTAAGTATCGTATGTCTCTTTCATGTGGACGACATGCACTACTGGAATAGATGGAAGACGGTTTCCATTGTTCAAAAGCACAGCCTTCTGACTCAGTTTCGAAGAGTCTATAAATAGTCTCCAGTCTTGTGGGTCATGAGTGATTTTTAAGACATTCATGAGGCTTTCAATATCGGAACAGAATACCAGATTACTTTCCTTTCCGACTGCGTATAGTACACTGCTGACGTCAGATGGCTTCAGGAGCCGTCTGGCAGTAGTATTGCATTGCATCAGAAAATGATGCAATCAACTCTGGATGATGTGTGCATGCTGGTATTATGCAATGTGATGCAATATTACATCATTCAAGGCTTATTTGGTATGTTGTTGATGTCCTACTGGATAAATTTACATGGTGAAACGTCAAAAATCAACTACATGCAATATCTTCAAAACGAGAGCCAATACATTTTTTTAATGTTATATTCGTGTTCAGCTCTCCAAGATACTACAGATTAGGGCCTTTTAAAGTCAGTAACAATTTCAAAGTTGACCAGTGTTATAAATTAAGCTAACTTTTGGTGATTTAAGTTAAATAGCTTTGTGTAACATACCAGCTGAAAAATTAAGGTCTGTTTTTTTATGAAATACTGATGTTTTTACATATTAGTATTGAGAGCAAAAAGCATTTTAAGGCTTACTTGCATGGTCTTGTGGATATCCTGAGAAAAGTCCATAGACTATAATTAGTCAGGTAAAATTGGGACAGCTGCTGCTTTTTAATGGATGCAAACAACAAGGAATAAATGTACTTTATGGGATCCTGCTGGGTACTTCTGTTCTGAATTGGCCAGTTTTAGAAATAGCATGCTGAGCTTGAGAGACCTTTGGTCAGACACAGTATGGCATTTCTTATATTCTTAGAAGCTGTGTTGGAGGTTGTATGGGGCAAATAGCTTAAAATGGGCATTATATATTTGTTTTAACCTGGCCTGCTCTAAGACACGAAGAGAAGTAACCGAGGGAACGCGGACTCACAGCTCCTCCGCACATCTCCCCTCCATTCCTATCCTTTTCTACCATTTTTGCCCTTCCTCTCCCCCTCCCCCCTCCCCCTCTCTTTATAGGGGAACACAAGACTCTGACACCATTTTGTTTGGAACACCACTGGTCGCAGCTTTTATTAACCATTAACAATCGAAAACATCAACTCAGTCAACATAACATATAACAGCGGAATAATGCATCACCAGCCATATCACTAGCAAGGTGATTGCCCCTCCACCTTGTACTCTTCTTTCCCCCCCTTAGCCCCCGACTTCGCCATGTCATTAGCAAAAGCCCAGCCAGGGGGTTGTCCGGGTTGGGGGTACCCAACCCCCGACCCAAGCTTATCCTCAGCGTCCAGACCCCGGAAACCTCCGGGATCCCGCCTACGACTCCCCCTCCAACTGCGACACCCCTACCTAACTCACCCCCCATATCAACCGGAAACTAAGGGCGGGTGGGTGGGACACCGGCCTCCGGCTCCGCACCCTCTCTCTCTGCCGTCCCGGCCAAATCAACATCCCGCCTCTTCCTTCTTTGCACTCATTGGCTCCCTCTCCAGGCTCCCGCCAAGTAGGGAGCCAATGAGTTCAAATGTCGCGCCTCGCCTCCACAACACCCCCTCGCTACTGCCCTACCAGCCTCCGCGTCGCTCTCGCCGTGCCGCCTGGTTACAGGCGGCCTACATGGACGCGGCCATGCGGCCTTCCTTTATTTTATAAGGAGGCACCTATTTTTAGACACTAGCAATGTTTTTAAATATCAGAATTTTAGCCATTGATGCGCAGAAGTGGCAAAATACACGCATAAATGACCTATTATAAAATAACGGCCAGCCTAAAGATGCATATGGATAGTTGTCCTCAACTGTGTTTGGTCCTCAGTCAAGCAGTTCATTGGTGATAGAATGGCCTCCATAGCTGCTGTTCTTATATTGATCCACCTCATTGCTAACCTTCCTCTTTTGCGCTGACCTTCAACCTTGCTAAGCATGATGCCTTTCTCTAATGATCTTTCTCTTCACATGGTGTGTCGAAAGTATAAAAGTTGAAGTACTGACATTTGAGCTTCTAAAAAAAGCTTAGGTTTGATCTCCTCTAATACTGACTGATTTATGTGGGCATTCCATGGTACATACAGTATTCTTTGCCAGCATCGATTTGAATTTGAAAGCATCAATTTTCTTTTATTTCTTCTTCACTGTCCAACTTTCTCATCCATACGGTATGGCACTACAGAAAATACCCTAGCTTGGACAGGTCAATGCATTTGAGAATCTTGTCTACGTCCTTCATACTATTGTTCTGCCATGAGCAATGCATCATCAGATTTCTTGATTGTTTCCAATTTCTTTATTGATTGTTGATCCAAACGGGTTAAAGTTGTCTACTGTTTCTGTTCTCCATTAAAATGAAATGATTGATTTTACCAACTGTCAGGATCTTTGTCTTCTTCATTTTCAGCTGCAGGCCCATTTTAAGACTATGGGGTATGTTTACTAAACCGTCTTAATGTGTACCCGGTGACGTTACCGGGAGATAAGGTACCTTAGCGCGCGATAAGGCGTGCAGCGGCGCAAATGAGCGCTGAGGGTGGAGAAAGGCTCCCGGAGGGCGGAGGAAGGCTCCCCAGGGCGGAAAGAGAGGGTCACTGGGTTGAGAGTGGGAGGGGAGAGGCTCCCTGCACACTAACACTGTGGATTCCGGGGCTGAAAACTAACGCCAGTGAAAGCCTGGGGTTAGAGCAGATTTAAAGGGAAAAGAAACCATTTCCGTCAGCAATGTACAGCAAAACCAGGGAAACCTACAAAAATTGATAAGTGTGATACATGTGCACGAAACAAAAGGGCAAATAAACATTGAAAATGACCAGAAGAAAATGTAACAAAAACATAACCAAGCTGGGCAATAGCGATATTAATGGGAAACATCCAAAAAACACTACCAAAAAAGCTCCAAAAAAAAGATATAAATTTTGGAAAGGTCTATGCTCTGTCCCCATACAAGGTGAATGATCCCACAGTGAAATAGCACTGATCAGGGTTTTCCCTTTCCACTGGACAGGTTTCCTATGGCGTGCACATGTTCTGCAACAGCAGGGCGGCATGTTGGAGCGGGCAACTGGACAGATGCTGGAAAAGGGGACACAGGGCTGCAGGCGGCACATGCTGTGGTGCAGCTGGGCCACAGTGCGGACTAGGGTGATGCCTAGCTGTTCCATGGGAATGCTGAAACATTAGAGCAGCTAGACAGCAACTGATGAGGGCCCAACATGGGCACGAGTATGTTTCCCACAGTGTCAAAGGGGATGGTACCCAGCAGGTACCCCCAAGGGCACAGAACATTGGCAGGCGGTGCTGGGGGGAAGCGTGGACAGCTATGCAGGCACCCCTACCCCAGAACACGCACCATAGGCAGCAGCCTACCGGCACACTGGATGGCCTGAGACTGCACACCACCAGCACCACCAGCAGAAGGACATGTCAGCATGGTGGCAGAGGGGTACTGGTGATGGAGGGGGCAGTGGCAGCTGCCCACAGCAGACCATGACCTATCCCTGTGTAGGTGGGTGCCATGCACTGC
The DNA here is from genome assembly GCA_033557465.1 of Ichthyophis bannanicus. Classification (NCBI taxonomy): domain Eukaryota; kingdom Metazoa; phylum Chordata; class Amphibia; order Gymnophiona; family Ichthyophiidae; genus Ichthyophis; species Ichthyophis bannanicus. Next base: position 531,077,572 of record CM066033.1, read on the forward strand.
AACAGACAGGCCCTGTCTAACGAATAGTCATGCTATCCCCAGGGAATGCACTGTCTCTGTGGTAACAAGGTGGTGCAGTGCACACAGCCCCTGTGTTCAGAAGCAGAAGGTCACAGGTTCAAGTCCCAGCTGTGGCTCCCACCAACCAAGTCACCATATTTTACTCAGTAATAAAGAGGGAACCTTTATTGCACATAACATAAACATGCCTCAAACGCCTATATGTTACCCTACAGAGCACAGACACCATAAACATGCGCATTACCTAGAGCAGAGTCGCCCACATGCAGTCGTGGAGGGCCAAACACCATTCAGGTTCCATGCTGTCTCTAATAAAGATGCCTGTGCTGCATTTCTATGCGCCACCCCCATGGTATGCAGATGTATCTCATGCATATTCATTAGGGACAGCATGAAAACCCGAACAGTGTTTGGCCCACCAGGACTGCAGTTGGGAACCTCTGCCCTAGAGCAGCGACCAACAGGGGCAGAAACACCCGCACCCACAGGCTCCATTGTCGAAAGCCTCCTGGAGAGGCAGGATGTTGGGCCCTGCATGCATCTCCCAATACAAGCACTTGCATACCTTAGCAATGCCGCACTAAACCTGGGAAAACATTACACATATATCAAACGGTTGCTATGATTAATGGCAGATAGCAATTCCTAAGTTCAGCACAATCTGCTGATTGAGCTGCATCATAGCAACCTTTCTGATGTCTGTGGAGTGTGTTTCAGTTCTGGTGTCCGACAGTGTTTACCACCCTGGGGAGTGACCCCAACAGTATTGTGTACCATAGCCATGCCCGTACTGTGCCCAGGACTGGTGCGGTGGCCAGGGCTGCCAAAAGCCTCAATATGTGCACAATGCTGGCATAGGTATGGGAGTGTGCGTAGTGGCTGCCAACACCTTACACAGCCCACACTGCTTGCACTGTTTCCAGTGTTAGCCTGCCAATGTGCATAATGAGGAGCAAGGTACTGTGGGTATAGCCCGAACAGGGTGGCCTGGGCAGGATGCATCTGCACAGGGTATAGGGCATTGTAGTGCCCAGCCACCACCTGCACAGACAGGGTGGCCACAGCATGTCCTGCTGGGAGGTCACTCTCACCCTGACTGAGCAGTGACCACGGCATGGCTAGGTTCTCCCATAGAGCTCCATAGTATTTCTCTCAAGTGATATGTATGGGTTCTCTTTTTGGGGGCCCAATCACTGACTCTTCTGCTTGGCAGATGTGCTCACATTTCCTCCAGGAACATGCACCATGGACTAGCTAGCAGACTGTCTGCAGTTAGTATGTATATGGCTGGAACACCTTGCAGGGTGCAGGGGCTGGAGAATGTCAGACAGTGGTGGGGGGCAGCTGAGCATTTCCAGGCCTACTGTCTGTCTGCTATTGCCTTATGGATGCATACAGATCTGCATTGACTGTCCTGTAGGTGTCTGTTCCCCAGCAGGACTGGGGTTGATGGTCCCCTCTACTGCCACCATTGCAGGGATGTAGAATGTGGATCTGTTGGTGGGATATCCTGTCCCCCACCCTGAGCCCCAGAGAGCAGGTCGGGTGGTTCTACATAATCCACCTATGGGTCCAAACACTGCCCCCCGCCCCCCCCGCCCCACCCCCCGCCCCCGCGCCCGCGCCCCCCCGCCCCCCGCCCCCCGCCCCCCGCCCCCCGCCCCCCCCCCCCGCCCCCCCCGCCCCCCGCCCCCCGCCCCCGCCCCCCGCCCCCCGCCCCGCCCCCGCCCCCGCGCCCCCGCCCCCCGCCGCCCCCCCCGCGCCCCGCGCCCCGCCCCCCGCCCCCGCGCCCCGCCCCCCCCGTCACTTGTATCATGTGACCATGGCACCCACACAGGATATGCACTATTCTGGGTGCATCATAGCACATAAGGGCTAGACACGACTGAGAAATACAGATGGACACAGATGTATCCTAGGTGTGTCTGCAAGAACTACCTAATCATACACACTAGCACTGATGGGGACCTGCAGCATGGCATATTTCAGCCATGAAAGGTGCTGTGGACCTGGTGCTGGGCACCCCACCTCACCCTCAGGGTAAGCACAGTACCTGCACAATGTGACGGTCTGTAGCTACTCTGTGCCATAACACACACGGTCAGTACCCCCTACCAGGCTGAGGTGCTGTGGGGGTGCACACGGTCAGTTCCCCCTACCAGGCCGAGGTGCTGTGGGGGTGCATACCCCATCTTGTGATCATCTGTAGACTGCTGATTTGCATGTGCAGTGAATCATGGGTACGGGTGGGTTAACCCTATCCTGGTAACCACAGCAGACAGTTTGTGTGGTGACATGCAGTCCTTCTGTAGCCAGCTTGGGGGGGTTTGTTAGTTGCCATAGCCCACTGGTAACTTCACTACTTGTAGAGCCAGAGGTCATGGGTTTGATCCCACAGTGGGGTTATTTGATAGGGCTGTCTGAGGCATTTTCTTTTTTAATTTAAATTAGTGCTGCCAGCAAAACCACCCTCACAGTGTTGTAGCCTTAAGGTGCCTCATAAGGTGCCCTCTAAAGCGCTCTATAAGGCGCCCTATAAAGCGCCCTATAAGGCGCCTTATAAGGTGCCCTATAAGGAACATTATAAGGTGCCTTGGCGGACAGTGCACTTTATAATGTGCCCTCTGGAGTGCCTTATAGGGCGCCTTATGCGGCACCTTAGGTTACGGCACTGTGAGGGTGTGTTTGCTGGCAGCACTAATTTAAATTAAAAAATAAAATGCCTCAGACTGCCTTATCAAATAACCCCATTGTGGGATCAAACCCATGACCTCTAGCTCCACAGGCAATGAAATTACCAGTGAGCTACAGCTACTAACAAACTCCTGGCTGGCTACAGAAGGACTGCAGGTTGCCACACAAACTGATTTAAGGTAAAGGGCAATGTCTCAGACAGCCTTACTCACCAGGCCCACTGGGGGATTGAACTCATGACCTCTGTTTTATCAGTCAATGTATTAACCATTGTGCTACACCTCTGTTGCTGTGTTTGCAGGTCAGTGCACCTAATTAAGGCTAATGCGCATTAACGTGCCACGGCTCCCTCTATCGCATGAAAACGTACCTTATCGCACGATAACCCTAAATGATACCTTAAGACAGGAATGCCCACTACCTTATATGGCATCCTGCACACTAACGCCGGCTGCACGTTAAGACTGCTTAGTAGACAAAACCCATAGTCATGCAGACACATATAAATTTGGGTATTTTTAAGATTGCTCCCAAGACATGAAATGATTTGCTCATGTGAACGGGCATTTTCAGACATGCAAATAAAGAGCAGAACTTCTAAAATGACCTCCTTAATCTGTAGTCCAGTTGGAGTTTGGGCAGAGTTACTGTATTTATGCATATTTTATATAACACATATGAATAGAGTGCATGCACGTGCATTTATACCTTCTTCAGAGAAGAAACACGTTTGAAAGCATTTGTGCCCTATAAGCACCTATGTTGCCTTTATGTGTAGTACACAGAGCTCCAAAAAGCCCATTTCAGGTAAGTATCATTTAAAGACTTTTTGGATGTTACAAATGTGGTGAAAATGAAGAGCTAAGTTTAAATGCAATATTAATATTAAAAAGGCACACTGTAGTTACATGGATGCTAAAGCCATATGTTTAGTGGGAACAACTAATGGTCTTTCAAGAGGAGATAAATAAAAAAAAAGACAAATGATACAATTTGAATAATGGACATTTGTGCATATTTGTAAACATTATTTTAGGATTTTTTTGGAATGTGTGGCGAAGCAATAATATGGCTATTAAGCAATTTTGATATAAGAACTTTACTAGAAATAATGGAGAGAGAGATGATGATTGGTTGAATGGTTCTAGTGATATATAGGAAACCATATTTTAATGGTACAGTATCACATCCTGCCTTTGATGTGTCTCCATTTATACATTATTGTATATTATATTATTAAAGAACCATAAAAAAAATGTAAGAGAGAAGGAGGACTGGAGCTGAGGTTGTATTAGCTCACTCTGCTTTTGAACCTGGCTAGGTTGCAGATGAGTAATGAATAACAATAAGTTCTTCTTATATTCTAGTGGGTTGCTATTTTTATGAGGCCTTGATAAAACAGGCATAAAATAGGAGCCTTTCTGGACTTTTCCTACAGGTGCCTTCTTATAAAAGTCCCCACATGGATTGTTTTTGTAAGTGCAGTTTGCAGCTGCTAATTTTCAAAGAAAAACAGCATAAGTGCATTTTCTTTCCAATGTGTACAACTAAAAGTCTCCAACAATACTGCCAACAATATGAGCTTTTCAGTGTTGCCTTTGTTATATATTCAATCCAGCAGTTTCTTCCTGCTCCTGAGAACTTCCAGCTGAATCTAAGCTATTCTTTATTGGGTTGCAGTACCATGAGCTATTATACCTCATTTTAAACCCTTTTGCATCTAGCCCACCCATTGTGGTGATGGTTAATAATAATGAATCTCAGACTATGACTTGGAACCACTATAATGAAGATATAAACTCAAAGGGCCTGCTATTCAAAGGGCATTTACACAGTTAACAGTCAGTTAATTGTGTACATGCCTGCTAACCAGATATTAAAGGGCACTTACATGGGTAGTGCCGTCAAATATCCCCAAGTCTCCTACGTGTCCTAATGCTAGCCGGCTAGCATTGGGGTGTGCCGAGGCCATTCCAGGGCAAAGCAGAGGCGGGGACCGGCGCTAACTGTGCAGCACAAATATTGGAAGATATTATAATATCTTATAGGCGCCGAGTGCTAACCATGCAGCATCCAATATTGATGCTGCATGGTTAGCCTCCTCAGCAGCTACTGGGCAGTGCAGCCAGACCCGGATATTCACTTCCGTTGCCGCAGAAGTGAATATCTGGGGTTAAGGGGTCGGCAGAGCTAAGTGGCTATTGCGCTTAGCCCTGCCCAGATGAATATCGGGTCCAAAGTCTTTCAACTAGGCATTTATTCCTTTTGATGACGTCTATAAAATATTACTCATCTCTCTCCAAAGGGAGTATCAACAGTCCCTTTTAAGAGAGTCTGCAGCCCAGAGTTCAGGGCTAGAAGGGCATGGCTCACAGAGAGAGGTTAAGAACCTAGCAGGCTGCAAGAGAGAGAGAGAGGCCCTAGGGAGCCAGAAGGCCTTCCAAGGCAAGCCATGCAAAGGAGTTCTGAGGTAGGAACTTTAACTGGGGCTGGAGGAAGGGCCGGGAGAACCAGCGTGTGGAGGTTTAACAAGCTGGAAGAGAAGTACAGCTGATTTGGTTTTCCCTGAACTGCTGTTTGTTCTGGGTTTTGCTTTGTGGAGGTTTAACAAGCTGGGACAGAATAAAAATGATTTTGTTTATCTTCCGTCATATATTCTGTTATTATGTTTTCCCTGAACTGCTGTCCGGCCTGTGTTTTAAAGAAAACACCTTCCCACTGCAATCCATACTACCAAATATAGTGGCAGCTTGTGGATTTCCTCTAACCACGTGACTGAGGGCAAATTCACATCCCTCCAGGACTGGGCCTCTACAGCAGGTCAGGATTTTTATTTTTTTGTGTATGGGCTAAGAGGGTTAGCCTCACCCTGTTTAGGGAGCTTGAAGACGGTATAGTCAGTGCCGAACAGGCAGGCTTTGTTTTGCCCACTAGAGACCACTAAAGGTTTGCTGGAGCTGGAATACTGCAAGATTAGCTCAGCTGCAGAAGAGGAAACTGTGGTGGTGTTGCAAGAGAACAGTGACAAGCCAGGATGGAGCAGCTCCTCTAGATTATGGCAGGTCAGCAGCAACAGCAACAGTATCAGCAGCAGTTTCAACATGCCCTGGATCTTATTTGAGTACAGAGGGAGCTACAGAAAAGTTCCCTAGCTCAGATGACCCAGGCCCTGCAGACAACTCAACTCCACCTTCAGCGCAAGCGCTTCTTAAAATAATGGCAGAAGATGAACCATTCCGTTTTTGCTGAACTTTGAACGAACCGCCTGCATGGCCGAGTAGCTTGAGGCAACATGGACTACCTATTTGGGGAATCTGCTGATGGGCAGCAGTTAGGCTACATTCCAGGACACCAATCCAGATGGGTGAAGTACGTATGCAGCTTTCAAGACTGCCATACTGGAACAGGATGGCTGTACCCCAGAAGACTCTGTCAAGTTTCAGAAAGGGGGGATCCAGATAAAAGAGAGCTCTCAGAGGTTCCTCTATCAGTTGAAGGATCTTGCACGGAAGTGGCTGCAAACAGAGGGAAAGACCAGACCTGAGATAGCCAAGATTGTGCTATTGGGGCAGTTTTTGGAGGGCTTGACTACCCCCATGAAACAGTGGGTACGTCAGCACCCCAAGCTTACACTGGAGTGTGCATTGGAAATAGCTGAGGGGTATCATGAAGCCCAGCTGGTGACTGAAGTGGACAGTGAGAAAGGGAAGAAGTTGCCCATCAGCACAGGAGGATGGAAGAGGAAGCCAGAATTGATGTTGGCTCCCATGTTCCGACCCCCAGGTAACCTCCTAGATGGACCCCTTAACCTGTTTTAGGTGTGGAGCCTGGTGAAACTTTGCTTGGGAATGCCCCTGGGTACGGAAGAACCCATGGGTATCAGTCTTGCACTTTCGTGGGCACTCCCCACCATGAGGCACAGAACTTTGTGATTCCAGTGGAGCTCAAGGAAACCCACTTCCAGGCCTTGATAGACGCCAGGAGCGTATGGACCTTCATTCACAGGGAAACCATAACCCAATTTCAAACTATCTATGCAAAGACGGTAACATTGGCCTATGTACATGGAGACCAAAGGCACAGAATTCACTTAAGACCCAGCAGGGCAAGCCATGTTCGAGGTTGTGGTGCTGCCCTGGCTCCTGTATCCAGCGGTGATCGGCTGAGACTACCCAAATTTCAGAGCAATATGGGCCCGGCTAACTGATGGCTCCACTAAATTGGACCAGGAAGATTTCCAGAAAGTTTCCCCCTGGAAGACCCAGATCTATGTCGAGAATCCCAAGCCTGCTAAGTCCTGGAGTTGGCATCACCAGGAAAAGCTACGCCACTAACAGAATCTGGGGGTGGCTATGGGGGGGGGGGGATCTGGGGAAGGATAGCCTAGGGAAGAAACCCCTGGGGATAGCTCAGGGCTCAGTGGTTATGACCCAAATACAATTGTCCCCTTCCCAGAGTGGGGGCTGGGGGAAGACCCAGAGAGCTTCAGGAGGACCCAGCAAGAGGATGAGTCCCTTAAACATGCCAAAGAGCGGGTTTTGGAGGTAGAAAAGGTTCCAGTAGGTAACAGAGAGTCCCCTGCTAGAACCTTTCCCTATTTTGCTCTAAAGGGAGATTTATTATACAGAGTGCCCGAGGTTGCCCTAGAGTGGAAAGAGGCAGAACAACTGATAGTTCCCTGGCCCTATCATCAGCAATTGTTATTGTTGGCCTACAGCCATTTATTAGGGGGACATCTGGGGTGGAGAAAACACTACAGCATGTTGTAGCCCAATTTTTCTCGCCCAGGGTCCATAAACAGGTGCAGTTATATTGCCAGTCATGACCCATCTGCTAACTTCATAACACCACCAGAGTCCGATTTGCCCCTCTAGTGCCTATGCCCATCATTGAAACCCCATTTGAAAGAGTGGCCATGGATCTGGTAGGCCCTTGGAGAGAACCACCTAAGGCAACAAGTATATTTTATTTATTTTATTTGTTTAAAACGTTTTTCTATACCGTCCCTTCCAGAGATCAGGAGCGGTTTACACTGTAACATAACTTTTACGCTACCCGATACCCAGAGACCATTTCTAAGGAATATGAAGAATACAATTGCAAAAGCCCTCTGGGAAGTATTTTTGTGGGTAGGAATACCCAATGAGATCCTCACAGATCAAGGAACACCTTTTGTATCTAAGGTCAAGATGAAGCAAGTGTGTGCCTTGGTGAAGGTCAAGATGCTGAAAACATCAGTATATCACCCACAGATGGATGGCCTCATTGAGCGATTCAATAAAACTCTGAAATAAATGTTTAAAAAGTTCATGCAGGAAGATGGGAAGAATTGGGACATTCTCCTACCTTATTTGATGTTTACCATCCGTGAGGTGCCTCAGAGTTAAACTGGGCTTACACCTTTTGCGTTGCTCTTCGGAAGATGGCCAAGAAGAATATTAGACATAGTAAGGGAAACCTGGGAAGAATAACCCTGTGCCAGGTGTAATTTGATGGAGTATGTTATACAAATGCAAGACTGGCTGAGGAAAGCTAGAGAGGTGGCCATACTCAGTCTGGAAAAAGCCCAAGCCGAGAAGACCAGGGGCTACAATCGGGCACTGCACCTTCCAACTGGGAGATAGCATTTTAGTCTTGCTGCCCTCATCTGAAAGCAAGTTACTCTGTAAATGGCAGGGGCCCTATGAGGTGGAAGAGAAAGTGGGGCCTGAAGACTGCCCAGCCAGATAAACAGAAGAAAGCTAACATTTACCATAATTACTTACTGAAAAGGTGGACTCCATGATATCGTTACTGATCCTGGGGTGGTTATCTGGCAAAGACCCTACTGGATTTTAGTGGCTCAGTGACAGGCCATCATCAAGGAACTGGAAGAAATGCCTAACCTGGGAGTTATAGAAGAGTCTATGAGTGACTGGTTGCCACCCATTGTTTTAATTCCTAAACCCAATGAAAGCATCAGAATCTGCATTAACATCCAGAGGGCCAGTGCAGCTTCTAATATGCCCAGAGTAGATGAGCTAATTGAGCGACTAGGTGGAGTATGTTTATATCAACTTTGGATCTGACCAAGGAATACTGGCAAGAGTTCTTGAATCCAGCTGCCAAGGAGAAGACTGCTTGTTCAAAACCGCAAGGTCTGTTCCAGTTTACAGTTCTGCTCTTTGGATTACACAGGAATCCTGCCATGTTTCAATACCTAGTCGACCGCCTCCTGAGACCGCACAAAAGGTATGTGGCTACATACCTTGACAACATCGTCATCTACAGCAGAAACTGAACCACCCTTCTAACCCAAGTACAAGCAATGTTGACCAGCCTGCAGAAGGGCAGGTTGATGGCCAACCCCAAGAAATGTTTTCTGGGAGGTTGGGATGTTCAATTCCTGGGATATTTAATTGTGAATGGGCAGATATGACCTCAACAACAGAAGGTGGATGCCATTACCCAAGTCCCCACCCTGAAATTGAAGAAAGGTTTGTGCCTTCCTTGGATTGATTGGCTATTACCGCTGGTTCAAACCTAATTTTGCAGAAGTGGCAGAGCTGTTAGTCAATCTCCTCGGAAACAGAGCTCCCAAATGGAATGAGTGGTCAGCAGACCTGGATCTAGCCTTCCAGTTCTTCTGAACCCATCCTGATTAGTCCTGATTTTTTTCTACCATTTATTGTGCAAACTGATGCCTCATAGGTAGGCCTAGGAGCCATTCTGGCCCAGGAAGTCATGGATGAAGAGCATCCTTTAACATTCATCAGCAGGAAGCTGCTTCCTTGGGAACAGCTTTATGTGGTGATCGAGAAGGAAGCTCTGGCTGTCAAGTGGGTGCTTCAAATACTACTTGCTCAGCGGTCCATTTTTGCTAGACCACCAACCCCTCAAGTGGCTGTCTCAACAGAAGGAATCTAACGGTCATAATATTTGGTGGTTTTTGAGTCTCCAACCCTACCAGTTTTGGGTCCGCCATAGGTCTGGTAGAATTCACCTGAATGCAGACTTCCTTTCCAGGGTGGGGTTCCCAAGTAAGGCAGGTGCTCAATGGAGTATGGTTGAGCTAAGGGGGAGGATGTGTGATGGGGTCTATAGAATGTTACCCATTCCTCTCCAAAGGGAGTATTAAGAGTCCCTTTTAAGAGTTTGCAGCCCAGAGTTCAGGGCTAGGAGAACATGACTCACAGAGAGAGGTTAAGAACCCAGCAGGCTGCAGGAGGAAGAGAGGTCTCTGGAGCCAAAAGTCCTTCTGAGGAAAGAGATGCAAAGAGGTTCTGAGATAAGAACTTTAACTGGGGCTGGAGAAAGGGCTGGGAGAACCTGTTTGTGGAGGTTAACAAGCTGGGAGAGAAGTGCAGTTGATTTTGGTTTCCCTAAACTGCTGTCTGTTCTGGGTTTTGCTTTTTGGAGGTTTAACAAACTGGAACAGAATAAAAACTGTATTTGTTTTCCCCAAACTGCTGTCTGGTCTGTGTTTTAAAGAAAACCCCTTCCCACCGCATGTCACATTACCATATTCCTCTGTATGGAAATAGCTTATGCCTTTTAATAATATTTCAAGGTGAGTTACATTAGATATTTCCCTATCCATGGAGAGCTTACAGTCTAACCGCTAATGTCATTAAGATGCATTATTATAACTAGTTCCCATTGTATAAAACTGGACTCTTGTATATAGATTCTGTGAATGAGCTTGTATTGCATTTCTTGTAGGGCAAAATTGGGATAAAACTAATATAATGTCTGCCAAATTTTAATAAGGCATCCTCAGAAAATGGATTTTTAAGTTCTTGTGACCACTCCTGTGTCAAGTCCCCCTTAAATAAGTTCTCTTTAGCATCTCTACAAGTGCCATACCATATTGACAGGGTGTTAAATGTTACCATCACCACTGCCAAGCTTTTTTGAGTGAGTTTATCAAATAAGGAACTGCTACTCTTACTCCTTTTTCTTTCCATGGATCAGGGTAAGCATGTCACATTAGTGTGTATTAATTCATGTAAACTCTAGCTGTAAATGTGTATCTGAGGCAATAGAGAGTATGATGATTTGCCCAAGGTCACAATGAGCACCAGTAAGATGTGAAACCTGGCTTCTTTGTTTTACTCCCTGCTACTCTAGCCATTGTGCTGCTTCTCCAAGCCATCATTGCATGTGATAGTTGATACTCCTCCTAGGGTCAATGGACCTTACTTTGCAGCATTCCTGTCCTTGTCTAGCCCAAAGAGTAGAAATTGGGATTGGGCCTCAAATTCAGGTCTCTTTCAAGGCAGTGTATCAGGCTGGCACTAAGCTGATGGGCCAGCCTAGCTCTATAAATCATGTATTTGCCAATAGGATACTTGCAACTTCCCAGGGGAATTGTCATCTTTTTAAAAAAATGTATTTATTGACACAGCACAAGGAGTATAAATACCAGGAAATACAAAAACAAACAGCATTCACAGTCCAGTTATATCCCCAGGTACATAATTTCATGTCCTAGGTTCGCAACACAATAAAGGTTTGTCTCATCAACAATAACATCAGCTTGGCAGAACCATTTCCAGTAAATTCACCACCGCAGTATCCACGCTCTTGGTTGAGTTTTTTTCCCTTCTTTTGTTTATCCTTTTCCTTTGAATCCCTTGAAAACCTTCCCCTTCCCTTTTTCCCCCACATCAGACCCTTCCTCACTCATGCATACTCACTTCTCATATTCATCTCCTACCAACCTACATGTCAACAGTCATTCATCAGTATCTGAATTCAAAAAAGCATTGAACAAATACAGAGGATCTCTAAGGGAAAAAGGGGACTACTGTAGTAGCTGATATGGAAGGGCAGACTAGATGGGCCATGTGGTCTTTTTCTGCCATCATGTTTCTATGTTTCTATCCAGTCCTTTAAAAAGACATTTAAGCTTTCTTATGGTCTGAAGGAGCTCGTTTTCTCCTCTGTGGAAAACCTTAACTTTTACCAGGTATTGTAGGCTAAAGTGAACCCCAGGGTTCAATATGGGATTATCTTGCTCTGTAGTTCAGAAGCATTTGCTGAGAAATCTTCAAAGAGCATCCATCCACCCTGCCCCTTTCACTTCCAAAGTATGTTGTGCCTATGTCCACAATTATTTATTTCATTTTTTTTTTTAGTGCCATCAAGTCAGTGCTGACTTCTGAAGACCCAGCAGCTTCTGGATTTTCTTGGCAATGTATCACCAGAAGTAGATTGCCAGGCCTTTTCTTCTGAGGCAGAGTGTAAGGTGACTTGCCCAAGGTGTGCCGGTGGGAATTGAGCCCTTGATCAGCTGGGTATTGGGCTATTGCTATAAATACTAGGCTTCTCCTCCACTCCATGTCCACAATAGCAGCACTTTATTGGTAAAATTCAAAATTCTTGCAACCACTGGACATGGCCTTGTTTGAGTGGAGGGCACAATCTGTGAGAACGCAAAGCATACTAGGATTTTTGCATCCCTAGCCATAGCTGCTCCAGCAACATCTGCTTGTAGATGTGCATTAGTTTACTCTCCCTTATAGATACAGGAACACCAACTATGAGGATATTGTTTTGGCTACTGCAATTTTCTTTATTCTCCAATTGCTGTTCGAATCACATATTTTTTCTCTCCACTAACTGACCATTCAAAGCCTCTGTGGCTAATTCTTGTTCTTTAGTTCTATTGGTGTTGTTTGCAATCTGTGTGCATTTCGCTTTGCGAATGAATCATGCACCTCCTGCAAGGTGGACTGGTCATCAATGTTCCCTCTAAGCTGCACTGGGTCCGCCGCCAGCATTCCTGCTGGCGGGGGGGGGGGGGGGGTGCAGTGCGATCGATCGCTCTGCCCCTCCCCCCACCGGCGGGCATGCCGACGGAGAGGACCCGGCGCAGATGAACGGGAACATTGCGAGGGTGCTGCGGCATGTATTGGACCCTGTGTCTAGCACATGCCGCAGCACCCTCGCAATGTTCCCTTTCATCTGCACCGGGTCCTCTGTCGGCATTCCCACCGGTGGGGGGAGGGGCGGAGTGATCGATCACACTGCACCCCCCGCCGGCAAGAATGTTGGTGGCGGACCCAGCGCAGCTTAGACGGAACATTGCTTGTCATCCAGTACAGCCATAACATATGGGGTGAGATGTTGGGCTACTTCCTCTAACATAATATGTACTGGCTGTTCTGATCCTGCCACCAACTTGTGCTTGGTCTGTTTCATCTTATCCGCCTGTGCCTTTCTCGACTACCAGACATTTCTAAGACTTCCACAATAAAATATCAGTGCACACACTGATACTCGGCATGCTCCCTCAAACAAACCTGCCCATTACTTCAATGACTCACTGGCTGGACTTAATTAAAAACAGTATTTGGCAGAGGGTTGGATGAAAGCTCAGTAAGACGGAGTCCATTCATCACACTGCCATCACGTGACTCCCCAATCTTTAATAATCAGAACTGTTCTTTTACTGAGGAAGTTGATTTGTTTTATTTTCTTATGGATTTTCATTTTTCAGAGGGAGTTTGATGCTCATATTAATAATTGATGATTCTCTGTTGATATCTACTTTTAAGAGTTGCCTGTGAAGAACACACTGCTTATTTTGGATAAGACAAGTCATTACTGGACATATTTGCTGAACTGAAACATTCATCCACTGTATTACTGATAAGAAGCTAAGAACAAAATAGGTAAGAAAAGCACAATATACTGTAAAAGCTGGATTTTTCTTAGCAACGTTTTTCCTTTTCAGTGTTGCACTTCAGTGCCAGTTTCACATCAAGTTCCATTAGTCAGACTGCATTAACTGACCTGTCTTAATATATATGAAATCATATAGGGAAGGAACTGGTGAGTAATACTGTCGAAGCAAACAGTGGAGGAAGTTGAAAGACATTAAATAAGCACTTGAAAGTTAAAAGCATTACAGGGTAAAATTGCTAGTTGCTTAAAGGACAAAGGTGAGTCTCTGTCATTTCATTAATTTCTCTGTTGAAACTGTATCTGTTAAAACAGGCTACTTGCCAGGGATCACTGTTTAAAATAGTAGTCTCTAAGCTATGGAACAAGGCATGCCAGTTTGCTTACAGATGAGGTTCAGATTGCCAATGAGCATGCGCTGGCGTTTTGTGAAGTTGGTGGAGTTTGACTTCATTTCATCGCAGTTTTTCAAGAGTTGAGACAGGGCATTAATTTGTTTTTTTGCCCGAAACGCAGTGCTGTGTCTTGTTTTACAACTGCAGTAGATCTAATCATGGTGTTATAAGATTCATGAAAAGTTATTTATGAGAAGAACCATACAAGGAGTTCTCCATATTCTTTGATGCCGCAGAAGATCCAAACGACTTCTATTCAGATAAGCATTTGTTTTTTGTTTGTTCTATGGGCTTTTTTGACATAATTATTTGTTTTTCATTATATATGTAGGTGGCACTATTCTTTGGTGTTTTTACCTATATTATGTGGCTCCGTAGTGGGCTCAATAAAAAGTTTAATATTGAGTAAAATGGAAGAGTAGCTTCAAGAGGTTGTTTCAACCTGTTTTAACCTCACGGCTTATCTTCCGACAATAATTTATCTTCACATATGCAAGCTTAACCTTACTAGATTGTTGACTCTATTTTGTTTTTGGTACAGATGAGTTTTAGCAGAGTAGATTTGAAAAAAAAACCTTAGATATGGAGGTCAAAAGTTAAAAAGTAAAAATTTGCATAAGAGGCCATGTCAATGATAGCTGGGCAATAGTTAGACCAATCTTTTCACTAACTCCCTATCTCCCTCCCCCGCCCAACACATATAATGGTATAACGAGGTAACACCTGCCATGATCACTCTTATATCATGGAAAGTAGCAAAACCAAACAATCCTAAACCTATAGGTTCAACTTAAAGGATAAGAATAGGTCAGTGTCTATCTAGTGTCTGCCAGTACATCTCCCCCACCTCCAGATGCCATACTCTCACCCTAATGTTGCAGACTAGTCCAGCAAAAATACTCCCATATATTAAGCAAATGAAAATGATGTGGATTTCCACCAAAGTAATTTTACTACTCCTGCTCACACTTTTACGCTATTCCAACACCACAACCATCCAGAGTGGACTGATACCAATCAGATTCAAACAATTGGGCCTTTTACCTGTGCCCCCTGCATATGCACAAAACCATAGAAGACATCGTCGTCTCATCAGAGTCAAGCAGGCACCCACTGACGAACCTCAACAGTTACACACAGAGCAAACCCAGTTCATTAAATGTGCTCTGGTCAATGTTCGCCCAGCACGAAACAAAACCCATATCATCTTAGACTACAAGAAGGAACATGACATTGATATTCTGTTTGTCTCCGAATCATGACTTACCAACACTGACAATATGCTAGCAAACCAGCTCATTACACCTGCATTGAACCTTCACAACTGCCCGAGACTTAGCAGACGAGGCAGGGATGTCTTCATCCTTGTAGACAAACACCTCAATACCAAGCTTACTGCAGCCACCACAACTGACATAACCAACATTCTGGTAGTGAAAAACAAGCAAATATCCATATGTCTTACAAACAGAGCTCCTAATGCAGACAGAGGACCTCTGAGCACTGCTCGACATAGCATGTACCCACACTGCCAAAGATAAACTCTTTATAATGATGGGTGACTTCAACTGCAACTCAGCACCGACAACACATTCAGTTCATTCCTTCAGGCCATGGTCACTATGGAACTTTCAGAAATCATCAATGTACCCATCCACAAGAGAGGAAATACACTGGATCTATTGTTCGTATTTAACAAGATCCAATCAGTAACGCCCATCGCTTACAAAGTAACGCCCAGCCCAAGGGTAGTGTGAATCACCCAGGAAATTGTTTATAGGTTACCTTAGAAGCACAGATCTGGGACCTGTGTAGCAAGCCAGATTTTACAAAGGGGTATCTTTACTAAACTGTGGTAACGTTACAGACCGCGTGTTAGGTAACGTTAACGTTCGTTAGGTAACGTTAACATGTGGTATGTAACGTTAATGCGCGTTAACGTTACCTAACAAGCGTTAGTTTTCCCGGCCACGCAGAGGGTGGAGAGAAGGGGTCAGTGGGTGGGGAGTGGGCGGGGAGAGGCTCCCTGCACACTAATGTGCTGAACTGAAGGGCTGAATCCTACGGCGAATGAAAACCTGCCGTTAGATGCACATTTGCAGGAGAGAGAAACCATTTCAGTGTCAGCAATGTACAGCATAGGCAGGGAGCCCAAGTAATGTGATAGTAGTGCTCCATTTTCAGCAACAGCATAGTGCCCGAGTATGAAAGGCCACTATGGCGATGATGCAAATGGGGCATAGGGGGCTGCAGGCAGGATATGTAGCGGGGGAACTTGGGGCACAGGGTGGACTAGGCGGGTGCCTAGGTGGCACATAGGAACATAGAAACCAGAAGTCAGCATGACAGCAGCTGACAAAGGCCAAACACAATCCACGTACATCTACCTGGTCACCCGAGCTAACAGTTGCCAGGGCACTGACCTAACATCCCCCCAACCAACCATCCCCCAAGTGGAAGGGACATACTATTGGTAGGCGGTGATGGGGGGGATGTGAGGATGCTCATGTATGCCCCCTGCCCCAGACCCCGCTCCCTAGGCAACCACCTACCCACACAGTGGATGGCCTGGGACTGCGCACTACCAGCACCGACAGCATATGGTCATGTCAGCATGGCAGGGGGGGGGAGGTGCCTGTGCTGGAGGGGGCAGTAGCACCTGCCTGCAGTGGATCTAGGCCATGCCCTGTACCAGTATGTGGTGTGCAGTGCAACATAAAAGGTCTGGCTGAGGAAAAGTACAGGTAGCCCCAGGGACTACCAGCCATCTGTGGCAATAGTGTGGTGCAGTACATTCAGCCAGTGTGTCCGTAAACAGAGGGTCACAGATTCAAGTCCCAGCTGTGGTTCCTGCAGAGCATGTCCGTATATTTTACCCTACAATGCAGGTACAACAGCAACATGTGCAAAGTCCAAAGCAGCGGCGAACAGGGGTACAAACACCCACTCATACAGGCTCCACAATCCAAAGATGCACGGAGAGGCAGGCTGTTGGCCCCAGCATTGAGCTGCAGTTATCACCAGAGCACTACTACTACCTCCTGCACAGTTTAGCAATGTTGGCACTGTGCTCAGGACCAGTGTGGCGGGCAGGGTTGCCAACCACCCCTATCTTTGCACAATGCTGTAATAGGATTGTGTGTGTGTGTATGTCTATCCATTGTTCTGTGGCTGCCCCCCTCTCTCTAGGCCCAAAATGTCCCACTGTTACCAGCGTTACCCTGAATATGTGCATAATGAGGAGCAAGGTGTTGTAGGTTTGGCCCGGTCAGGGCGGATTGGCCAGGATGCATCTTCACAGGGTGTGGGGCAATGGCTGGGACACTGTATTGCCCAACCACTGCCTGCATGGACAGGGTGGCCACAGCATGTCATGCTGGGAGGGCACTCACTCTAACCGAGCAGTGACCATGGCATCTCTAGGTTCCCACAAAGCACTCCACACTATCTGCTTCCATGATACTTTTGTGATTCTAGTGCTGGGGCCCCAATCACTGAGATGACTGCTTGGTGCACATAGTTCCTCTGTGAGCATGCACTATGGACTGGCTAGTGAACTGTTTGCAGTTAGACTGTGCATGGTTGGAACACCTATAAGGTGCAGTCTGACTGTGCTGTCTGCTGATGACTGGCAGACAGCAGTGTGAGGCAGTTGGGGTTTTCCAGGGCTAACCCCAGCATTGCTGCTGGTCTTCCACTGCCCCAGCCACAGGTAGGGCTCTGGCCTACCAACCCTGGAGGGCTGTTTTATACCAGCAGGATCAAGGTTGCTTTATGGGGCTGGGTCATCTGTCCCTTACCTACAACAAGGGTGATGTGAGCCCTTTGGGGGATGTAGTGTATACCACTTTGACCTATAAAGGCACTGCTACATAAACCTCATGCAAGTCTGGAAACCCCTCTGCCCTGATAACAGGTGCCCATGTCAACCAGACCCTAACACGGGGTACACACTAATCTGGGTGGTGTCTGGTCCCAGAGGGCCACATGTGGATGCAGGATACAGATGGACACCAAATTACCTTCAGCTGCACTGCAAGGAACACCTGTCATACACTGGTAGTGAAGGGGATGTACAGCAGGGCCTATCTCTAGCACCACATGCACTGCGGACCTAGTGCTGGGCACCAATCCTATCCCTCAGGGGGAACACAGAACCTGCACAATGGCATGGTCTGTAGTTACTCTGTGCCAGTATCACTCACTGTCAGTTCGTCTTTCCAAGCTGAGGTACCGGAGAGGTGCAGACCCTATTTGCTGATCAGCTGTAGACAGCTATTCAGCATGTGCACTGCATCGTGGGTAGTGGTGGGGTTACCCTATCCTGGCACTCAGAGCAGACAGTTTGTTCCCTCCTCTCATGCCTGTCCTACTCAAATAGTGTGCATGCCTGTAACAGTCATATTTTTGCAGATTTGTGCTACCAGCCCATAATACCCTCACCACAATTACCAACATTCCCTCGGTCCGTCTATCTGCGTCTGTCAGCTCTGTAGAGTCCTGTCTGCCTGTGCAGGCTGCCACCCCATGTCCTGCACTGATACCCTTTACTGCATTGCACCTCATCATGCTTGCCTTGCCTGTGCCTGATCTGCATGGCACCACCACTCCTCTGTCCACCCATCATTGGAACTATCCTGCCACCTCTGCCTCCACTGGTGGACACGTATTCCCATCGTCTGCCACCAACTGTCTTTCCAGTACTTTACATTGCCAACACCCTGTGCTGTGGTACAGTTGCCCCCACCATGTTTGTCATCAGTACTGGCAGCCACATGTGATGCCTGCAGATATGGCAGGTCCAGCGGCTCCCAGCTCTCCCTCCTTCACTCACCTGTTCATTGCCTTTCCTGAGTGCTCTATCTAGTGTTAGGGCTACATCTGTCTCTGTTCCTCACAGGTCATGCATGTCATCCTGAGACACCTTGCAGCCCTTAGGGAACACTAACCTAGGGCACCGTAACCTTTTTATGCCACCTTAACCTATGGTTCCATAGCCCAGGGTGCCTTCTACGGTGACTTGTCCAGTGGTGCCTAATACGACGCTTAGCCTAAGGAGCCCTATGGGGCGCCTTATGAGGCACCTTACAAGGCACTTTATAAGGCGCCTTACAAGGCGCCTTGTAAGGTGGCTTATAAGGCGCCTTGTAACACGTGTTAGTCTAAGGCGCCTTGTAACGTACGTTAGCTGATACGGCTTGCTGTAATGATGCACCGCCCTCGCCTTTATATGGGCATCTGTACCTTTACCACGGAACTTAACGCAAGTGACATTACCGCAGTTTAGTAAACATACCCCTAAGTGTTAGTTTCCTCCTTCCCACCCACCCCAGGCATAATCCTAGCTTGATAGAGTCTTACACCTGTTAAAAGGGGAGTGATATTCACATTCCCTTCTAGGTTGAGCTGATTATCCTCACCAGGAATAGATCAGTTAAGCCCCTGAAATCAATTAATCTTGAGGTGAACAAAGTCCCTTAAACTTATTTGGTATAGTTGCATTAGTAAGTATTCCTAGCAACTAAAAACATCTTAAATAACTAAACAAAACTTTCAAACTAAGATGCCGACAGTAGTCCAGCAGTGAGATGGGAGTTATTCAGTCTTTTGTACTGAGTGTCACATGTATGATTTTCTCTCATTTGGTGAGAGGTCTTATGTGTGTGCTAAGTGCAAGGAGTTCTTTGCCCTCAGGGAATGAGTGTGATCTCTGGAGGCTAGAGTAGCAGACTTGGAAGACATAAGGAAGTCAGAGAGGTACATAGATGATACCTATAGGGACATTGTATTGAAACCCCACCTCCAGTCTGGTAGCCTCTCAGCTGCCATGGAGGAGAGAGGTCCTGTGAAAGGAGAGAATTACCTTAGTAAGGCAGGAGGTGATCCTGTAGCTAAGATCTGTCCACAAGGAGATTTAACTCCCTCTTGCAACAAGGATGTTTCTCGAGGGCCATGTGCCCATGAGGGAAAGATTAGGACAGCCGTTATAGTGTCTGTTTCAATCATTAGGCATGAAGATAGCTGGGTGGCTGGTGGATGTGACCATACCTGCTTAAAGTGCTGTGAAAAGGCTTGGGTAGCGCATTTCGGCTGCCTGCTATTGTCCTGCCAGTGGTGGCAGGGCAATTGCAGAGAGCCAAAATGTTCCTCCCAAGTCTTTCTGCCCTGGTCGGCTGCACCGCTTGCACAGATCTAGGTACAGTCCTGTTTGCATATCAAGGAACTAAAAGACAACAAGAACCAACAGCACAGTTTATAAAACTAAATTATAACCATTTTTATTTTGTTGTTATAAACTGCGTTATGGTTCTTGCTTTTTCTTTTTCAACATATATTTTGCATCCACAGTAGGTGCAGAGCAGAACCAGGACATTCACCCACAGAACTCAATATTTAAAAAAAAATCTGATTCTGATCATCTCACTAACAACAACAACAATAACAACAACAACAACCACTATTCTCCAGTACCAGGCATATTGTGAACTAATACAAAACCCTACAACAAAGAGCAAACCTACCATACCATACCATATCAGCACAAACTTCCAAAACTCACATAAGGAGCCCATCCAAAAAATGTGTCACTGTAAATACTGCAGTGGGCCTTGGAACATCCATACATCTATTTGAAAAGCTGAACAAGTCAAATTACTACAGTACAGTATAGATCTTTATGTACAAACTCCATGTTAACAGAACACCTGACCTCAGTCACACACACACAACATTGACCCTCACCAAGTACAGAAGAAGCAATCACAATCTAAAGTAAAAAAAAAAAATATGTAGACAAACTTTTAGCTGAAACCCCAAGAAGCCAGAGTCCACATGCAGTGCACATCAGATAAATAAGAGATGCAGTTCCCCAATACTGTGTAAAATATAAAAATAGCACAAAGTCCAATCACTAAAATTAAATAAAATTATTTTTTCTACATTTGTTGTCTGATCATTTTATTCTGTGATCATGCTGGTCCGGATCTGAGGCTTCTGCTTTCCTGTCTTCTCTTAGCTCTCTTTCTGTGGTCTATGGTCCATGGTCCATCTGCCATTTCTTATCTCTTCTTTTGTTTTCTTCACTTCATTCCTTTAGCCCATTTCCAGTTCCAGTAACCCTCCCCAGTATCAGCCCCTCTTTCCAGTCCTCCCATCCCAGATATCAGCTTACGTCCACTCTCAGTGCCACCCCCCCCCAGTCAGCTCCCTTCCAGTCGCCCTACCCTATGTCCATCCCCCTTCCAGTGCCATTTTCATGTCAGTTCCCTTCCAGCCTCCTCCCCATTACCCAAACCACCTACCACTCCCATCCCCAAGTGTCAGCTCTCTTCCAGTCCCCCTTCAGTACATCCCAGGTGTCAGCTCCTTTCCAGCCCTCTCCTTCCCCATGTCAGCTCCCTTCCTGCCCCCTCCTTCCCCTGGCAGACCCTCTCATTATCCGCTCCCTTCCAGTCCTATTCTACCATCCTCCCACATCAGCCCATTTGTAGCCCTAGCCCCTAGTTTTCTTCCACGGCCAGCAGCACTGTCCTCCCCTCCCCCATTAGCCCATTTCCAGTCCCAGCCCATTTCCAGTCCTATCACCCTTATCAGCCCACTCTAGTCCTAGCCCCCCCAATCAGCCTATTACCAGTCCTAACTCCACCCCCAATTAGTCAATTTCCAGTCCTAGCCCTGAAATATGCCCATTTCCTGTCCTAGACCCGAAATATGCCCATTTCCTGTCCTAGCTCCCCTAATCAGCCCATTTCTAGGCCTAACCCCACCAATCAGCCCATTACCAGTCCTAGCCCCCCTTCCGATCAGCCCATTTCCAGTCCTAACCTCCCCATAGCCCATTACCAGTCCTAACCCCCCCATCAGCCCATTTCCAGTCCTAGCCCCCCCAACAGCCCATTTCCAGTCCTTACCCCCAACATCCCACTTCCAGTCCTAACACCCTATCAGCTCACTTCCAGTCCTAACCCTCCCAACATCTAATTTCCAGTCCTAGCCCCCACCATAGCCCATTACCAGACCTAACCCCCTCCCATCAGCCAACATCCAGTCCCAACACCCCCCCATCAGCCCATTTCCAGTCCTAGCCCCCCCATAGCCCATTACCAGTTCTAGCCCCCCCCCCATAGCCCATTACCAGTTCTAACCCCCCCATCAACCCACTTGAAGAAACTGGCCTTCTGAAGGTGAAGCCGCTGCCACTGCAGCAGCGTCAGAAGAAAGTGCCCCGCGTCTGCCCCGGCAGGTTCCTCTTCTCTCCCTCAGCGCTGCCGCCGGCTTTACAGAGCTGCAAAGTGAGTTTCCCTTTCTCGCAGCTCTGTTAAGCTTGCCGGCTTTTTTCCATTAGAGATCCTCTGTGTTTCTCCCATGCTTTTTTGAATTCAGTTATTGTCCTCATCTCTACCACCTCCACTGGGAGACTATTGCACGGATCCACCACTCTTTCCGTAAAGAAATATTTCCGCAAATCATTCCTGAATCTATCCCCCTTCACCCTCATCCCATGTCCCGTCGTAGCAGAACTTGCTTGCAATTGAAAGAGGCTCTCCCCCTGAACATTTATGCCACGGAGGCATTTAAACATCTCAATCATATCACCTCAATCCCGTCTTTCCTCTTAAGGTGTACATATTAAGATCCTTAAGTCTTTCCTCATATGCTTTATAATAAAGACCACTAACCATTTTAGTAGCCACCCTCTGCACCAACTCCATCCTGTTCACATCCTTTTGAAGGTGCGGTCTCCAGAATTGCACACTATAATCCAAATGAGGTCTCACTAAAGACTTATACAGAGGCACTATCACCTGCTTTTTTCTGCTAGCCATTCCTCTCCATATGCACCCAAACATCTTTCTAGCTTTTGCCGTTGCCTTTTCTACCTGTTTAGCTACTTTAAGATCATCAGACACAACCACGCCAATGTCCCGCTCTTCTTTAGTGGGCAGAAGTACTTCACCCCCTATACTATATTGCTCCCTTGGATTGCTGCAGCCCAAATGCATGACCTTACATTTTTTAACATTAAATCCCAGCTGCCAGGTTCTAGACCATTCTTCAAGCTCAGCTACTCTATTGTAGATTTTGGTATCATCCGCAAAAAGGCAAACCTTACCCGACAGCCCTTCCGCTATATCACTAACAAAGATATTAAAAAGAATCGGACCAAGGACAGATCCCTGGGGCACACCACTGGTAACATCCTTCTCCTCAAAGTGAGCCACATTTACCTGTACTCTTTGTCGCCTCCCACCCAACCAATTTCTAACCCAAGCAGTAACTTTAGGGTCCATCCCTAGGGTGCTCAGTTTGTTTATAAGTCGCCTGTGAGGAACAGTGTCAAAGGCTTTACTGAAATCTAAATACACCACATCTAGGGCTCTCCCTCGGTCCAACTCCCTGGTCACCCAGTCAAAGAAATCAATCAGATTTGTCTGACAAGACCTGCCTCTGGTGAATCCATGCTGTCTCGGATCCTGTAATCCGCTGGACTCCAGAAACCTCACTATTTTCTTTTTCAGCAGCGTTTCCAATAATTTACTCACCACCGAAGTTAAACTAACCGGCCTGTAGTTTTCAACCACATCCTTACTTCCGCTTTTGTGTAAAGGCACCACATGAGCCTCTCTCCAGTCCTTTGGAACCATTCCCGACTCCAACGAGGCACTGAAAAGGTCAGTCAGTGGAGCTGCTAGAACGTCACCAAGTTCCCTCAGTATTCTAGGGTGTATCCCATCTGGTCCCATCTCTTTGTCTACTTTAAGTTGAGCTAGTTTCTCACGAACATAGTCTTCTGAAAATTGTTCAAGATATCCCTCGCTTCTGTTCCTGTTTGTGGGTGTTTTCTGAGGTCCTGCTCCTGGTTCTTCATCTGTGAACACAGAACAGAAATATTTGTTAAGCAATTCCACTTTATCCTCATCAGCTTCTACATAGTCTTCTCCTTCACCCTTGAGTCTGACAATACCACTTTTGCCCTTCCTCTTCTCACTAACATATCTGAAAAATGTCTTATCCCCCCATTTTATTGCATTGGCTATTTCCTCCTCTTTTTGAATAGTTACTTTCCTGACTACTTTGCTAGCTTCTCTAAGTTTTTTCAAATATAGGTGCCTTTCTTCCTCTCTTTGTGATCTCTTGTATTTCATGAAGGCCTCCCTCTTTTTCTTCACTTTTTCAGCTACCTCTTTCGAAAACCATAGCGGTCTCCTTTTCTATTTACCTTTATTTACCATTTTAACAAAAATGTTGTTTGCCCTTAAAATCTCTCCTTTCAGTTTTGCCCACTGTTTTTCGACATCCCCCAGCTGTTCCCATCCTGCTAACGACTCCCTGAGGTATTGGCCCATCTTGGCAGGATGTGATTTCTACTAGGTCTACTCTTCTTGTTTCTTTTAACTCTGAGATTGATAAGAACACAGTTATGTGTCTGTATTTCCAGAATAAGAATGCTAATTTCTGTGGGGGGAAAATAAACTTGTTCCCTGATGTTTCTAGGCAAACACAGCTTCGACGCAAGGCTTTTATTTCTTTAAAGCCTCACGTCTTGGCAATAGGTTCTACTTTTTTCTTAAAGTATTCCTGTAAATGCCTGGTCACATTTGGGGGAACTAAGTATATTTTTTCAGAGATATCCTCTTTGGAAGCTTGACTTTATAAGAGTAAAGTACATGCATACAAATATAGGTTAACTAGGTGCTATTTTATAAAAATATCCTGCATAGTCAATAAGTATTTTCATGTGTGTATTTCGGGCTTATTTTATAAAGTGAAGCACATGAGTACTTTAATTTATAAAATAGGGATGGACTAGTGTGCTTTAACCTAGTCGCGACAGTTACGCAGTTATTCCTGCCCTAGAGCAGGCGTAGCTGTGCATGTCTAGTTTTGGCAGAAACATGCATATATAATAGTATTCTATAACTTTGTTGTGTAAATTTAGGCCTCTTTTATGCTCCACTCATGTTCCATTCTCATGCACACCCCAACTGAAAGTACACAATGTTTACAGTATAGTAACAACCCCATTTTTTGCTTTATATGGCAGTCAGACCCCACCAAGTACATCCCAGGATGCACTTCACAGGGCCAGGGGTTGCCATTTTTCAAGATGACAGTGCAGGGGCAGGAAGGTAAGAGTGATGTTCCTGCCTCTCAACTTGTAAGGTATTGGGAGAGTTCAGGGAGATGACCATTAAGGTCCATTAGACCACTAGGCCATTTTCTGATTTAAGGGGTAGGGTCCACTAGACCATTTTCTAATTTAGTGGGTAGGGTCTATTAGATCACCAGGCATTTTCTGGTTTGGAGGTGGGGGGTTGGGGCCACTGGGCCACCAGACAATTTTATAATACAGGGGTGGGGGGAGCTGGGGCTACTGGGTCACCAGATAATTTTCTAGTTCAGGGATGAGGGATGTTGGAGATGCTGGACCAACAGGTAATTTTCTGATTTGGGGGGTAGGAAGTGGGGCTGTTGGACTATCAGATAATTTTGTTGGATGGGGACCCTGATGGGGGTGTGCCTCAATTGGGGGGGGAGGTGTGCCGCAATCAGGGGAGAAAATACTTTGATTAGGAGAAAGTGCAGTGACCGGGTGAGGGGAAGGTATGTGAACAGAAAATCTTTTACCTCAGCTGTATCTTTACATCTGCTTGAAGCAGACATAAAAACACAGCATTAAAAGGCAAGTAAGAAACTGCGCTAAGTTTCAGCATAGTTTTTACAAAAGGCATGATCTCAGATTTGTTATTTTACATGCAGTTAGCATACACACTGCACTATACTTCATTGCAATGGCTTTGCTGGTGTATAAATGTCTGTAGCATGGGAAATAAGGTTACAGATGTCGAGGCTTTAATGAAAGAGGCTGACTTGGATTTAGTGGCAGTAACAGAGACATAGTTCATGGACAATCATGACAGGGATGTAATTATACCGGGCTATACTTTATTCAGAAAAGACAGGTTAGGAAGAAGGGGAGAAGTGGCACTATATATAAAAAATAATATTAAAGAATTACACGGCTTAAAAGGGAGAAAGGACGCACTGTAGATAAAAGAAAGAGGGGAAAGGAAATCCATTTGTATTGGAGTGATATACAGACCTCTCTCACAGGGAAAAGAAGTGGACGGAGAGTTAATCGAAGACATACACAGAATTGCCATGAAAGGAGAATTGCTACTGATAGGTGATTTCAATATGCTGGATGTTGACCGGCACATGCCTGTTCGTCCTGGATTTTCTACAGGGAGGACTATTCAGGCAACTGATAACAGAACCCACACGTGAAGGGGCCATACTGGACTTGGTGCTTATCAATGGTGAAAATATTTCTGATGTTATAGTGGGAGATCATCTCGCATCCAGTGATCACCAGATGGTGTGGTTCAGAATTAGGACTAGGACTGATAAAATCCATTCAAAAGTGAGGGTTTTAGATTTTAGGAAAACTAACTTTGTCAAGATGGGCCAATACCTCAAGGAGTCGTTAGCAGGATGGGAACAGCTGGGGGGTGTAGAAAAACAGTGGGCAAATCTGAAAGGTGATATTTTAAGGGCAGCAAACCTTTTTGTTAGAAAGGTAAATACATGTAAAAGAAAAAGGAGTCTACTAATAGTTCTCAAAAGAAGTAGATGAAAAGGTTAAGAAAAAGAGGGAGGCTTCATGAAATACAAGAGATCCCAGAGAGAGGAAGACAGGCATCTATCTATATTTGGAAGAACTTAGAGAAGCTAGCAAAATAATCAGGAAAGCAAAGATACAAAAAGACGAAAGTGCAATGAAATGGGGTGATAAGACATTTTTCAGATATGTTAGTGACAGGAGGAAGGGCAAAAGTGGTATTGTCAGACTCAAGGTGAAGGGGAGGAATATGTAGAAACTAACGAGGATAAAGTGGAATTGCTTAACAAATATTTCTGTTCTGTGTTCACAGATGAAGGGCCAGGAGCAGGGCCTCAGAAACACCCACAAATAGGAACAGAAGTGACGGGGAGCTTGAACGATTTTCCGAAGACTGTGTTCATGAAGAACTAGCTAAACTAAAAGTAGACAATGTGATGGGACAGGATGGGATACATCTGAGAATACTGAAGGAACTTGGCTGACCTTTTCAATGCTTCTTTGAAGTCGTGAGTGGTCCTAGAGGACTGGAGAAAGGCACATGTGGTCCTGTCATACAAAAGCAGAAGTAAGGATGAGGTTGAGAACTACCAGCCGATCAGTCTGACCTCTGTGGAAACGCTGCTAAACGAGAGAATAGTGAGGTTTCTGGAATTCAATGAATTGCAGGATCCGAAGCACCATGGGTTTACCACAGACAGGTCTTGTCAGACAAATCTGATTGATTTCTTTGAGTGAGTGACCAGGGAGTTAGACAGAGGGAGAGACCAGATTTGGTGTACTTAAATTTCAGTAAAGCTTTGACACCGTTCCAAACTAAGCACCCTAGGAATGGATCCTAAAGTTACGGATTGGGTTAGAAATTGGTTGAGTTGAAGATGGCAAAGGGTACAGGTAAATGGAGACCACTCTGATGAGAGGAAGGTTACTAGTGGTGTGCTGCAGAGATCTGTCAGTCTGATTCTTTTTGACATTTTTGTTAGTGATATTGCTGAAGGGCTGTCAGGTAAAGTTTGCCTGTTTGTAGATGACACCAAAATATGCAATAAAGAAGACACCCAGGATGGAGTAGATAACAGGAAGAGGGATATAGCTAAGCTTGAAGAATGGTGTAGAATTTGGCAGCTGAGATTCAATGCTAAAAAATGCAGGGTCATGCATTTGGGATACAAAAATCCAAGGGAGCGTAGGCGGTGAAGTACCTCTGTCTATAAAAAATGAGTGGGAGCTGGGCTGATTGTCTCTGACAATCTTAAAGTAGCTAAACAGATAGAAAAGGTGACAATGAAAGCCAGAAGGATGCTTGGGTGCATAGGGAGAGGAATGGCCAGCAGAAAAATGGAGGTGATAGTGCCTCTGTATAAATCTTTGGTGCGACCTCATTTGGAGTATTGTGTGCAATTCTGTAGACCACACCTTCAAAAGGTTATAAGAGGTTGGAGTGTGTGCAGAGGGTGGCTACTAAAATTGTTAGTGGTCTTTGTTATAAAGTTTATGAGGACAGACTAAAGATCTTAATATGTATACTTTAGAGGAAAGGCAGGATAGAGATGGTACGATAGAGATGTTTAAATACCTTTGTGGCATAAATGAACAGGAAGAGAGTCTCTTTCAATTGAAAACAAGTTCTTCTATGAGGTGACATAGGTTACAGAAAGAGTGGTAGATGCAACGAATAGTCTCCCAGTGGAGGTGGTAGAGACGAGGACAGTATCTGAATTCAAAAAAGCATGGGACAAACACAGAGGCATTCCTAGCAGGGGCTCTACAGGTCAAACAACAGTAAGGATTTGAGGGTTTATTTTTATTAAATTGCTAGCTCTCTGACTGGGAGCTCTTAAAAGGGTTTTGGTATATTTTTAAAGCAAAGTTACATTCTTTTTGGTGCTTTAATAGAAATATTTTCTGTAGTGGAGTAGGTTTTAAACTCTGGTAACCTTCTCAGCTTTTGGGAACTGCTGACACCTAATCAGGTGTTAGTTCCCTCCCTACCCACCCCAACTCCCACTCACTCCTAGTGAGCAGTCTTGCTTTATAGGGCACCTCCCCATTTAACAAAGCACATGTACTTGGAACAGCACATTTTGAATATAATTAAATAGATTTAACTGCTTTTCTCTGAAAGGACATCAGGGAAACTGTCTGGTACTTTGGTAGATCTCTCTCTTTTGTTTTAACAGATACCTAAACTCAAAGAACAGAACAATGGCTGGGAAAAATCATATCGCTAAAGCTGTTGCCCCCGTTACAGCTTCTGCCTCTGTCCAGACAGAGGTCCCAATGCCAGTTGAAGTACTGGTTCCATGTGCAGGGTGTCTGCATGCTGAAGCTCTAAGGAAATAAGTGGAGGAACTCAGAGAGGAGGTGGCGAGCCTGAGGAGCATTCAAGACAGTGAGAAGTACATTGATGCGATGCTTCTTGCAGCAACCAAGCTCTCCAGCAGAGGAGAAGATGGGTGCCAACAGAATGATGAAGGTTGGACACAAGTCACCAGGGCCTGCAGAATCACCAATCCAACTTCTCCAGCCCTTGATTTTGAGAACCATTATGCATCCTTGGAAGTGGAGGAGGTGAAAGTATCCCTGGAAAGGGAAGAATCAGAGCTCAAATACCCCAAAGTTGCAGAATCAGTGACCACAAGGAAGCGAAGGTGGCTGGTGACTCTCTTCTGAGGGGTACTGAGGTGTCCATCTGCTGACCAGACTTGATGTCCAGAAAGGTATACTGTCTGCCTGGTGCCAAAATCCAAGATGTTACGGAGAGTTTTCCAAGACTCATCAAGCCCACTGACTATTACCCAATGTTGCTAATCCAAGTCAGAACAAATGATACTGCCAGGTATCTCTCTGAGCTTATCAAAAGTGACTTCATGGCTCTGGGACAGAGGGTGAAGCAGTTAGGTGCACAGGTGGTGTTCTCTTCAATCCTCCCTGTTGAGGGTAAAGGCCAAGGCAGAGAGGCTCGCATCCTGGAGATGAATGCATGGCTGCGTGGATGGTGTCATCGAGAGCGTTTTGGTTTCCTAGACCATGGGATGCTGTTCCAAGGGTTACAGAGCAGAGATGGCATCCATCTGTCCAAGAAAGGTCAATGAGTCTTCAGTAGTAGACTGGCTAATCTACTGAAGAGGGCTTTAAACTAGATTTGTTGGGGAAGGTTGAAGAAAGCCCCCAGATAAGTGAAAGCCCCCAGGTAAGTAATACATTAAATACCTTTATGGAAATGGGTAACAGGGGTAACATATGGAAAGCAGTGTGTATAAATGCCCATAGCATGGGAAATAAGATCCCTGATTTTGAAGCTTTGGTGGGAGTGGCTGACTTGGATTTAGTGGCAGCTACAGAAACATGGTTCACAGAAAACCATGACTGGGATGTAACTATACCTGGCTATACTTTATTCAGAAAGGACAGGGTAGGAAGAAGGGTAGGAGGAGTGACACTATATGTAAAAAATACTATTAAAGCTTCGGAATTACAGAGCTTAAAAGGGAGAGAGGAGGCATTGTGGGTTAAACTAGAAAGAGGGAAAGAGAAATCTATTTACATTGGTGTGATATACATACCTCCCTCACAAGAGGAAGAGGTGGACAGGAGAGTTAATTGAAGACATAAGCAGCATTACTAGGAAAGGGGAAGTGCTACTGATAGGGGATTTCAATATGCCAGATGTGGATTGGCACATTCCTGCTGCAGTATCATCTAGAAGTAAGGAGATCCTGGATTCTCTAGAGGGAGAACTATTCAAGCAATTGATAAAAGACCACACACATGAAGGGGGCCATACTGGACTTGGTGCTTACCAATGGTGAAAGTGTTTCTGATGTTCTAGTGGGAGATCATTTTGCATCCAGTGATTACCAGATGGTGTAGTTCAGTATTAGGACTAGGGCTGTTAGAATCCATTCAAAGGAGAAGGTCTTAGACTTTAGGAAGACTAACTTTGCCAAGATGGGCCAATGCCTCAGGGAGTCGTTAGCGGGATGGGTTCAAGTCCCACCTGGGGACAGCAATCTCAGGCCGGAGGGACTGGGATTTCTAGTCCTATAGGCACTCCTTGTGGTCTTGGGCAAGCCATTTAACCCTCCATTGCCCATGTTCCCTGTAAGTATTAGTGTATATGTCTCATATCCCCTCGTGTTAAATGTATCCCCCAATTGACCGCTTTGACCCGGTGAAAAGCGGGATATAAATACAGCTAAATAAAATAAAAATAAATAAAATAAAACAGCTGGGGGATGTAGAAAAACAGTGGGCAAAACTGAAAGGAGATATTTTAAGGGCAACCAACCTTTTTGTTAAAATGATAAATAAAAGGAAAAGGAGACCGCTATGGCTTTTGAAAAAGTAGCTGAAAAAGTGAAGAAAAAGAGGGAGTCCTTCACGAAATACAAGAAATCACAGAGAGAGGAAGACAGGCATCTATATTTGGAAAAACTTAGAGAAGCTAGCAAAGTAGTGAGGAAAGCAAAGATTCAAAAAGAGGAGGAAATAGCCAATGCAGTAAAATGGGGGGATAAGACATTTTTCAGATATGTTAGTAAGAGGAAGGGCAAAAGTGGTATTGTCAGACTCAAGGGTGCAGGGGCGGAATATGTAGAAGCTGAAGAGGATAAAGCGGAATTGCTTAACAAATATTTCTGTTCTGTGTTCACAGATGAAGAACAAGGAGCAGGATCTCAGAAAACACCCACAAACAGGAACAGAAGTGAGGGATATCTTGAACAATTTTCAGAAGACTGTGTTCATGAGAAACTAGCTCAACTTAAAGTAGACAAAGTGACGGGACCAGATGGGATACACTGAGGGAACTTGGGGACATTCTAGCAGCTCCACTGACTGACCTTTACAATGCCTCGTTGGAGTCGGGAGTGGTGCCAAAGGACTGGAGAGAGGGTCATATGGTGCCTTTACACAAAAGCGGAAGTAAGGATGTGGTTCAAAGCTACAGGCTGGTTAGTTTAACTTTGGTGGTGAGTAAATTATTGAAAATTCTGCTGAAAGAGAAAATAGTGAGGTTTCTTGATTCCAGCGGATTACAGGATCCAAGACAGCATGGATTCACCAGAGGCAGGTCTTGTCAGACAAATCTGATTGATTTCTTTGACTGAGTGACCAGGGATTTGGACCGAGGGAGAGCCCTAGATGTGGTGTATTTAGATTTCAGTAAAACCTTTGACATTGTTCTTCACAGGCGACTTATAAACAAACTGAGCACCCTAGGGATGGACCCTAAAGTTACTGCTTGGGTTAGAAATTGATTGGGTGGGAGGCAACAAAGAGTACAGACAAATGGAGCTCACTCTGAGGAGAAGGATGTTATCAGTGGTGTGCCCCAGGGATCTGTCCTTGGTATGATTCTTTTTTTTTTTTTTCCTCAAATGCCAGAAAAAATACAAAATACAAATGTACACAGTAAATGATACATTCAAGAACAAAATAGCATATCAATATAATACACATCAAGGAGAGAGAAACTGCATATAATCCCACAAGGGATGTAGATACAAATAAAAGTAAATAGGAGTTAATTAAACTCCAAATCAGGGAGCCAAACATAAACCATCCCACCTAAACATCCTCCTGCCTACCAACGCTCTCCTTATCAGCAAGAAACTGATTAAGTGAAACCACATCAATATAAGCATAATAATGACCTTCATAAGTTACCAAACAACAGCAAGGGAACTTCAAAAAAAAAGAAGCCCTCAACGCAAGCACTCGAGCTCTAAGCTCAAGAAACTGTTTCCGGCGAGCCTGAGTAATCTTGCCAACATCAGGAAAAACCTGAAGTTTATAACCACAAAACACCACATCCTTGTACTTGAAATAAGCTTGTATAATTCTCAATTTAAGTGATTCTGACCCGAAAGTCACCACCAAAGTACATCTCTTTGGGATGATATCAAGTGAATCTTGCAAAAACTCTGTAAGGTTAGGGCCTACCGAATCAGCCAACGGAGAACCCTCCCGAGGCTGATCTGAAGCTCCAGCCTTAGGAAAAAAGGAATACATTTGTACTACGTCTACAGAGTCATCTAGATGCAAAATTTCAGACAAGTATTTTCTTAATAGAATCTCAGGAGAAAGCAAGTGGGTGGATGGAAAATTTAAGAAACGAAGGTTCCTAGCACGCTGGTAATTCTCCAAACATTCCAAACGATAGGAAATTGATGAAACATCTTTTAAGTAACCTAAATGGCAATCCTTATACGATTGGAGCTGGGAATTAACCAGAGTGAGGGAACCAGGGCTCCACACATCAAACAGTAAGTAAGGATTTGAGGGTTTCTTTGTTTGTTTGTTTTTATTACATTGCTAGCTCTCTGACTGGGAGCTCTTAAAAGGGTTTTGTGTATATTTTTTAAAGCAAGGTTACTTTCATTTTTGCTGTTTTAGGGGAACTTTACTTGAGCACAGTAGGTTGCTGACTCCAGTAATCTCCTCAGGTTTAGAAACTCTTTAACACCTAATCAGGAGTTAGTGGGCCTGTTTCCTGAGTGCAGTTGAAGCCTGCATAAAAGGCTCCTGTGCCCTGCCCTTTTGAGGCTTTCCTAACCAGGGCTCCACACATCAAACAGTAAGTAAGGATTTGAGGGTTTCTTTGTTTGGTTTTTTTATTACATTGCTAGCTCTCTGACTGGGAGCTCTTAAAAGGGTTTTGTGTATATTTTTTAAAGCAAGGTTACTTTCATTTTTGCTGTTTTAGGGGAACTTTACTTGAGCACAGTAGGTTGCTGACTCCAGTAACCTCCTCAAGTTTAGAAACTCTTTAACACCTAATCAGGAGTTAGTGGGCCTGTTTCCTGAGTGCAGTTGAAGCCTGCATAAAAGGCCTGTGCCCTGCCCTATTGAGGCTTTCCTAACCAGGGCTCCACACATCAAACAGTAAGTAAGGATTTGAGGGTTTCTTTGTTTTGTTTTTTTATTACATTGCTAGCTCTCTGACTGGGAGCTCTTAAAAGGGTTTTGTGTATATTTTTTAAAGCAAGGTTACTTTCATTTTTGCTGTTTTAGGGGAACTTTACTTGAGCACAGTAGGTTGCTGACTCCAGTAACCTCCTCAGGTTTAGAAACTCTTAACACCTAATCAGGTGTTAGTTCCCTCCCTACCCACCCCGACTCCCACCCACCCCTAGTGAGCAGTCTTGCTTTATAGGGCACCTCCCCCTTTAACAGATCACAGTGAATTGGACCAGCACATTTGTATATAATTAAAGAGTTTTAACTGCTTTTTCTCTGAAAGGACAGCTGCGAAACTGGCTGGTACTTGGTAGATCTCTCTCTTTTGCTCTAACAGATACCTAAGCTCCACAAAAAGAACAATGGCTGGGAAAAATTGTATTGCTAAAGCTGTTGCCCCTGTTACAGCTTCTGCCTCAGTCCGGACAGAGGTTCTAATGCCGGTTGAAGGACTGGTCCCATGTGTAGGGTGCCTGCATGCTGAAGCTCTGAGGAAACAGGTGGAGGAACTCAGAGAGGAAGTGGCAAGGCTGAGGAGCATTCAAGACAGTGAGAAGTACATTGATGAGATGCTTCTTGCAGCAACCAGGCTCTCCAGCACAGGAGAAGATGGGTGCCAACAGAATGTCGATGTTTGGACACAAGTCACCAGGGCCTGCAAAATCACCAATCCAACTTCTCCAGCCCTTGAATTGAAGAACCATTATGCAGCCCTGGAAGTGGATGAGGTGAAAGCATCCCTGGAAAGGGAAGAACCAGAGTTCAAGTACCC
Organism: Ichthyophis bannanicus; assembly: GCA_033557465.1. Taxonomy (NCBI): domain Eukaryota; kingdom Metazoa; phylum Chordata; class Amphibia; order Gymnophiona; family Ichthyophiidae; genus Ichthyophis; species Ichthyophis bannanicus. Next base: position 531,111,707 of record CM066033.1, read on the forward strand.
CAAAGTTGTGGAATCAGTGACCAGAAGGAAACGAAGGGTAGTGGTGGTTGGAGACTCTCTTCTGAGGGGTACTGAGGCGTCCATCTGCCGACCAGACTTGATGTCCAGAGAGGTATGCTGTCTGCCTGGTGCCAAAATCCAAGATGTTACGGAGAGTTTGCCGAGACTAATCAAGCCCACTGACTATTACCCAATGTTGCTAATCCATGTTGGAACAAATGATACTGCCAGTTATACCTTGGAACGTATCAAAAGTGACTTCATGGCTCTGGGACAGAGGGTGAAGCAGTTAGGTGCACAGGTGGTGTTCTCTTCAATCCTCCCTGTTGAGGGTAAAGGCCAAGGCAGAGAGGCTCGCATCCTGGAGATGAATGCATGGCTGCGTGGATGGTGTCATCGAGAGCGTTTTGGTTCCCTAGACCATGGGATGCTGTTCCAAGGGTTGCAAAGCAGAGATGACATCCATCTGTCCAAGAGAGGTCAACGCATCTTTGGTAGTAGACTGGCTAATCTACTGAAGAGGGCTTTAAACTAGATTCGTTGGGGATGGGTGAAGAAAGCCCCCAGGTAAGTGAAAGCCCCCAGGTAGGTGATACATTAAATACCTTTATGGAAATGGGTAACAGGGGTAACATATGGAAAGCAGTGTGTATTAATGCCCGTAGCATGGGAAATAAGATCCCTGAAGTTGAAGCTTTGGTGGGAGTGGCTGACTTGGATTTAGTGGCATTTACAGAAAAGTGGTTCACAGAAAACCATGACTGGGATGTAACTATACCTGGCTATACTTTATTCAGAAAGGACAGGGTAGGAAGAAGGGGAGGAGGAGTGGCACTATATGTAAAAACTACTATTAAAGCTTTGGAATTACAGAGCTTAAAAGGGAGAGAGGAGGCATTGTGGGTTAAACTAGAAAGAGGGAAAGAGAAATCTATTTGCATTGGAGTGATATACAGACCTCCCTCACAAGAGGAAGAGGTGGACAGAGAGTTAATTGAAGACATACGCAGCATTGCTAGGAAAGAGGAAGTGCCAGATGTTGATTGGCACATTCCTGCTACAGTATCATCTAGTAGTAAGGAGATCCTGGATTCTCTACAGGGAGAACTATTCAGGCAATTGGTAACAGACCCCACACGGGAAGGGGCCATACTGGACTTGGTGCTTACCAATGGTGAAAGTGTTTCTGATGTTGTAGTGGGAGATCATTTTGCATCCAGTGATCACCAGATGGTGTGGTTCAGTATTAGGACTAGGGCTGTTAGAATCCATTCCAAGGTGAGGATCTTAGACTTTAGGAAGACTAACTTTGCGAAGATGGGCCAATACTTCAGGGAGTCGTTAGTGGGATGGGAACAGCTGGGTATGTAGAAAAACAGTGGGCAAAACTGAAAGGGGGTATTTTAAAGGCAACCAACCTTTTTGTTAAAATGGTAAATAAAGGCAAAAGGAACAGGAGACCGCTATGGTTTTTGAAGGAAGTAGCTGAACAAGTGAAGAAAAAGAGGGAGGCCTTCATGAAATACAAGAGATCACAGAGAGAGGAAGACAGGCATCTGTATTTGGAAAAACTTAGAGAAGCTAGCAAAGTAGTCAAGAAGGCAAAGATTCAAAAGGAGGAGGAAATAGCCAATGCAATAAAATGGGGGGATAAGACATTTTTCAGATATATTAGTGAGAAGAGGAAGGGCAAAAGTGGTATTGTCAGACTCAAGGGTGCAGGGGGGGAATATATAGAAGCTGATAAGGATAAAGCGGAATTGCTTAACAAATATTTTTGTTGTGTGTTCACAGATGAAGAACCAGGAGCAGGACCTCAGAAAACACCCACAAATAAGAACAGAAGCGAGGGACATCTTGAACTATTTTCAGAAGACTATGTTCGTGAGAAACTAGCACAACTTAAAGTAGACAAAGCGATGGGACCGGATGGGATACACCCTAGAATACTGAGGGAACTTGGGGACGTTCTAGCAACTCCACTGACTAACCTTTTCAATGCCTCATTGGAGTCGGGAGTGGTGCCAAAGGACTGGAGAGAGGCTCATGTGGTGCCTTTACACAAAAGCGGAAGTAAGGATGTGGTTGAAAACTACAGGCCGGTTAGTTTAACTTCGGTGGTGAGTAAATTATTGGAAACGCTGCTGAAAGAGAAAATAGTGAGGTTTCTGGAGTCCAGCGGATTACAGGATCCGAGGCAGCATGGATTCACCAGAGGCAGGTCTTGTCAGACAAATCTGATTGATTTCTTTGACTGGGTGACCAGGGAGTTGGACCGAGGGAGAGCTCTAGATGTGGTGTATTTAGATTTCCGTAAAGCCTTTGACACTGTTCCTCACAGGCGACTTATAAACAAACTGAGCACCCTAGGGATGGACCCTAAAGTTACTGCTTGGGTTAGAAATTGGTTGGGTTGTGAGGCGACAAAGAGTACAAGTAAATGGAGCTCACTCTGAGGAGAAGGATGTTACCAGTGGTGTGCCCCAGGGATCTGTCCTTGGTCCGATTCTTTTTAACATCTTTGTTAGTGATATAGCGGAAGGGCTGTCGGGTAAGGTTGCCTCTTTGCGGATGATACCAAAATCTGCAATAGAGTAGACACCCAGGAAGGGTTAGATAACACGAGGAGGGATCTAGCTAAGCTTGAAGAATGGTCTAGAATTTGGCAGCTCGGATTAAATGTTAAAAAATGTAAGGTCATGCATTTGGGCTGGAGCAATCCAAGGGAGCAATACAGTATAGGAGGTGAAGTACTTTTGTCCACTAAAGAAGAGCGGGACCTAGGCGTGGTTGTGTCTGATGATCTTAAAGTAGCTAAACAGGTGGAAAAGGCGATGACAAAAGCTAGAAGGATGCTTGGGTGCATACAGAGAGGAATGGCTAGCAGAAAAAAGGAGGTGATAATGCCTCTGTATAAGTCTTTGGTGCGACCTCATTTGGAGTATGGTGTGCAATTCTGGAGACCGCACCTTCAAAAGGATGTGAACAGGATGGAGTCGGTGCAGAGGGTTGCTACTAAAGTGATTAATGGGCTTCATTATAAAGCATATGAGGACAGACTTAAGGATCTTAATATGTACGCCTTAGAGGAAAGGCGGGATAGAGGTGATATGATTGAGATGTTTAAATACCTCCGTGGCATAAATGTTCAGGGAGGGAGCCTCTTTCAATTGAAAGCAAGTTCTGCTACAAGGGGACATGGGATGAGGGTGAAGGGAGATAGATTCAGGAGTGATATGCGTAAATATTTCTTTACGGAAAGAGTAGTGGATCCGTGGAATAGTCTCCCAGTGGAGGTGGTAGAGATGAGGACAGTAACTGAATTCAAAAAAGCATGGGACCAACACAGAGGATCTCTAAAGGTAAAAAGTGGACTGTTGTAGTTGTTGTTATGGAAGGACAGACTAGATAGGCCATGTGGTCTTTTTCTGTCGTCATGTTTCTATGTTTCTGTGTTTCTATGTAACCTGCCATATTGGTCATTTGATCATCAATTACATTCACTTTTTTAACAACATCATGTGAAAACTGACACAAAGAAGTAACAGTAGAAGAAAGACGTGTCTCTATATTCAATAGCATTGACCAAATATCAGAAAGCGTCATCTCACTTTTAGATGGTAGAGAATCAATAGTTGATGCCGCTGGACTAACTGGGACTAACACCGGAGATGTAACTGATGAAAGTACCTTCAAAGGAGTGGACGAAGAGGTAGGCAGAGGGAAAGGAGGTGGTGTCCGGACATCGGGGCTCAAAGACGCCCCATCCAGAGACTGATTAGCAGGTGGAAGAGCAGTTACATGCCTGTCCATGGGGCCAGACACCTTACCTCTTTCACCTGACGATGCCTGGGCAGATGTTTTAGCCTTACGCTTCCCCATAGTCAGGCCGAACTGCGAGTGCTTCTACTTCCCAAGACGCACCCAAGGAGCACATAAGGAGCAGAGGTTCCCCTTGTAACGCGCCCATTAGAACGCGACCCCGCAGGCCGCGATCACGCAGCCGCGTGAAAAACAGCTGAGCTTTGTAGGGCTCGTGGGGGGTCCTCCACTCTCGAGGGCGGCCACTCTCTGCCTGCGATGACTGCAGCAGACACCGGACTCCAAAACTGCCGCTTGCTCCGCGGTGCAGAGTAAACCGCGGCAGCTTCCTCCACAAACAGCTCTCTCCCAAACAGGTCTCACCTCGGCTGGACTTTGTAGGGCTCGTGGGGGGTCCTCCACTCTCGAGGGCGTCCTCTCTCTGCCTGCGATGACTGCAGCAGGCACCGGACTCCAAAACTGCCACTTGCTCCGCGGTGCAGAGTAAACCGCGGCAGCTCCCTCCACAAACAGCTCTCTCCCCATGATTCTTTTTAACATCTTTGTTAGTGATATAGTGGAAGGGCTGTCAGTAAGTTTTGCCTCTTTGCAGATGATACCAAAATCTGCAATAGAGTAGACACCCAGGAAGGTTTAGATAACATGAGAAGGGATCTAGCTAAGCTTGAAGAATGGTCTGGAATTTGGAAGCTGGGATTTAATGTTAAAAAATGTAAGGTCATGCATTTGGGCTGCAGCAATCCAAGGGAGCAATATAGTATAGGGGGTGAAGTACTTTTGTCCACTAAAGAAGAGTGGGACCTAGGCATGGTTGTGTCTGATGATCTTAAAGTAGCTAAACAGGTAGAAAAGGCGACGGCAAAAACTAGAAGGATGCTTGTGTGCATACGGAGAGGAATTGCTAGCAGAAAAAAGGAGATGATAGTGCCTCTGTATAAATCTTTTGTGCGACCTCATTTGGAGTATAGTGTGCAATTCTGGAGACTGCACCTTCAAAAGGATGTGAACAGGATGGAGTCGGTGCAGAGGGTGGCTATTAAAATGGTTAGTGGTCTTCATTATAAAGCATATGAGGACAGACTTAAGGATCTTAATATTTACACCTTAGAGAAAAGACGGAATAGAGGTGATATGATTGAGATGTTTAAATACCTTCGTGGCATAAATGTTCAGGGGGAGAGCCTCTTTCAATTGAAAGCAAGTTCTGCTACGAGGGGACATGGGATGAGGGTGAAAGGGGATAGATTCAGGAGAGATATGCGGAAATATTTCTTTATGGAAAGAGTGGGGGATCCATGGAATAGTCTCCCAGTGGAGGTGGTAGACATGAGGACAGTAACTGAATTCAAAAAAGCATGGGACAAACACAGAGGATCTCTCAAGGAAAAAAGGGGACTGTTGTAGTTGTTGATATGGAAGGCCAGACTAGATAGGCCATGTGGTCTTTTTCTGTCATCATATTTCTATGTTTCTATACGTAAAAAGGAGACTATTGCAGTTGATATGGAAGGGCATACTAGATAGGCCATGTGATCTTTTTCTGCCATCATGTTTCTATGTTTCTAAAACTACCAAAATCACTCCTTCTTAGGCTCTTCTCAAACACGCCCCCCCTTTCTCCCAAAACATTAAATTTGTTCATCAAAACATTCAAAAACACACAGCATTTTAACAAGTTTAACTCTGATTTTTGCACAACCAAAATTTCAACTTAAATGCACCTTATAATTGCAATAGCACAACCTCAGCATCATTTATGATACTTAAAACATGTTACTAATATGTTTACAAACTGATCAAATCACTGCTTTAAACAACCTTAAAAGTTCATTTAAAAACATTTTAATGTGGTTACTGAGCTCTAAACACCTCCCAAGGACCATTGGTACATTTTAAACTTTTAATCTTAGGGATATGTGTACTAAACCACAGTAAATGGCAGCGATAAGGGGCATTAATGCCAGCGATAAGGGGTTACCGTGTGGTAAGTATGCTGGGTGTGTCAGCGGCGTTCTGATGTTAAGTGGTGGCAGTGGACACTTTTCATGTGGTAATAGCACATTCTGCTTTAAGGGGTAGTAGTGGACACTTACCATGCGGTAATAGGACATTAAGGGGTGGTAGTGGACACTTACCATGTGGTAATAGCACATGCTGCTGGAAGATATCTGGCATGCACCGTAATGCAGAAAAGCCACTGAAACGCTGAAAGGGGGGCAGGGAAGTCATTGGAGAAGGTATAGATGCAAGCACAATTGGTAGCTGATAGAGTTGACTCACCTGATGCCTGGCAATGTGGCAGTATGTGTGATGAGCATGTTTGACCGTACAGCAAGATTATGCTGTTGGCTAGGCGAGATAGGTGGCTGCCCAGTGTGGGTGTTGGCTCTGTCATGGGTGTGTGGTGGTGGCAGCGAAGTCAGCAGAGGGGATGCAGCAGTGGGGGGCTCTGTGACAGGCATGCAGTCCTAGATGCACCTGAAAGCACACACCATACCATAAGCTACATTATAGTATCTGTAAGGTGTGGGCATATATCTAGATGTACTGTCAGTGTGCGGCATGCCATAGCCAGGACAGTGTCTGTGTAGAGGCAGCATGTGCGTGATGTGGGCAACAAAGGTAGGATTGTCCATGAATGCGCATGTGGAGCAGTTACAAGAGAGGCGTGTATGATATGGCTAATTGCTGCAAATGAACCCTGAGGGCCATGGTGGGGCAAGTTTACTGCCAGTAAGCTGCCCCAGCATGAATCTCCCTGATGGTCAAATGGTGGGTGCAGTGCTGTGCCATAGATTATCCAAGCAGAGAATTTGCGTTGTGTGTGGTGGGTGGATGTATGGGATCATACAGGCCAAAAGCATTTGGTGTGTGTGAACCAAACGTAGCAGTGTCATGGGCTATATAAAACACCATTTGTGAGGGTGGGACTGGTGCTTCAGCCTATGCAACTGCAAGACAATACAAATGACAGATTGGCATGAGAAAAATGGATAAGCTGAGTCCATTTGCCCCACGTGGGGCAAGTGATGATAGCAGAACAGTGCAGGGGATAGCTATGCAACAAGTGTTAGGTGCCTGAATGTATGAGATATATTCTCTTTACGTAAAGCTGGATGTCACAATGATGGCAAACAGAAAATGCATCCATACCAGTTGATCCAGCCATCTACTGCTTATACATCACTGATCCGGTGAAATGCGCTGTGGCAAAGCCACTAAAGCCATGCTCACAAATGTCCATGATGGGGAATGCAATGTTGGGCTACCCAACGTATGACCATAATGCATAGAAATGTAGAAGAATTATTGTCTTCAGGTCACAGCAGAGCCAGGACTGTGCAAGTGCACCCGGGCACAAAATAAACACATGGGAATCAAATGCTGGACCTCTGACCTTGGAGACATTGAACCAACCAATAGACTACACCTCCAAACAGCTCCACATAGATGGGTAGAGCCTGCAGATCTCTGATCAAACTGTTTGCTGTCTGTGCCAGTATGAGCCTTCCACTACCCATGTGGCACCGCACATGCAAAACAGTGGTCTGCAGCTGAAGAACCAATGGAGAATGCACTGATACAGCATATCAGCTCAGTAAGATGCACTGGTTGTGTGTGCTACATGCACATAACAACAGCAAGCCGTGCTGCAGAGCGGTTTCAGATGTCACCCTGAGGATGAGAAGGGGTGCACAGCACCTGGTCCACTGAACCTGCACTGTTAGAGATGGTCTCTGCTGGCTGTGCTACAGATCTGCATCACTGCTAGTGTGTCATGTTTGTCTTCATGTTTCCTGCATGCTGTAGGCAATAGCTCTTCCCTGTGTTCTGCCCATATTGGATGCTTATTCTCTGATAACAATGCAGGTTAGTGGCCAGTGTCAATATGCTGCTGCTGCCATGGACAGCCACTGCAAGGGTGGTGTGGGGCTACTGTCCTGCCATGACCCAAGTGAGAAGGCCATGAATCACTGCTGTCCCAACCATTGAGGACTAACAGTTGACTACAGCACAAGCAGTAAGGCTGCTCCTGCTGACCTTCACTGAGCTGTGTCAGTCAAGCATAAACCAACTGCTGGTCGTTTGCTGGTCAGCATGCACTGAATATGCATAGTATGATCACAAAAGCTCTGCCTTGGAATACTCAGCATTGGCACCCAGCTGATTAGCATTTCCAGACAGATAATGCATCCACATTACTGGAGCCAGATATTATAATCACTCTATGTGGGTATATAACTGTGTCATTGTCACTTTTTGGTCATAGTGAGAGTGCCATCTCAGCATGACATACTGTGGCCACCCAGGCAATGCACATGGTAGATGGGCACAATAGCATCTCAGCCAGTGATCCTACCATTGTGGCAGACACATCCAGGCCAATATGTGCTGTTTTAGGCAATACCCACAATGCTCTGCATGCCTTATTCACATTATCCAAGCAGGTTGGGAAAAACTCAGACAATGTGAGCCAAGGTGCAGTGCAGAAAGCTACAGGACACACACACACATACACTCTCATTGGCGCACTGTGCAAAAGTGGAGATGGTTGGCATTCTTGCTTGACACTCCTGTCTCAATGTCAGCTCAAGGATTGATAATGTGTGCTCTGTTTGCAGATGCTATTACCGTACCTTTGCCTCACCACACATTGTTTCCGTGTGCTATTAGCCTTCAACCAGCTGTGGAGTGGAGCCTGTCAGTACTGCTGGTGGGTGTTTCCACCCTTGCTGGCCATATCCTTGGGGGTTGCACATGCTGGAGCTGAACTTACACTGTCAGCTAAACTTGTCCACAGGAAGATGCAATACAGAAACCCCAGCACAGACCCTCCACACATAGAAACACCAACTGTGTGTGTTGCACCACAGTGCTACAGCATAGGAATGACAGCTCCTGTTGCTGGCATGCTTCCCTTCAGCTGGCCTTTGGCACATGCTGCAATACTCATGACACACACGAGCAGGACAAGGCTTCTGTCTCCTACAACCTGGTGCCACTTTCCATGCCACAACCAACACTCCACCATGCAGACATGCCCATGCATTGTCAGTGGTGGTGGTCGCAGTCCCAGCATATTGAACGTGCAGGTTTGTTGGGGCCAGATGGGGGGGGGGGGGGGCAGGGGCACACATGGATGGCCACTCAGCCCCCCACCAGTTGCCCATGTAGGGACCCCATCACCATCTGCCATCGATATGTCTCGGGGGAGAATGACAGCCACTGCTGTAGTATTTCTCCGGGCACCTGCATTTTCCAGCTACCTGGAGGGCTACAGCATCTGGCACTATCGGCTTGTTCCCCCACAGCTGGGTTATGTGGCAGCAGGCGTGGGGAAGGCAGCCTGGATCTCTGCCTGGCCTGCCAGGACCCTTGAATTGCCCCTTATGGCACTTGTGTGCTGCCACTGTCACTTTGGGATCATGCTGAACATCACAGATGGTTCTGCAAATGGCAGAATAGCCCTTTGTGGAGAGGCTAAAAAGGTTGGGGCTCATCAAACTGAGGAAGAGACGGCTGAGGAGGCATATGATAGAAGTCTAGAGATTATTGAATGGAGTGGAACAGATAAATGTAGTTCTCAGTTCAGCTACAGTGTAACCCATTTGGGTCTTCTAGGTGAAAATATTTTTTCAGTCAATGCGTAATCAGACCCTGCAATGCATTACTGGAGGATGTGGTAAAAGCTTTCTATGTAGCTGAGTTTCAAAAAGTGTGGACAGGTTCCTGGGTAATGGTCCATAAACCATTGCTATAGAGGACCCGAGATATGCACTGCTTGCCCCATTACAGTTAGTGGGGATCCTGGGGGTCTTTTGGGGAAACTGCTAGGTACTTGTGACCGAGATTGTGCACTGTTGGACACTGGATACTGGGCATGATGGACCTTGGTCTGACACAGTTTGACATATTTTGTAGTCTTATATTCCAATGTGCCATCTAGGCAGCTGTATGGTCCCCCCCCCCCCTGTGCACAAGCAACCCCCACTGCATGACCCATGTGCCACCTCCTTTGCCTCCATTTGCACCATCAACATAGTGCCCTTTCATACTTGGGCACTATGCTGTTGCTGCTATTGGAGCACTATTATCACTCACTGGGGCTCCCCTGTCTGTGCTTCACATTGCAGACATAAAATAGGCAATCTCTCCTCATAAAACACCCTTTTCGCCAGGTTTTGAATTGCGTTAGGGTTCCTGCCATTAAGGTGCCTGCTTTAAGGGAGCAAGCTTTGTTCCTGCCCACTCCCCGCCTAATGACCCCCACTCTCTGCCATGTGCATACATTCTCTCCACCCACAGGATGCTTTGCACTGCTGGTGCCTTTAGCACATGCTAAAGTGCCTTTTTGCATGTGCTAAGTGTGCACATGAACAGTTAGCAGGAACTAACAGCACACTTGCTCCTTTACCACCGTTTAGTAAACATACCCCTTAGATTTTTATTATCAGGTTATTCCAAATAGAGCTACACCTCCTGAGCCCACCTCCACATTAACACTGTCAGCAACTGCTTAACTTTACACTTAAAAATTGTAAAAATACCTTTTGAGACTCTCTTGACAACTGCTGAACATCTCCATATACTTTAAAACGTTAAGTTTGAACTTTTAATTTTTGACGGTTTTTCACATGAAACCATGCCCCCTTCCTTTAAAACACTGCGATTCACAGCTATTTAACCATTTAAAACTTTATTAAACACTTTTTAGGACTCTCCATCCCTTATTCCCTTCCCCAACTTTTAAATTTTTAAACATTCATTTTTTAATTTCTCCCATTTTCACAAAAGGCTACAGAACACAGCATTTCAAACGTTTATTATATTTCAAATTTTAAAAAAAATGACTTTACAGGACTTCCCAACCCCTCTCCAATTCATTTGGACCTTTTAAACTTTTAATTTGACCTTTTCGAATTTGGGCCGTTTTCAGCCAGTTTAAGAGCACACCTGCCTTTTAAGGCCAACCCCACCCATTGATAGCCATTTTGTACCTCTCCAGCAGCCCTGCAACCCATGCTATCAGCCCTCCCCACTTACTTTATTATATTTTTCCTCAAACAAATCATTGTGGGTGGCTTATTAGAGCCGTGAGAAGCACCTGAATCATGATGCTCCTTTTTTCCCCCCTTTTTAAAACCTGTACCACCACTCCATGCCTTCCCTGCAGCTGCGGGGAAGGAAACAAATACTCCCAGCCACCATCAGAATTCCTCGGAGGGGACCAAAAACTTTATAGCAGACATAACCAGCCCAGACAGCAGCCTCCCTGCCCAAACCAGATAAAATTAAAACTTTTATTTATTTTTACATTTATTTTTACACCGGGTTACAGTAGTGTGTTCAGAAAGGTAGGGACATATTTTCTAGAGAAAGAAGCAACAGGATTTAGCTATCCTTTGGATGTGTGTGGAGAAGGAGGAGTCAACGATGACCCCCAAGGTTTCAAGTTAAGGAAATAGGGAGGAGTAGTATTATCCACTTAAATATAGAAAGGAGGAAGGGAAAACGTGGCTTTAGGGAAAACATAATAAATTTGGATTTGGCAGTGGAAAGTAATAGGTTGAGATCCTTGATGCCAACTTCCTGTTTGCAAACAAGAAGTCGGCATCAAGCAGTCCAAGGGCGCCAATGTTGTAAGGTAAGCGCTGCAAGGCTGTTTGTGGCTATTGCAGCCTTTGCAGGTCCCAGAGAGGAGCGGAAGTGGTGGCAATGGTGCTGCAGGGAGGCAGAGGTACAAGGGAAGAGGTTCTCTTAGGGCAACTCATCTTGCGCTGGCCCTGTCAAATTTTATGATCATACCACAAATATCCCATATAAAAATCCATAATATGATAAAACTAGGTCAAATTCCAAAAGTCCCTTTCCTGTGTAAAGAGACTATTTGCTAACAAGGTCATTCCAAGGCATGAATAGCGTGGATGGACGTCCCTTGTGGACTATAACACACCCGGAATAGTGCATATCCTGTGTGGTTGCCATGGTCACTTGTTATAAGAGCAGAATGGTGTCTGGACCCACATGTGGATTATGTAGCACCACCCAACCCACCCTCTCTGGGTCAGGGTGGGGGACAGGATCTGCTACCAACAGACCACACTCTACATCTTTGCAATGGAGGCAGTAGAGAAGACCATCAACCCCAGTCCTGTTGGGAATGGCCGGCCTCCAGGGCAGTCAATGCAGATCTGTACTTATCACATAGGGCACAGGCAGTAGGCCTGGAAAACCTCAGCTGCCCCAACCACAATCTGACATTCACTAGCAGAGGGCACAGACAGTCTGCACCCTGCAAGGTGTTGCAGCCATACACATGCTAAATGCAGACAATCTGCTAGCCCGAACATAGTGCATGTTCCTAGAGGAACTATGTGCACCCAGAAATGGGATGTAAGCACAAACACCAAGCAGGTATGTCAGTGATTGGGCCCCAGAAAAGGAAACTCACAGATATCACTTAAAAAAAACACGGTTTAGCACTATGTGGGAACCTAGACATGCAATGGTCACTGCTCAGTCAGAGTGAGAGTGACCTCCCAGCATGACATGCTGTGGCCACCCTGTCCGTGCAGGTGGTGGTCAGGCACTACAGTATCCCAGCCATTGCCCTATGCCCTGTGCAGATGCATCCTGCCCAGACCACCCTGTCCGGGCCATAACCACAATACCTTGTTCCTCATTATGCACATTGACAGGTTAACACTGGAAACAGTGCAGGCATTGTGGGCTCAGTAAGGTGTAGGCAGCCACAAAACACTGGATAGACATACACACACTCCCACACCTATTTCAGCATTGTGCAAAGATAGAGGAGGTTGACAGCCCTGGCCACCACACCAGTCCTGAGAACAGTGCAGGCATTGCTAAGGTACTCAATAATGTTAGGGTCACTCTCCAGGGTGGTAAACACTGTCAGAAAAACGAAGGAAACACACTCCACATATATCATAAAGGTTCCTATGATGAATCTCTGTTAACAGATTATGTTTAATTTAGGATTTGTTATCTGAAATTAATCATAGAAACTTTTTGATATAAATGGAGCGTGTTTCCATGTTCATGACATCATTGCTAAGGTATGCAGGTGCTAGTAGTGGTAGCTGCTGCTCTGCGCCGGACCCAACAGCCTGACTCTCCATGAGGCTTTGGATAGTGGAGCCTGTGGGTGTGGGTGTTTGTGCCCCTGTTGGCTGATGCTCTAGGGCAGAGGTTCCCAACTCCAGTCCTGGAGGGCCAAACACCTTTCAGGTTTTCAGACTGTCCCTAATAAATATGCATGAGATACATTTGCATGCACTGCCCCATTTTATTCAAATGTAGCTCATGCATATTCATTAGGGACAACCGGAAAACCTGAATGGTGTTTAGCCCTCCAGGACCGGAGTTGGGAACCTCTGCTCTAGGGAGTGCACATGTTTATGCTGTATGTCAGAGATACTCAAATCCAGTCCTGGAGGGCCGCAAACCAGTCAGGTTTTCGGGATATCCCTAATGAATATGCATGAGATATATTTGCATTCACTACCTCCATTGTATTTGAATCTATTCATTAGGGATATCCCGAAAACCTGACTGGTTTGCAGCCCTCCAGGACTGGATTTGAGTACCTCTGTTGTATGTGCTCTGTAGGGTAAAATATAGGGACATCGTCTGCAGGAGCCACAGCTAGGATTTGAACCTGTGACCTTCTGCCCCTGAACATACTTGCTGTGTGTACTGCAGCAAACTGTTGCCACAGAGGCAGGTCATTCCCTGGGGATACCATGACTGTTCTTCAGACAGACCTTGTCTGTTGCACTGCATGCCACCCACCTAAACAGGGCTTTGCCTTGGTCTGCTATAGGCAGATGCCACTGCCCCCTCCACCACCAGCAGCCCTCCCCCACCATGCTGACATGCCGTTATGCTGGTGGTGTGCAGTCCCAGGTGATCCACTGTGCCGGTAGGCGGCTGCCTATGGTGTGGGGTCTGGGGTAAGGGTGCCTACATAGACATCCACGCTTCCCCCTGGCACTGCCTGCCAATGTTATCTGCCCTTTGGGGTACCTGATGGGTACTGTCCCCTGGATGGGACACTCTGGCACACACACTCATGGGCATGTTTGACGTTGGTCAGTTGCTGTCTTGCTTATTTTCTGTTTCTTCGTTCCTATGTGCCACCTAGGCATCTGCCTAGTCCACCCTGTGCCCCAGCTGCCCCACTGCATGTCCCACCTGCAGCCCTCTGTACCCCATTTACAGCATCACCATAGTGCCCTTTCATACTTGGGCACTATGCTGTTGCTGCACATGTAGCACTACTATCACTTTTCTTGGTCTCCCTGCCTTTGCTGTACATTGCTGACTGAAATGGTTTCTCTCTCCTGCAATTGTGCCTCTAATGCCTGGTAAATTTCGGCCCTTCATTTCACAGTGTTAGTGTAACAGGAGCCTCTCCCTGCCCACTCCCCGCCCATTGACCCCTTCTCTCCACCCTGTCTCCACCCTCTGCCAGACTTAACGCTGCCGGGGACGTAATCGCGCAATACGTTACGTTATCATGCGTTTTTATCACGCTATAACATTACATAACGCGCGATAACGTCACCGCTGCAACATTATCGCAGTTTAGTAAACATACCCCTTAGCTTTTGTGTCTTTTTTGCATTAATTACTCCTAAGTGGCACAAACCTAGTGATTCCACTGGAAAAGGTACCCAGCAATATTCCCTGTGCATGAAAACACTGATTAATACTGATTTTTTGTACCCTCGAAAAATCAATAAGGGGCTTGTTTACAAAGCTGCGATAGCAGTTTCTGATCGTTATCGGAGCCGCGGCCCCATTGATTTCAATGGGGCCGCGGCTCCAATAACAATCGGAAACCGCTACACAGCTTTGTAAACAAGTCCCTAAGTCTGCTGAAAATAAAATAATCAGGCAACAGAAATTTCTAAGTAATATAGAGTAAGTAGCTGCAGGTGCTTTAAAAAAATCCGTACATTATGAAGAAAGCATTTTTTATTTAAAGAATCATCCACTGATAGGAAAAAAAAATAAAATTGTTTATAAAAACCAAAGCAATCATTATAAAAACTCTTAAGTTAAATTGAATATTTTTGTTTTCTGAAAAGAAAGCCTTAATTTTCATGCCAGTAAAACCGAGTGACCTTTTTCAGTTGCAGTAATAGTGGAATAGCACTCTAAATCAGGCCTTTCAATAACTGTACAGCATTTATCACTGACAGCTTATCAATCCCTTCTGAAACCTACAAGGGTAGTAATTACTGTCATTTCCTGAATGACTGAGGTCTGTGAACTAGAAAGCAGAACAATTATAGTTTTTACAATTGACATCTTCTGGATAATGAATATGGGTACTAAATTATTAGCATATAACTGACAATTAATTTAAAAATACACTCAAAATAGCTCAGAATTTAAATCAGTCATACTTGTCATAAATAATTCAATTGACAATAAAAACAAACAAAATGGTTGATTTACCTGTTATGAGATTTCAAACTGCAAACTGGAGAGTAAACATGCAATTAGATTTTGAAAGCTGCCTTGCTTGGACATATTAACTTCAAGTGAGCATTCAGCACAAATCTAACTGGTGAGATTCATACGGAATAGATAGCCTAAAATTAACCAGACCAAAACTAGTTAACTTTAGGCCTGCTATGGGGCATACCCACTTAAACAGTTAAACTTGGTTGAGCAGCACCTAATATCAGCATTGACCAGCCAAGTTCTAACTGCACTCCTGGAATTCCCTGGATCCACATCTTTTCATGCTAACACAATCTGAGTATATTCTGGAATAAATGGCTCAAATTGGTCTAAAATGTGAGGGGGGGGGGGGGAGCTCAGAAGGAAATTTTCCACACTAGATATTTAGCTGGTTAACTCCGTTATAACTACCTTTATAGGTGTTTAAACCTCTTAAAGGAAAGGAGGTGCCATTTTCTTTCTCAGGTGCAGCTGTTTATCCTCATCAGGCATACATTAAGGACCTAAGATTAATTAAACTTAAGGTAAACAAAGTCCATTAAACATATTGGGTATAGTTATATTAGTATAAGTTTCCCCAACAAACCTATGTAAGTGAACATTTAAATACTTAAATGAAACCTTAAAACTAAGGGGTATGTTTACTAAACTGTCTTAATGTTACCGGCGTTAGTTGCAGTCTTACTGTGACGAATGCCATATAAGGTAGTGGGCGTTCCGGTCTTAAGGTAGCATTTTGGGTTATCGTGAGATAAAGTCTGTTATCGCACGATAGAGGGAGCAGTGGCACATTAACGCGCATTAGCCTTAATTAGGCGCGTTGACCTACAAACAGCAACAGAGCTGTAGCACACTGGTTAATACAATGACTACTGAACCAGGGGTCATGAGTTCAATCCCAAGTGGGATTAATGAGTAAGCCTGTCTGAGGCATTACCCTTTACTTTAAATCAGTCCTGTCTGAGGCATTTTCTTTCTTAATTTAAATTAGTGCTGCCAGCAAACACACCCTCACTGTGCCGTAACCTAAGGTGCCGCATAAGGCGCCCTATAAGGCACTCCAGAGGGCACATTATAAAGTGCACTGTCTGCCAAGGCACCTTATAATGTTCCCTATAGGGCGCCTAATAAGGCGCTTTATAGGGCGCTTTATAGGGCACCTTATAGAGTGCTTTATAGGGCGCCTTATGAGGCACCTTAAGGTTACAGCACTGTGAGGGTGTTTTTGCTGGCAGCACTAACTTAAATTAAAAGAGGAAATGCCTCAGACAGCCCTATTAAATAACACCACTGTGGGATCAAACCCAAGACCTCTACCTCCACAGTCAGTGAAGTAACCAGTGGGCTACATCTCTATAGCTACTAACAAACCCCTGGCTGGCTACAGAAGGACTGCAGGTCACTACACAAACTGTCTGCTGTGGTTACCAGGATAGGGTTAACCCACCCGTACCCATGATGCACTGCACATGCAGATCAGCAGTCTACAGATGATCACAAGATGGGGTATGCACCCCCACAGCACCTCGGCCTGGTAGGGGGAACTGACTGTGTCACTGGCACAGAGTAGCTACAGACCGTCACATTGTGGGGGTACTGTGCTCACCCTGAGGACGAGGTGGGGCGCCCAGCACCAGGTCCGCAGCACCTGGCTTAGCTGAGATAGGCTATGCTGTAGGTCACCATCAGTGCCAGTGTGTGATTAGATAGTCCTTGCAGGCACACCTAGGATACACCTGTGTCCATCTGTATTTCCCAGTCGCGTCTAGCCCTTGTGGACTATGATGCACCCAGAATAGTGCATATCCTGTGTGGGTGCCATGATCACATGATTTAAGTGAAGGGGGTGTTTGGACCCATAGAAGGATTATGTAGCACCACCCAACCTGCCCTCTGGGGCTCAGGGTGGGGGACAGGATCTCCCACCAACAGATCCACGTTCTACATCCCTGCAATGGTGGCAGTAGAGGGGACCATCTTCCCCAGTCCTGCTGGGGAGCAGGCACCCTACAGGGCAGTCAGTGCAGATCTGTACACATCCATAAGGCAATGGCAGACAGACAGTAGGCCTGGAAATGCTCAGCTGCCCCCCAACACTATCTGACAGTCTCCAGCCACTGCACCCTCCAAGGTGTTCCAGCCATACACATACTAACTGCAGACAGTCTGCTAATTTGCTGTAGAATCTCTATGGATTGAAATTCCATTTAAAAAGGGAAAGGCGATGGCAGTGGGGGTGTACTATCGACTGCCTGGCAAGAATAAAATGCTCAAAGAAATCAGGGAAGCTAATAAAAGTTACAACACAGTAATAATTATTTATTTATTTAACTGTATTTATATGCCACCTTTCACAGGTCAAAGCGGTTTCTATAGAACAAAACATTATACATTGAACATTTTGTAGACAAGAAACATTTTAACATCTGAACATTTCAAACAATTTTCAAATATAACTTTTAGTATTTAATTAATATTAATATCTAATTAACATATTTTCTATAGGCTATTTATATACAGGGGATTTATTATGTTGCATTGTGTAGTTTAGGTAGGGGGTCCAAAGTGTTCTGTGAATAGGTAGGTCTTTAGATGTTTGCAGAATGTAAGGAGGTTGGTAATGTTTCTTAAGGAGTATGGGAGAGAGTTCCAAAAGGATGGGGATATAACTCGAATGCTCTATGACAAGTTTGTTGATTATATTTACGTTTGACTTGTGATATGCTGAGTTTATTGATTGTTGTTTGTCTTTGTGGTGTGGATGTTTGTGGTTTCTGCAGTAAGGATTTGAGACAGGTTTCTTATTGGGAGTGTATTGCTTTTTTGTGTGAGGAGGATGCATTTTTAGTTTATTCTGCTGGTGAGTGGCAACCAGTGCAATTGCTTTAGGATAGGAGTGATATAGAATGGCTATGAAAGACCTAGACAAGATTCTCAAGAGCACAGATGTCTCTCTCCATACAAAGATTTGACTTGTTCAATAACATCATATGGATGTGAAAGCTGGACAGTGAAAAAGATAGACAGGAAGAAAATTGATGCCTTTGAATTATGGTACTGGCGGCAAATACTGCGTATACCATGGACTGCCCGAAGAACAAACCAGTCAGTACTAGAGGAGATCAAACCTAAGCTTTCTTTAGAAGCTCAGATGACAAGACTTCGACTTTCATACTTTGGACACATCATGCGAAGAGAGAGATTATTAGAGAAAGAAACCATGCTTAGCAAGATAGAAGGTCAACACAAAAGAGGAAGGCCAGCAATGAGATGGATCAATACAATAACAGCAGCTACAGGTACCGGACTGTCAACAATGAGCCACCTGACTGAAGACCGAACACAATTTAGGACAACTATCCAGAGGGTCGCCATGAGTCGACACCGACTCGATGACACTTAACAACAACAACAGGAGTGATATGATTTTATTTATTTGCACCTTGTATGATACGTGCAGCAGTGTGTATGGCAGTTTGTAGAGGGAGTATTGTTTGGGGTAATTCTTGGTAGATGTTGTTACAGAAGTCTGCGTGAGGGAGTATGAGGGTTTGTAGGTCCGATCTGAAGTCTGCTGGTTCTAGAAGAGGTCTAAATCTCTGTAGGGTCTTTGTTTTGAAATAGATTGTCTTGCTGCCATTGTTATTTGTTTTTTGAAGGATAGTTGCTGGTCATTTGTGATGCTGAGATATTTCAGCTCATTTTTTACAGTTATTGGTATGTTGTTTAGTTTTATGGTAGGTGGTGGAGCGAAGGAGTTGTCTCTTGTAATAAACATAGCTTCTGTCTTCTGTAAAGCAGTCTTGAATTTGCTTGTAATTGGGTTGATTGGAGAGGAGTGGACAGTACAGCATGATATCATTGACGTATATGTGATAGTGGATGTTGTGCTTTCTGATTATTGAGCATAGGGGTTACAAGTATAAATTAAAAAGGGCTGCGGAGAAGGTGTATCCTTGAGGTACTCTTTGTGTTTGATGGTAGGGTTTGGATACATTTCTGCCAACTTTTATTTGCTGTTTTCTTTCTGTAAGATATGACTTAAACCATTTGAGTACAGTGTGTTGGATTCCAAATAGTTGTAGTCTTTGTAGTAATATGTTGTATTTGAATGCTGAGGAGATGTCGAGGAATAGTAATAGGTAGGATCTTGAATTCCTTTGTTTATGGTGTCAATGAGGCAGATCAAGAGGGTTTCGACACCATGTAGTGTGCGAAATCCATGTTGTAGAGGATCCAAAAGACTGTTTCATCGATGTAGTTTTATAGTTGTATCTGTACAGTCTTCTCCATGACTTTAGCGAGAAATGGGAGGCTGGCGATTGGTCAGTATGACGTTGGGTCTGCAGGATCTAGGTTTGGTTTCTTCAGTGTAGGGCAGATGGAGGAGATCTAAAGGTTGGGAGGCATTATTCCTTGTTGGAGTATTTTGTTCACCATCTTGACCGCTGCTTCTGAGGCATGCCAGAGAACCGGGGAACAGCAGCTTCCATCAGAGGGTATGAGCAGGGGCTCCTCCTTCCCTTCACAGCATGCCAATCAACATCTCCCCACAACAGCTTAAAACCGCCGCTTCTGAGGCATGCCTGCGGCTTGCGGGCCCACGCCTGAGGGCCTCGCCAGGTGGCCCTTAGGAGTGAGTCCGTGGCATTTGATTAGAGGTTTACATTAAAGGTATGGACTTGATTGTCATGCTGTTATATCGTGGTAACCTGCTATTTCCTTTCTTCTTGCTTCTCTTTTGTCTTTTTAACTATTTCTGTCTCTTATTCTATCCTATCTTACAAATGGCGTTCTTTTCATATTTTCTGTAACAATGATGTAGTATTGTAAACCGCTCTGAAGCTTTGGCCTGAGCGGTATATCAAATGAACATAATAAACATAAACATAGAAATGGGCTGATTTCTGTGCTTTATAACACTGGTGATCGGTTATGAGAAGACATGATGGTGGCACTTGAAACAGGGTAAAAACCCGAAACGTGCACGTCGTGCCAGGTTTTGGAGGATTTTCACACATTTGGACTGAGTTAAGTAGTGGAATTCTACTCCACGTCTCCATTTACAATAAATTTTTGAAGTTTGCACTTTATTAAAAAGGAGGGAACCGAGTGGAGGACACAGTTTGTAATACTTGTCCCTTTCCGGTAACGTCCGACAAATATTTAAGTTGATTCATAAAAGGAGGGGGTGGTGATTTAATTTTGTAGGTGATAACACTGGTCAACATTGAAATCGTTACTGACTTTAAAAGGCCCTAATCTGTAGTATCTTGGTGAGCTGAACACGAATATAACATTAAAAAAAAATTATTGGCTCTCGTTTTGAAGATACTGCATGTAGTTCATTTTTGACGTTTCACCGTGTAAATTTATCCAGTAGGACATCAACAACATCCCAAATAAGCCTTGAATGATGTAATATTGCATCACATTGCATAATACCAGTATGCACACATCATCCAGAGTTGATTGCATCATTTTCTGATGCGATGCAATACTACTGCCAGACGGCTGCTGAAGCCATCTAACGTCAGCAGTGTACTATATGCAGTCGGAAAGGTTGAGCATTTAAAATATTTCAGACTGTGTGTGAGACAGTTTAAGCTACTGTTACATGTAACTTTTATTAATCATATAATTTTAGCCATTTAGGTACAATAAAGAACACTAATGCCGCGAAAGTGCATTAATACCGTTGACAATTTCTGCTACATTTGTGGGGAAGTGATATTTGCCAGCCAGAAGAAAAGTATCACTTCTTAACTGAAGAAGGCATATCATCTTTACTTCGGATGCAGGATTGGTGACCAAGACAAGCCTTGGGCCCTGCATATATGCTGTGCTACATGTACAGCACAGTTTTCACAGTGGTTGAATTGCAAAAGACCATCAATGCCGTTTGCAGTCCCCATGGTGTGGAGAGAGCCAAGCAACCACATAAATGACTGTTACTTCCGCTTGGTACCTCCTCTTTCCAGCGGAATAACGGAGCAAAAGAAGTCGAGCATAGTTTACCCAAACATTCCGTCTGCATTGAGAGTAGTTCCACATGGTGAGGGACTTCCTATTCCAGAACCTCCATCAGAATATTCTCTTAATTCATCTGATGAGGACAAGGGTGAGACGACCTGTTCTTCTCCTGGTCCGTCAGCATGCAGTGACCCAGATTTTCACTGAGATGCATTATAAACTCCACACAGAATAACACAGGAAGAACTAAATGACCTGGTTCGTGATTTGGACTTATCCAAGGCAGATTTGCTAGGATCAAGACTCCAACAATGGAATCTTAAGAACATAAGAACATAAGATATGCCATACTGGGTCAGACCAAGGTCCATCAAGCCCAGTATCCTGTTTCCAACAGTGACCAATCTAGGTCATACGTACCTAGCGTTTCCCCAAAAGACACAGGTTCCGCAATGCTTGTACTGGGTCAAGCATTGATATCCTGGGTCCCTTCTTAATAATGGTTTATGGACCTTTCCTCCAGGAACTTGTCCAAACCTTTTTTAAACCCAGCTACACTAACAGCCTTTACTACATCCTCCGGTAACAAATTCCAGAGTTTGATTACACTTTGAGTGAAAAAATATTTTCATTTATTAGTCTTAAATAGTTTACCCTGTAGCTTCATTGCATGTCCCCTAGTCTTTCTATATTCTGATAACGTAAACAATCGATCTACATTTAACCGTTCCACTCCGTTCATTAATTTATAGACTTCTGTCATATCTCCCCTCAGCCATCTCTTTTCCAGGTTAAAGAGCCCTAACCTTTTTAGCCTTTCTTCATAGGAGTATCCTTCCATCCCCTTTACCATTTTGGTGGCTCTTCTCTGAACCTTTTCTAATAATGCTATATCCTTTTTAAGATACGGCAACCAGAATTGCACACAATATTCAAGGTACGGTCTCATCATGGAACGATGTAGAGGCATTATAATATCTTTTGTTCTATTTTCCATTCCTTTCCTTTTGATACCTAGTATTCTATTTGCTCTCTTGGCTGCCGCTGCACACTGGGCCGAGGGTTTTAACATGGTATACACAATGACGCCTAAATCTTTTTCCTGGGTGGTGGTTCCTAATGTGGAACCTTGCATTGTGTAACCATAGTTTGGGTTGTTCTTCCCTAGGTGCATAACTTTGCACTTGTCCACATTAAATTTCATCTGCCATTTTGATGCCCAGTCTTCCAATTTATCAAGATCCTCTTGCAATTTTCCACAATCCTCTTGGGTTTTAACAACTGTAAATAGTTTTGTGTCATCTGCAAATTTGATAACCTCACTCGTTATTCCACTTTCCAGGTCATTTATGAATATGTCAAAAAGCAACGGACCCAGCACAGATCCCTGGGGTACACCACTATTCACCTTTCTCCATTTGGAAAATTGGCCATTTAGCCCAACCCTCTGCTTTCTATCTTCTAACCAGTTCTTGATCCACAGTAGTATGCTGCTTCCTATCCCATGACTCTTTAGTTTTGCCAAAAGTCTCTGATGAGGGACCTTGTCAAAAGCTTTCTGAAAGTCCAGATGCACTATATCAACTGACTCACCTTTGTCCACCTGTTTATTCACACTTTCAAAAAAACATAACAGATTAGTAAGACAAGATCTTCCTTGTCTAAAGCCATGTTGGCTGTCTCCCATTAGGCCATGACTATCTACATGCTGAGTAATTTTATTCTTTGTGATGGTTTCTACCATTTTTCACGGTACTGACGTCAGGCTCACCGGTCTGTAGTTTCCCGGATCACCCAAGGAACCCTTTTTAAAAATTGGCATTACATTGGCGATCCTCCAATCTTCAGGTATTACAGATGATTTTAATGATAGTTCACAGATTACTAATAGCAGGTCTGCAATCTCATATTTGAGTTCTTTCAACACCCTTGGATGTATGCCATCCAGCCCAGGTGATTTGCTACACTTCACTTTATCTAATAGTTGTAATACATCTTCCCGATGTATCGATATTTCCTTCAATTCTTCCACACCTTTAAATACCACTTCAGTCATGGGTAACATCCCTACATCTTCCTCAGTAAATACCGAAGCAAAGAATTCATTCAGTCTCTCCGCTATCGCCTTGTCACATCTTAGTGCCCCTTTAACTCCTCTATCATCTAATGGACCAACTGACTCTCTCACAGGTTTTTTGCTACGAATGTACTTGAAAAAATCTTTATTTCACATTTTTGCTTCCACAGCAAGCTTCTTCTCAAATTCTCCCTTTGCCTGCTTTATCAATGCCTTGCATTTGACTTGCCAGTGCTTGTGCTGTTTTCAGGTTTTGTCGTTTGGCTCTTTTTTCCATTTCCTGAAAGATGCTTTTTTGGCAGCAACAGCCTCTCTGACCTCCCCTTTAAACCATGCTGGCAGTTCTTTGGACTTCCTTCCACTTTTCTTAAAGCGTGGAATACAGCTGGTCTGGGCTTCCAAGATAGTATTTTTCAACAACACCCAAGCTTGATGTAAGTCTTTAACCTTTGCAACTGCTCCTTTTAGTTTTTTCTTAACTATTTTCCTCATTTTTTCATAGTCTCCCTTTTGAAAGTTAAAAGGTAGTACAGTGGATTTCCTTACTATCTCTCCTCCACTAATTAAAACAAAGGCAATCATGCTATGATCACTATTGCCAAGTGGCCCCAACACCCTTATCTCTTGCACTAGATCTGGTGTTCCACTAAGGACTAGGTCTAATATGGCTTCCCCTCTGGTCGGTTCATGAACCAACTGCTCCAAGAAGCAGTCATTTATGTCATCTAGGAACTTTATCTCCCTAGCATGTCCTGCCGTGACACTGACCCAGTCGATACCGGGGTAATTGAAATCACCCATTATTATTACTGTGCTGTAACTTTTGTTAGCTTCCTTGATTTCTTTGAGCATTTCATCATCCATTTGTTCATTCTGGCCAGGCGGTCGATAGTACACCCCCACTGCCATTGCCTTCCCTTTTTTACATGGAATTTCAATCCATAGAGATTCTACAGCAAATTTTGTTTCCTGCAAAATTTTAATCCTTTCTGACTCAATGCCCTCTCTAACATAGAGAGCAACCCCTCCACCAATTTGATCAGCTCTATCATTACGATATAGTTTGTACCCAGGTATCACAGTGTCCCACTGGTTGTCCTCCTTCCACCATGTCTCTGATATTCCAATCATATCTAACCTCTCATTTAGTGCTATATATTCTAACTCTCCCATCTTATTTTTTAGACTTCTAGCATTTGCATACAAGCATTTTAGAGACTGTATTTTATTCATATTAATTTGGCTATTGGTAGACTTGGGTAATTCGGGATCCTTAAGCTCTGTCTGCTCCATACTCAAGGGCATTTGGGCTACTTTACTCTTTTTTGGAGCCTCTCTGCTTTTTGTATTATCCTTCAAGGATACATTCTTCCAAACCATCCACTCTTGGGCAACTGTCGCCTTTCCCCTATTATCTAGTTTAAAAGCTGCTCTATCTCCTTTTTAAAGGTTAATGCCAGCAGCCTGGTTCCATCCCGGTTAAGGTGAAGCCCATCCCTTCGGAAGAGCCCCTCCTTTCCCCAGAATGTTCCCCAGTTCCTAACAAATCCAAAACCCTCATCTCTGCACCATTGTCTCATCCACGCATTGAGACTCCGTAGCTCTGCCTGCTTTTTGGGTCCTGAATGTGGAACTGGAAGCATTTCGGAGAACGCTACCCTGGAAGTTCTGGATTTCAACTTCCTACCTAAAAGCCTAAATTTAGCCTCCAGAACCTCCCTACCACATTTTCCTATGTCATTGGTACCGACATGTACCAAGACAGCAGACTCCTCCCCAGCACTATCTAAGACCTTATCTAGATGGCACGTGAGGTCCACTACCTTTGTACCAGGCAGGCATGTTACCAGGCGATCCTCACATCCACCAGCCACCCAGCTATCTACATGGCTAATGATCGAATCACCAACTATAACGGCTGTCCTAACTCTTCCCTCACGGGCACATGGCCCTGGAGAAACTTCCTCAGTGCGAGAGGGTTTTACATCACCTGGAGGGCAGGTCCTAGTTACAGGATCACTTTCTGCCACACCAGGGTAATGCTCTCCTGTCACGTGACCTCTCTCCTCCATGGCAACAGGGATGTTGCCAGACTGGAGGTGGGACTTCAGGACTATATCCCTGTAGGTCTCGTCTATGTATCTCTCTGTCTTTCTTATGTTTTCCAAGTCTGCTACTCTAGCCTCTAGAGAACGGACTCATTCCCTGAGAGCAAAGAGCTCCTTGCACCTAGTGCACATGTAAGACCTCTCACCAACTGGGAGAAAATCATTCATGTGACACTCAATGCAAAAGACTGGAAAGCCCTCATCTCGCTGCTGGACTGCTGTCTGCATCTTAGTTTTAAGTTTTTGTTTAGATCTTTAAGTTCTTTACCTACTAAGGGTTGCTATGGATATTTATACCAATAAAACTGTACCTAATACTTTTAATATACCTTGCTCACCTGAAGCTTAATTAATCTCATGTCCTTATTGTATGACTGTTTGGGTAATGAGCTTCACCTGAGAGCACCCCCTGTCTTTTAAGATGTGTAAGTACCTATAAAGCTACGATTATCCCGGGGGTGGGTGGGTGTGGGGAGGGAGGTAAATAACACTTATTAAAAGAGGGCTGCTACACAGTACCCTGTCCTGTGCTGCTGAGGTAAGCTATATTCTCATTTGATTTAAATTATAGCTCTTTGCTGCTGCTAGGCTCTAACCTATTATGAAATTTAAACTACAAGCTCTCTGCTGGGTTCTAAATTTAACCATAAAGCTCTCTTCTGTGTTTTAAATTTAAACTAAAAGTACTTTGCTGATGCTAGGCCCTGAGTGACTATTAAATTTAAATTACAGCTCTCTGCTGGGTTCCAAATTTAACCAGAAAGCTCTCTTCTGTGTTTTAAATTTAAACTAAAAGTACTTTTCTGATACTAGGTCCTGAGTGAATATTAAATTAAAACTACAAGCTCTCTGCTGGGTATGAAATGTAAACAGAAAGTTCTCTTCTGTGTTTTAAATTTAAACTTAAACTGCTGCTACTTGGCCCTGACTGATTTAACAAAAAATAGTGGGTTCACAGATTAATTAGCTTTAATAGAAAGAATTTCTTTCAAAATATTCCGAGTTATATACTCACAATTGCAGATCTCTCTCCAGAAGTAACAGTCCCCTTTTGTAGTCCTTCAAGACTTCTAGAAGAAGATGTCAACATTACTCCATATCGAAAGTGCCACCAGCAGTTGGAGCCTTTCTTCAGAAAGGAAAGTAATCTGGTATTCTGTTCCAATATTGAAAGCCTCATGAATGCCTTAAAAATCACTCATGACCCACAAGACTGGAGACTATTTATAGACTCTTCAAAACTGAGTCTGAAGGCTGTGCTTTTGAACAATGGAAACCGTCTTCTATCTATTCCAGTAGCGCATGCCGTCCACATGAAAGAGACATATGATAACTTAAAGCATCTACTGACTTCCATTAACTATAACAAGTACAGTTGGCACCTCTGTGGTGACTTGAAGGTAGTTGCCCTTTTAATGGGACTGCAGCAGGGATATATAAAATACATGTGTTTATTATGTGAGTGGAATAGCCGAGCAAGGGGATTGGCACTACTTACAGAAGGAATGGAATCACAGACAAAATGTAACAGTTGGAGAGAAGAATATCCAGCACCCAGCTCTGGTTGAGGCTCACAAAATCCTGCTACCACCCCTTCACATCAAACTAGGTTTGATGAAAAACTTTGTGAAAGCCATGCACCGCACTTTGCCAGCTTTCCGATACTTGCATGAAAAATTCCCTCGACTCAGCGAAGCAAAGATTAAAGAGGGAGTTTTTGTGGGTCCTCAGATTCGAGAGCTCTTCAAAGATGACCAGTTCAACAACTTGCTGCAGGGTGATTCGAAACAAGCATGGAATGCTTTTCTTCTAGTGTCAACAAACTTTCTCGGGAATGTTAGGGCAGAAAACTACAAGGAACTAGTAGAAGACACGCTGATGCAGTATCAGAAACTTGGCTGTAATATGTCTCTAAAGATCCATTTCCTTGATTCCCATCTCAATTTCTTTCCTGACAACTGTGGTATGGTTAGTGATGAACAGGGAAATGTTTTCACCAGGATATTGCAACGATGGAGCAAAGATACCAGGGAAAATGGTCCACTACAATGCTGGCTGACTACTGCTGGACATTCTCCAGAGATACTCCCGAACAGCTCTACAAGAGACAGGCGAAAAAATCTAAGAAGTATTCTATGACTTGGTTTTTTACAGGTATTAACCGAAGGCCTATTATATTTACTATTGACATGCATTTCATGATGTAAACATTAATTCTTGTAGATTACAAAAAAAAATAGAGCCAACTTTGCAATTTCACTGTCATATTCGTATTCAGCATATAAAAATTGATAAGAAATGACTATTTTTATTTCAGTAACCTGACTTTTGTAAAAATTTGTTGACCAGTGTATTTTGATC
Organism: Ichthyophis bannanicus; assembly: GCA_033557465.1. Lineage (NCBI taxonomy): Eukaryota > Metazoa > Chordata > Amphibia > Gymnophiona > Ichthyophiidae > Ichthyophis > Ichthyophis bannanicus. The sequence continues at coordinate 531,139,547 of CM066033.1, forward strand.
CAGTTTGGGGGACATTGATCTAATGGTGAGGTGGTGGTGTTGAACTTTGTTAGGACATTTGATATGTTTTTGGTATCAGTTGTTTCAAATGTGTGCCAGCTTGTCCCTATGGTGGTTTTCTCGGTGATGATGGAATGTTGTGGGCAGTGTCAAGGTGTAATTGCTTGTAGTGTGCAGCTAACTGTTGGTGAGTGATATTGATTATTTGCTTGCAGGTTGTTGGTGTTTCTGTTAGTCATTTTACTATGTCAAATAGATCTCTTGGACAGTTTATTGATGTGTTGATAAGTTTTGAGTGGTATTCCTTCTTGACTTGATCTGTGCTGGTATGATAGTTTTGAAGAAGTATGAGGTATTTGTTCTTGTCTTCCTTTGAAGTGGTTTCCACCATCTTCTCTCAGCTCTTCTTAATTCCATTTTTAGTTTCTGAGAGTGTGGGTATGCCACGGGATTTTTTGGATGTGTTGTTTTTTAAGGGAGTTTTGGTGCTTTTCTGGTAGCTTTGCTGCGGTTCCAATCACATTGTTCCAAATTTCTGTCAGTTTTGTCATATCTGTTGAGTTGGTGGTCAGATATGGTAGAGTGCTCTCTAGGAATATGGCCTTGTTGAAGCTTTTGAATCTTCGTGTTGTTTGTTGTTGATTAGTTGTTTTTATTGGTGATTTTAGTAATAGGGTAAAGGAGATGAGATTATGGTCTGTCCAGGGTAGTGAGTGAATTTTAAGAGAGGGGGACTGGTGTGGATGGGGTGTGTGGGGATGAATATTACATCAAGGGTGTTTCCTTTGTAGAGAGTGGGGAGGATCACTCTTTGGGTGAGTTCCATTGATTCCATTGCTGAGAGGAATGACTCAGGGGCTGATATTGGAAGGGAGGATAGGTTGAAGTCACCGAGAATAAATAGGTCTTTTTTTGTTTTTGATTGTTCAATGCAGTTTTTAATTATTGCTGATAGGCCATTTGTTGATGATGAGAGTGTTCTGTAGTTGAAGCTGATGGTTATCATGTTATTTGTGATGGTGATTGTGTCGATTTCATTTGTGCTGTTGGCTGACAAGGGTCAGAAATGTAGGCGTATTTTGAACAGGATTAGTACTCCTCTTCCTTTGTTTCTTGTGCATTGGAATAGAGAGTAGTCAGCAGTTTTTATTTGATTGACAAGGACGTTGTCGGTGTCTGAGAGCCAAGTTTCTGTTATGCACAGAATATCTAGTTGGTATTCTGTTAGCAGGTCTGTGATTGTCTGTAATTTGTTTCTGACAGACCTGGCATTGATTAGGGCACCGCGGACTATTTGTGTTGTTTCTATTGTTGTAGTATTGTCTAGGGGGATATAGGGGGAGTGTTGTATAGTTATGATTCTCCTTGTTGTATGTTGATGTGTGTGATTGAGGTGTGTGGGTAGATATGGTGGGAGTGCTATAATGTAGTTGTATGCTGCGTAGTGATTGTATGGTATGAGTCTTAGGAATTCTGGTGTATGAGGGTTATTGAGTGCTAAAGTGAGAAGTATGAGTATGAAAATTGAGTATAATGATATGTAAATGGATGGTTATGTATAATGGTTATGTATAATGTGGTCTCGGTATAATTTTTTGTGGTTGGTTAGTCAAATAGTTTGTGGTAATGTTTTTTATATCGATTGAAATTGTGTTCTTGCAGTTAATAGCAGTGTTTTTAAATACAGTAGATGTTAATTTCATTGATGTGCTCTGGATGTTACAAAGTATCTGGTATTTGCTTAAACATCAGAATAAAAGAGTTACAGAGTATGTGGCATTACATTAAACATTAGAATAAAACATTTGGAATAAACTTTGTGGTCCTTGTTCATTTTTTAAAGGTGTTGTGTTTCTTTTCTTTTCTTTGTTATTCACAGTTTTCCTGTCTTCTGTGATGTCAACTGATTTTGTGTGTATATCTTCTTGGTGTGAGACTGTCCTTTTGGCATTGTTTTGTTTACTTGTTTGGGTGCCTGTGCTGTGTTGTTTTATCATTGGTATATCAGGATTGTTTTGTCTTTTCATGACTTCATTTCCCTGTGTTGCTTTGTTTAGATGGATGGGTGTTGAAGCTGGTGTTGCTTGTTGATCAGTGAGCCACTCCTAAGGGCCCTCTGCTAAGACCCTCAGGCGCTGGTGCACCTGCTGGTGCTCTTTTTAAATAGGCAACTCGGATGCTGTGGGCCGGGTCGGGCCTTGTGGGGGCGATCGGGGAGGGGCTTACCTTCCTGCTTGCCTCCCGATGCTGATCCGGTGTCTGTGGGGGGAGAAGGGTCCCTTGCGCCTGCTGGCATTCTTTTTAAATGTGTAGCTCAGGTGCAGTAATAATAATAATAATAATAATAATAATAATGGGTGATTTCAATTACTCAGTATTGACTGAGTCAGTGTCATGGCAGGACATGCTAGGACGATAAAGGGGTATGTTTACTACAGCGCGGTAACGTTACTGACATTAAGTGCAGTGATAACGTAAGCAATGCCATATAAGGAAGTGGGCGTACCAGCGTTAAGATAGCAATGGCCGTTTAACGCACATTAAAGGGTGCCTTGGCCAGTTATTGCACGTTAATGGGACATTGCATGTTAAAGCAGACAAACAAAGCACATTACAAGGCTGACAAGGCGCCTTATAAGGTGCCCTATAGGGTGCCTTTTAAGGCGCCTTATAAAGCGCCTTATGAGGCGCCTTAGTTTAAGGTGCCTTAACCTAAGGTGCCATATAAGGTGCCCTAAGGATGTTAAGGTGACCCAAGATATGGTGCCCAAGGGCCGTAAGGTGCCCCAAGTTGACAAGCATGAAATGTAAGGCCAAGAAACTGATGTAACCCTAACACTGCACAGAGCACCAAGGAGAGGCAATGGACATGTTTGACTTTTGTCAGTTGCTGTCTTGCTGATTTCCAGATTTTGTGTTCCTATGTGCCACCTAGGCATCTGCCTAGTCCACCCTGTGCCCCAGCTGCCCCACTGCTTGTCCCACCTGCAGCCCCCTATACCTCATTTTCAGCATCACCATAGTGTCCTTTCATACCTGGGCACTATGCTGTTGTTGCACATGTAGCACTATCAATTTTTTGGGGCTCCCTGCCTGTGCAGTACATTGCTGACACTGAAATGGTTTCTCTCTCCTGCAAATGTGCATCTAACGACAGGTTTTCACTCGCAGTAATGTTCAGCCCTTCAGTTCCCTGCCTTAGTGTAGCAGGAGCCTTTCCCCACCCATTGACTCCTTCTCTCCGCCCTCTCTCCACCCTCTGTGGGACTTATTGCTGCCGGAGACATTAACACATGATAACATTGCATCTGGTAACATTAGCGTGCCTTAACGTTATATTTTGTAACATTATCATGCGTTAATGTAGCCACTGCTACGTTACTGCGGTTTAGTAAACATACCCCAAAGTTTCTAAATGTAATAAATGACTGCTTCTTTGAACAGCTGGTTCATGAACTGACAAGAGGGGAAACCATTTTGGACCTAGTCCTTAGTGGAACACAAGTTCTGGTGCAAGAGATAAAAGTGTTGGTGCCACTTGGCAATAGTGATCATAGCATGATTATGTTTGATTTAATAAATGGAGGAAGGATGGCAAGGAAATACACAGTACTGCTTTTTAACTTTCAAAAGTGAGACTATGATAAAATGAGGAAAATAGTTAAGAAAAAACTAAAACAAGCAGCTGCAAAAGTTAAATATTTACATTAAGCATAAAAATACTGCCTTGGAAGCCCAGAACAGCTGTATACTACACTTTAAGAAAAGTGGAAGTAAGTCCAAAAAACTGTCAGCATGGTTTAAAGGTGAGGTCAGAGAATCTGTTGTTGCCAAAAAAGAATCTTTCAGAAAAAGGAAAAAGGAGCCAAATGACGAAAACTGGAAACAACATAAGCACTGGAAAGTTAGATGCAAGGCATTGATAAGGCAGGCAAAGAGAGAACTTGAAAAAAGCTTGCTGTGGAAGCAAAAACTCACAATAAAAGCTTTTTCAAGTACATTCATAGCAAAAATCCCGTGAGAGAGTCAGTTGGACCATTAGATGATAGAGGAGTAAAAGGGGTACTAAGCAGGGACAAAGCCGTAGGGGAAAGACTGAATGAATTCTTTGCTTTGCTTTGAAGAAGATGTAGGAAAGTTACCCATAACTGAAATGGTATTTAAAGTGATGCATTGGAAGAATTGAAGGAAATATCGATAAATCAAGATGATGTATTACAACTATTTGATAAATTAAAGAGTAGCAAATCACAAGGACCAGATGATATAGATCTGAGGATGTTGAAAGAGCTGAAATATGAGATTGCAGACAATAAGAAACACCACTATCCTACATGCATTCCAAAAACAACTAAAAACCCACCTTTTCTCAGAACATTTTAAACCAATAACATAACCCCCCGTACCTTCTTTATACTTTATAAAAAATTATAACAACCAGGAATTATCATCCATTGTACATAGTTAAATATTAAATGTAACACTGTATATAGTTTGCATGTTCAGGGGAAACCAGTTGGTATATTTATGTTCTATGTAAACTGCTTTGACGCAGAGAAAAGCAGTATATAAACACTGCTAAATAAATAAATAAAATAAATGCATGCTATTAGTAATCTGTGAACTATCATTAAAATCATCTGTAATACCTGAAAATTGGCGAATGGCCAGTGTAACGCCAATTTTTAAAAAGGATTCAAGGGGTGATTCAGGAAACTATAGACCAGTGAGCCTGACATCAGTACCGGGCAAAATGGTAGAAACTATTATAAGGAACAAAAATATTGAACATGTAGATAGTCATGGTTTAAAGGGTGAAAGCTAACATGGCTTTAGCCAAGGAAGGTGTTGTCTTACTAATCTGTTATATTATTTTGATGGTGTGAATGAACAGGTAGACAAAGGTGAGCTGGTCGATATAGTGTATCTGGATTTTCAGAAAGCCTTTGACAAGGTCCCTCATGAGAGACTTGTGGAATTAAAAAGTCACGGGATAGGAGGCAATGTACTATTGTGGATCAGGAACTGGCTAAAAGATAGAAAGCAGAGGGTAGGGCTAAATAGCCAATTTTCCCAGTGGGGAAAGGTGAATAGTGGAGTACCCCAGGGATCTGTGCTGCTTTTCAACATATTCATAAATGACCTGGAAATGGAAATAATGAGCGAGGTAATACAATTTGCAGATGACACAAAATTATTCAAAAATTGTTAGAACCCAAGATGATTGTGAAAAATTGCAAGATGATCTTGATAAATTGGAAAACTGAACGTTCAAATGGCAGATGAAATTTAATGTGGAGACGTGCAAAGTTATGCACCTAGGAAAGAACAATCCAAACTATGGTTAAACGATGCAAGGTTCCATATTAGGAACTACCACCCAAGAAAAAGATTTAGGGGTATGTTTACTAAGGCGCAGTAATGTAGCATCGGTAACATCACCGCGTGTTAACGTCGCCTGATGTAACGTTATCATGCGGTACCATTATCTGATGTAATGTTAATGCACGTTAATGTTACTGGCAGTGGTAACTGTCCCAGAGGGCGGCAAGAAGGTGGAGAGAAGGGGTCCATGGGCAGGGAGTGGGCAGGGAGAGGTCCCTGCTACACTAATGCTGCAACATTAATGCCGGGACAGTACCGCCAGTGAAAACCTGACTGTAGATGGACATATACGAGAGAGATAAACCATTTAAGTGTCAGCAATGTACAGCACAGGCAGGGAGCCCAAGTGATAGTAGTGCTCCATTTGCAGAAACAGCATAGTGCCCAAGTATTAAAGGGCACTATGGTGATGGTGCAAATGGGGCATAGGGAGCTGCAGGCGGGACATGCAGTGGTGGCAATTGGGGCACAGGGTGGACTAGGCTTGCTGCCTAGGTGGTACATAGGAACACAGAAACTAGAAATCAGTATGACAGTGTCTGAACAAGGTCAAAATGCCCAGTACTCTGTCTACCACAGTGTCCCATCCAGGGGACATGTACCCAGCAGGTACCCCAAGCATCACACAGGAACCACAATGCCCATAATGGGGCAAGCAGTGCACATCTGGGGACCACTCTAACAAGGGTCTACAGATCTTCCCCAGGATAAGTCCCAAACTGTTCGTAAACCCAGCAAAATGAACACCCATTATCACAGCCCCCGATAAGGCAGTACAGGGTGTGACCACACGTAGGGTGAAATATGTAAACATCCAGTAGTCCATAATGGAGACACCGGATCCGCATTGCATGCCCCAGCCTGACCACAGTCTGCCGACAGAACACAATCAACCAGGTCCACCCTAACCAATTGCTGCCAGATCACACACCACACACCTCACAGCCATATCACCCCCATGTGCAAGTGACAGAATAGTGGCAGGCAGTGATGGGGGGATGTGTGGATGTCCATGTATGCTACCGCACCCCAGACCCGGAACCTAGGCACCTCCCTACCTGCACAGTGGATGGCCTGGGACTGCATACAACCAGCACCGACAGTATATGAGCATGTCAGCATGGCAGGGGGGGTGCCGGTGGCAGTGGCACCTGCCTACAGCAGACCAAGGTCATGACCTGCCCCAGTGTGCCGTGCACAGTGCAATAAACAAGGTCTGTCTAAGAAAGAGCAAGTGTAGCTCCAGGGACTGCACTGCCTCTGTGGCAACAGTGTGGTGCAGTACACATAGTCAGTGTGTCTTGGAGCGATGTCCCAGCTTTGAATCCTGCAATGCATGTTCCTACCTTTTACTCTACATTGCAGATACAACATCAACATCTGCAATCCCAAAAGCATCAGCCAAAAGGAGTACAAACATCCACACACACAGGTCCCACTATCCAAAGCTCCATGGAGCTTGGAGCAGTAGTTATCAGCAGAGCTCACAACTAGCTCCTGCACCCCATAGCAATGCCTGCACTGTGATTGGGACCAGTGTGGCAGTCAGGTTTGCCAACCACCCCTATCTTTGCACAGTGCTGCAATAGGAGTGGGTGAGTGCATGTCCGTCCATTGTGGTGTGGCGTCCTACTCTGCAGTGGGCCCACAAAACGTACACTGTTGCCAGCCTGCAAACCTGCATACTGAGGAGCAAGGTATGGCCCAGAGAGGGCGGATCAGGCAGGATGCGACTGCAGTGGTGATAGGGCAATGGATGGGACATTGTAGTGCCCAACCACCACCTGCATGGACAAGGTGGCCACAGCACATCTTGCTGGGAGGACACTCTCACTCTGACCGAGCAGTGATCATAGCACGGCTATGTTCCCACATAGTGCTTCATAGCATTTTTTTTTCAAGTGATATATGTGTGCTCCCTTTTTTGGAGGCCCAATCACTGAGGCACCTGCTGGGTGTCTGTGCCATACAACCAAGTTCTGGGTGCACATAGTTCCTCTGTGAACATGCAATATAGACTGGTTAGTGGACTGTCTGCAGTTCATTTGTGCATGGCTGGAACACCTGGTGGGGTGCAGCAGGTACAGTCTGACTGTGCTTGCTGCTGGTAATGTCAGACCATGGTTGGAGGCAGCAGAGGCTCTGTACTAGTACTACTGTTGGTCTGCCAGTGCCCTAGCAACAGGTCCAGATTTGGCTAACAACCCTCCCCCCCCCCCCCGATGACATCCACAACCTAAGGCACCTTTGGTTAAGGGACTGTAAGATGCATCAGGTTGACAGGTGTGAGCTGTAAGGCAGAACACCAGATGTAATTCTAAAACTGGAGAGAGCAAAAAGGAAAGACAATGAACAGGTAGTAAGGTGCCTCATCCTGTCTACTGTAGTGTGCACTTTGCGTCAAGAAGCAGTACTGTGGCGCTACACATGGTGCAGTGCTGAAGACACAGTGCAATAATGTGTGTGAAAGGAACATCACGCGTGTTATTGTGCGCTACAGGTGCGTTGTGATGCAGTGCACGTAGTAATGCACATTACTACGCATACACGACCATTCGGCGTCATGAGGCCCCGCTCTAAACACAGCAGACAAAATGGCGGCACGGTCACGAAAACCACTGTTCACGCTAGCAGAGCGTATTCAGTATTTAGTATTTAGTGGTATACTGCAGATGTACATGGCCCGCCTGAGCTCACATCCTTGAATGGACTGGCAGCTATCTGTGTACCAGCCATCTGCCACCTCACAGGGTGCTACGGGTTTCCATACACACATTCTCTTTAGTGGAACATATTTGCATTGTGCTTGTTGTGGTTGTTTGGGATAGTGGTTACAGATGTGTGTTGAGTCACCATAGGTTGTGGGTTTGATTCCCACATGTTCCTTTTCTTGTGTTCTGCCAACCTTACCATACAATGGCTCCGGCTTTGTCACTTCTCCACACACCCTTCCTTCTCTTCACTGTGCACTGCAGTGTCCCCTCCCTGCAGCCTATCCGTCACATGCTAGCTGTTACATATGGTCCCTTTCTTTGGGCTATCTGGGTGGGCAGTTGGCTCAGTGGTTTGGTGTTGGTGCGTTGTGTTTTGGACTCTTCAGTGTACCTGTTCAATTCTCTCATGTTCCTTTTTGGATCTCTTGCCCATTTTGCCCTTGTACTTTAATTCTGTTTATTGAAATTTTCAAAAACTATACAATGTTCACAAAGTATAGAGAAACACAATAAGTCAACAATAGAAATAATTCAAAAGAGAAATAATACAAACAAGTACATTAGCCCACATCTCGGGGAGAAAACCATAAGAAATCAATAACAAAGAATTACACCATCAAGATCTTACATAGTCTCCATGAACACTTTACAATTCGATTACACAATATAGTTTAAATAACCTACATGTATCTCTTATGTATATAGTTACCCTGTTACTTCCAAGTTAATATCCCTGTTTAATGTAAGCAAAAGATTTTGTTCTATTGCAAATGTTGTTACAATGTAAACCGCGCTGATTCTAAATAGCGCGGTATATAAGAATTTGTAATAAATAAATAAATAAATAAAAACAAGAAAAAACAAGGCAAGGAACACCGTACCAAAGAAAGGTGTCCCAGCCACACAGAGCAGTCATTTAATTATACCCTCCCACCGCCTGACAATTTCTAAATGACATCATAATGAAATAAAGGAAAAGCAAAAGTCACTGCACCTTTTCCTTATCAAGAATCCACCTTTCCAAATCCGAAAATGACAAAAAGACAAACCTGTCATATCCAAGAGATACTAAGCATTTACAAGGGTAGCGCAAGAAAAAAGTAGCGCCTAAGGCAAGAGTTCTAGACTTGAGAGTAAGAAAGGACTTCTTACATGCTTGTGTTGAGCGAGATACAACAGGAAAAATAGAGACCTTATCACCACAATAGAGATTGTCCCTTTTCTGAAAATAAGCTTTAAGAATAGAGACTTTATCGTCTTCAGAAACCAAAGTTACTAATAATGTGGCTCTAGTGGAAATAATATCTTGAGTGTCTTCCAAGAAGACAGTCAAGTTAAACCCATTTTTATCTTCAAGAACTTCCCCTTCCCCAGCACCTGGAGAAATAATTTTTGAGGAAATATAATAACATTTAGCAAACACTATAGCATCGACGGTGGGGAGGAGAAGAACATCTTTTAAATATTTCCTATACAGTATTGATGGAGATAATAAACTACTAGAAGGAAAATTTAAAACTCTCAAATTCTTAGACCTAGCCACATTCTCTAAATTCTCAAGTTTTTCACACAAAATAGAACTTTCTTTCATGGTAGCAGGCTGAAATAAAGAAAACGATTTAACCTGCATATCTATACTCGAAATAGATGCAAAGTTCCAATCTGACTATCAAGATTCTGAAATTTAATAACAGTGTCCCTAGTAAATTGACATAAAGAGGGGACAGTCTCCACAAGAATCTGTTCAGTATGATTGACTACTTGCCAAATATCCAGAAGAGAGATGGAGGAGACTTGCGAGTCACCAGGAGGAATGGAGGGCTCCGACCAAGAAACCATTTTGGGGAGCATAACTTCCTTCTCTGAACTCAAAACACCAGACTGAGGCACAGCAGACAATTCCAAAAAACCAGGAGGAAGAGGAGGGGTACGCTCAGGAGAGCTAAGACTCGACCCCTCCAGCGAGGGGTCAAAAGGAACAGTACCTGGTGTTGTTAAGACCGTTGTAGATATTACATGCTTGTCCATAGGGCCACCAGCAGACACAGCCATGAGAGTTTTCTTTTTCCTTTTACCGCCGGGCATTGCCACTTCACAGATCTAGAAATGCTCCCAATGTACTCCTAAGAGGCTCACAAGGGACATATGTCCCCCTTGGAAAACACCCCATAGAAAATGCCCCAGTAAGCGCCGTAAAGCACTCTAGATATATTAAGGAGCTTCAAAATGATGTCAGCAGTGACTGCCCCGCATGGGCCGGCTCTCTCCAGCACCAGCTGTTCTCACTCTCCACAGTGTATGAAACTGCAGGCAACACTCCCAAGAAACAGCTCTGTGCACAGATCCTTTATGGAGCCTCAAAATGACATCATCAGTGACTGCCCCGCACGGGCCGGCTCTCTCCAGCATCAGCTGTTCTCACTCTCCACTCTCCACAACGTGTGAAACTGCAGGCAACACTCCCCTTTGCCCTTGTACACACACCATCCACACAGCTGGCCCTTCAGACCGACCCCTGATGCCCTTTCTGTTTAATTTGTTTGCTCTTCTGCATGCTGTTTTCACTGTACACCATTTCATGGTGTGTGTGCATGTGTTTATCTGTGGCTCACATCCCCATTACAGACTGTGATATCAGCTGCCTGTGCTCTACGGCCTTACACCTACTGCTCCGTTCTTCATATGGCACCATGTCTGCACATCCCTCAGCGCATCTTCTACTGTCTGCATGCCTTTGATTGCAACGCCTTTGGACGCACTGCTGCTTCCCCTCGGTGGTGACCTTAACACACAGTAATTGTCCAAGGCGCCCTGTACCGCACATTAAATGGCCAGGGCGCCCTGTATCGCGCATTACCAGTCCATGCTTACCTTAACGCCGTACCGCCAACTTCCTTATATGGCATCGGTAACATTACTGCTGCACTTAACGCCAGTAACATTAGCGCGCCTTAGTAAACATACCCCTAAGAAAGTAAACAATAGCCCACAAACAAGGAAATAAAAGATCCAAAAAATAAGGAAAATTCTTAAACAATAATACAAAAAGACAAATAATGCAAGAGAGCCCCCACTAGGTCCACTACCAGCAGAAAGGAAGAGGTACTAATGCCAATGTACAAGTCACTGGTGAGGCCTCACTTGGAATACTGTGTTCAGTTTTGGAGACCATATCTTGCAAAAGATGTAAAAAGACTGGAAACTGTTCAGAGGAAGGCGACCAAAATGATTTGGAGCCTTCGTCAGAAGCCTTATGAGAAGAGACTTGAAGACCTAAATATGTACACTTTGGAGGAGAGGAGGGACAGGGGAGATATGATTCAGACCTTTAAATACTTAAATAGAAATGATGAACAAACAAACCTCTTCCAAAGACGGGGAAGCTGTAAAACTAGAGGACATAACATGAAGCTGCAAGGTGGTAAATTGAAAGGCAATGTCAGGAAATATTTTTTCGCTGAAAGGGTGGTAGATGCTTATTTTATTTATTTAGCATACATTTATAACCCGCAACTTCCAGAGTTCAGTTGCGGTTCACAATAAACAACAATCCACAAAGCAAAAGCTTAGTTTTACATTGAACATTTTGTAACAATAAAAGTTTTACGTTGAACATTTTGTAACAATAAAAGTAAATGTAAACATAATGAACTTATGCATAATAGCAAAATTGGCTGGTAAATTATATACAATAAACTATTACAAATAAATTAAATTATATACAATAAACTATATACAAATATATGTTGTGGGTACTTTAGAATTGAATCATGGTGTTTTTATAATAGTATAGTTTTTATAATAGTATAGTTTTTATAATAGATGCTTGGAATGCCCTCCCGATGGAAGTGGTGGGGGCAAACATGGTGACTGAATTCAAAACGGCATGGGACAAATACAGTGGATCCCTTTACAGCAACAGGATAAAAACAAAATAAACTGAAACATATAACTTCTGAACCATCTAACGTCTCAATAAATAGGGGTGTCCTACATGGAGTGGTGGGTTCACCCCTAAACAAAGACATGGGGAGGGGTGGCCTGCACCTACTCTTGCCATCTTGCTGGGCAGACTAGATGTACCATGCTGGTCTTTATCTGCCTTCATCTACTATGTTACTATGTTACTCCAAAGGTCATTACAGTGGTTCCTGTGAAAGTGATATCAAGTGAGTACCCCCCTCCCTCACAGACATAAATTCCACAAGTGATTTAGGATCAAAAAATACATATGTTTACTCTCATAACATATAACACAAATACAAGGAAATCATAGCACAAAATTTAACCCCAAGGCCAAGGCTCTAGAATGCAGAGCCAAAAAGCCTTGGCGCTGCTTCCTTGTACTTCTAGAAAAGTCAGGAAAAATACATATGATCGAGCCTAAAAAAGACTTATGCATAGACCGAAAATACAATTTAAACACCACATTGCAGTCAAACTCCAAAGCAAATGTTACAAGCAGAATACACCTCTGGATTACAACCTCCAGGAAGGAGTCTAGAAACTCTGTTAGGTTATCCCCAACAGATCCACCCTCCCCAACAGGGGAATTACTCCCACAGGGGGCAAGATATTGTGCCCTCTCTATAGGGGGAGATTTCTAGAGTCCATCCCCAGAGTCTCAATTAGATATTTTTTCACCATATCAATAGCAGAGATTAAGGGAGATTTGGGGAAGTTCAGTAAACACAGATTATTGCATCAAGCTTGATTTTCAAGATACTCCATTTGATGATCTGTAACATTTCTGTCCTTCACAAACACCTCCCATCATCTGCACCGCATCCACTTTTAATTCTATAGCTTCCATTCTCGCAGTTAAAGAATACAGTGCTTTGGCTTGATCAACCACAACTTGGCAAACAACAGTTAAATCACCCACCATCTGACTAGATAAAGTTTGGAGAGAAGAATTAAATCCCTGGATAACCTCCCTCAGCATAGTCACTTAGTCCATAGTCACAGCCTGTGGTCTCTGCACCTCACCAAACACAATCCCCAAAGACTTCTCACCCCTCTTCGCAATATCCTCCACTGCTCTCATTTGGGAAGATGGCCAATTCTCCAATGTTCCTGCCAGTGCAGGGGATGAGGCAGCCACTGTGTTCCTCCTGAGAAGGCTCTGCACCAACCACATCGGTCCGTAGAGACCCCACAGCACCAGCCGCCAAAGCACTTCCATGGTTGGGACGTGGCATCCACACACTGGGACTCAAGGATGCCCTTTCGCTACTGTCGAAGCTTTTCTGCTCCAGCAGACCTGGAGAAGACGGTACCAGTGAGACTGGAGGCATGCTGAAATCCACCATCGTCGTCTGGCGCAAGAGGCCGAAGGATGTGCTCTCCAGGAGGGTAAGCTTCCCCCTTTCCTTCCTCTTGCCCATCACCACTGCAAACACACACAGCTCAACAGAGTCGGAGAGAGGAGACGGTGTGACTGCCAGCATGATTCTCTACAGCGCCACCTTGGATCTGATCAGGGGTTGCACATGTACTGTAAAAGTATGTGGAACATTTGGGCAAAGTATGGGCGGAGTTGCAATTTATGTGCATATTTTATATAATGCCATAAATCATTCCACCGCTCAAAAAAGACCTTCATCTATAATTTTTAAACAAACTTATGAAAGGGTTTTAGAACCGTCAAATATATAACAAAGACAGGCTATGTACCAAGGCTACCAAGGACTACAGTGATAACCATATGTCATAAGGCCTTATGAGCTGGAGTCTGCACTCAGATGTGGTCACAGTTTTGGCACCTTGGTAGCATCTAACCCTCTCCATCACAGATCCAGGGAACAGCTTCTCTATCTGCTCTTCTTTTCCAAGATCAGTGTCTGAGGCTCTTTTAGTATCCAAAAGCTCCTTTTTCCTGAACTTAAGAACATAAGAACTGCCATACTGGGTCAAACCAAGGATCCATCAAGCCTAGTATCCTATTTCCAGCAGTGGCCAATCCAGGTCGCATGTACCTGTCAGGTTCCCAAAAGGTAGACAGATTCCATGCTGCTTGTCCCATGTTTAAGCAATGGATTTTCCATGCTGCTTGTCCCATGTCTAATAATGATTTATAGACTTTTCCACCAGGAACTTATCCAAATCTCTTTTAAATCCAGCAGCATTAACAGTTTTTACTACATCCTCCAATAAAAAATTCCAGAGTTTGATTACGCTTTGTGTGAAAAAATATTTTCTCTGATTAGTCTTAAATGTGCTATATTATAGCTTCATTGCATGTCCCCTAGTCTTTCTATGTTTACCCATTCTACTCCACTCATTATTTTATAGACCTCTACCATATCTTCCCCAGCTGTCTCTTTTCCAAGTTGAAGGGCCCTAACCTATTAAGCCTTTCCTTGTAGGGATATCCTTCCATCCCCTTTACCATTTTGGTCACTGTTCTCTGTACCTTTTCTAATAATGCTATATCCTTTTTAAGATACGGTGACTAGAATAACCGAAGTATCCGGATGCCCCATCCTTTGGCTGGCGGCAGTCATAACACTTTACCACCACTCGAGCCAAACCCCTTTCTTTCCCGTCCCCCCCCCCCCCCACAAAGACACACAGACCGCAAAATTGGTGAACAATTAGTTGGTCGCAGCTTTATTTATAACATTGTAAAACCGGCCGAACATAGGCCAACAAACGTTGTTAGTCAAAACGTTCCCCCCCCCCCCCCTCCACCTCCCGAATTCCGGATGATACCCCACCAGCCATTTCTAGCAAAGTGGTGCATCATCCACCCCCCCATTGCCCCTCCGCCCGCCTCGCCATGTTATTAGCAAAGGCCGGCATTTTCCCACCGGGCAGAGATCACAACCGTGATGTCTCCCCAACCTGGGGCAATGCCGCTGCTCTGCCAAGCGGCATTCACCTCCAATGCCCCCACCGGGTCGGCGAGCGCCGGCTCGCTACCCCGCCACACCTACAACCAAGACCCCCATACCCAGCTGCGACAACACCCCCCAACCGGTAACCACGAGCAAGGGGAGGGTGGGAGGGAAACCTTTTCCGCGGCTGGCCACGCTGCAAAGAGGGAGAGCGCACGCCAGCGATCTCCCTCGCGTGCCGCCGCTCCGCCCCCGACCGGCACCAGCACCAATCGTGAGGCACTACGTGTGCACGCCACGTGCTGGTGCCGGCCGCACTCCTCCTACGCTCTTCCCCCCCCCCCCCCCCCACCTACCCACTGCCGCGAATCCACCGCCGCCGGGCTGGGGCCCCGGGACCCGGTTACTGCCGGCCTCGGGACCCTGCCCCAGCGGCGCGGCGACATTAACCGAAGTATCCGGATGCCCCATCCTTTGGCTGGCGGCAGTCATAACACTTTACCACCACTCGAGCCAAACCCCTTTCTTTCCCGTCCCCCCCCCCCCCCCCCACAAAGACACACAGACCGCAAAATTGGTGAACAATTAGTTGGTCGCAGCTTTATTTATAACATTGTAAAACCGGCCGAACATAGGCCAACAAACGTTGTTAGTCAAAACGTTCCCCCCCCCCCCCTCCACCTCCCGAATTCCGGATGATACCCCACCAGCCATTTCTAGCAAAGTGGTGCATCATCCACCCCCCCATTGCCCCTCCGCCCGCCTCGCCATGTTATTAGCAAAGGCCGGCATTTTCCCACCGGGCAGAGATCACAACCGTGATGTCTCCCCAACCTGGGGCAATGCCGCTGCTCTGCCAAGCGGCATTCACCTCCAATGCCCCCACCGGGTCGGCGAGCGCCGGCTCGCTACCCCGCCACCGGCACAAGGTAGTTCACCTATCCTTGTGCCGCCCCCCCCAAAGAAAGCTGCGACCAACACCAACATTCAATAGCCTCCTGCCAGTCATTCAGCAACAAATCCTGGCCAACAGGAGCAAGGTGCACACCGTCCAAGCGGTACAGGCCACTGCACCGGACTTCCGCCCAGGGATGTAACACCTGCCGTCCACCTGTTTGCTGAACCCACCGCCCGATCTGCCTATTGATTTTGATCAGGCCCCTCGACCACCGCCGCTGGGTCCAACAGGCGGGGCGAGGGATTATATCCGACCACAAAATGGCCACATCCGGAAAAATTTCTTGTAGCAGACCAAGGTCCCTCTGAGCCACGCGAATGAGCTGCCTGCAGGACCAGCTCGCCATGTCGTTGCCTCCCAAGTGAATCAACAGCCCGACTGGCCGCCGACGCTGTGCCATTTGTGCCTGGACGAAGTCCACGAGCTGCCACCACCGCATTCCACGTTGTCCCATCCAGCATAGGCGAATTCCAGAAGCCGCCAGACCAAGATGTAGTCCCAAAGGCCTCGACACCGCCCTCCGCTCGGCCCAATAGACGAATGAATGGCCGATGATCCACCAGTCGCTGGAACCGGCACCATCTGAAAGGACAAAGCGGACTGCCACCAGCCGGCAACTCTGAAATAGGAAGAAAATGTTGTTAGCAGCCCCCCCCCCCCCCCAGGACCCCGCAACCCCGTGCCACCCAAGCAACCCCAAGACATCATCGCCGCACTACCCGGATGCAGCGATCAACCCCTTAAGGGCGCACATACCCTTCGTACGCTCCAGAACGCCACCTCCCGATCCGTTGAATCACCGACCCCCCCAACCCCGCCGCCGCCGCACTGGTGGCCGCGCCGATCCGGAAAGAATGCGACGCAAAGCTCCGATCATCGTAACCCAAGGACCGCAGTGCCAGGCGCAGCACCGCCGTAAACTGGAACTGCGTCACCGGCCTACCGTCCTCATGTAAAAAGAAGTAGGAACCATGCAAACCCGAGCGCCTCAGAGAGTAAAGGCTCAACGCTCGCACGGGGCACGAGGGCAAGGGGTATATGGCGCCCAGCACCACCCAACTCCCTTTTCCCGTCTGATCGGTCTTGGACCGTGGGAGGAAAATACGAACTTGAGACCCCTGGATGGTGACATGGGAGGGCTCGAGACCCCCAGGCGCACCCTTCCTGGCGGAGCGTGGCACCAGTTCGCACACGCGAAAGGCCCCAAAAAAGGCAGTCACGAACAATGCATGGAACAAAAGGGCCTCGAAAGGAGAAGCCGCAACACGAGGTAAGACCTCGCAAACACGCAGCAACAGTTCGTGAGAAACCGGACGCCGCCAGTCCGGGGGCCTGGGGTGAGCCCTAGCCCAACCCGCCAACAGATACCGAACAAGAAAAGAAACCCTCGGGTTCCCCCACCCCGCCGCCTTGCAGAAAAAGGAAAAACCGGCAACTGCGGACGTAGCAGCCGTGCGAGTCCAACCCGCCTTCTTCGCCCAGAGCACGAATTGACCTATTAGCCCCTCGGGCACCTTCCCCCCGCCCCAGCCCCAAGAGCTCAGGAAAGCACTCACCTGGGAGTAACCACGCCGATACAGGGCCCACGTGCTGCGCGCCACGGACGTCGACAACAGCGCCATCAGCTCTGGATTCCAACTTTCCAGAGATGCTCCGGGACCGGGGAAGCCGCCGGATCCGCCTTCGGAGCCAGCCGCCGAAATTGCGCCCACTGAAAACGGGATAGAGCGTCAGCAATGGAATTCTGGGCCCCAGGCACATGCCTAGCCCTGGCAGTGACATTCATACGTAAGCAGGCTAACACAAAAATCCTCATTAAAGCAGCCACCTTCGGGCATCGAGGCGCATGGCGATTAATAACCTCCACCACTGCCGCGTTATCGCACCAAAATACCACCCGCCGATCCCGTAAGCGCTCCGGCCAGACCCAGAAAGCAACCACTATGGGAAAAAGCTCCAAAAAAGCAATGTTCCGCGTCAAGCCGGACTGCACCCACTCGGAGGGCCACGGCTCCGCACACCACGCCCCCTGACAATAAGCCCCGAAACCAAAACCGCCGGCCGCATCAGTAAATAAATGCAGATCTGAATTAGAGATTTCAGGGAACTGAATGACCGAGCGACCGTTAAAATCAGCTAAAAAGGAATCCCAAACCCGTAAATCTTCGCGCATTCCCGCCGTCACCCGAATACGGTGATGCGGGAGCTGAACTCCTGCCATAGCGAGTGACAACCGCCGAGCGAAGGGGCGCCCCATGGGCAGCACCCTGCACGCGAACGTGAGATGCCCAACCAAAGATTGCATAACACGCAATGTAGTTTTGCGCGCAGAGCCCACCACAGCAACCAACCGCCGCAGACGAGCCACCTTCTGCTCCGGCAAGCGAACCACCATTTCCACGGTATCAATCTCGATCCCCAGGAATGTCAAGCAAGTCACAGGCCCAACCGTTTTATTAGCTGCTACGGGAATACCGAAGTCCCCTGCCACGCGCAAAAAGGTCTCCAGCAAGGTGACACAAGTTGATTCCCGATCCGGCCCGACGAACAAGAAATCATCCAGATAATGTACTATAGTACGCAACCCCGTCAAGGTTTCCAACACCCAATGCAAAAAGGTGCTAAACGCTTCGAAGTAAGCACAGGATATGGCACAGCCCATCGGCATGCATTTATCAAAATAGTACTGCGACTCGAAGGTAAAACCCAACAAGGGGAAGGACACAGGATGCACAGGCAGCAGCCGGAACGCGGACTCTATATCGACCTTCGCCAAGGACGCCCCAGCCCCGCATTGCTGCACCAACGCAACAGCGGAGTCAAAAGAAGCGTAGCGCACAGTACATCGCTCTCGAGGGATATGGTCGTTCACGGAATCCCCGACAGGAGAGGATAAGTTATGAATCAGCCGGAACTTGCCCGCTCTTTCTTGGGCACCACCCCCAGTGGGGACACCGTGAACGGGGAGAAGGGAGGCTCGCGAAAGGGCCCGGCCACTCTGCCCAGCGCGCACTCCTCCGCAATCTTCCGCCGCGCCACCTCCCCCAGAGAGCACACCGAACTAGCGTTACGCAACCCCCCCTCCGCCGGGGAACCCTGACACGGGATCCGAAAACCCTCCGAAAAACCCTCCAGTAAAACCCTCCACGCACCCCCCCGGCTCGCCCTGCCATACTCCACCAGCCATGGGCGCATGACTTCGACTCGCACAGGCGTGGGAGCCAAAGACACGCGACCGCCCTCACTTGCCCCCCGCGGGAGCACCTGACACGCCCTTCCTACTGCATTTAAGGGCCGCGTGTCCACTGCCACACAAGGAACAAGCATGTTTAAACTTGCAGTCGGGGAACGGGCACGAGGATTTATTGAAACGCCAACACACGTCCGTGCCTGCCACCCCACCCCTGGGCGGAGGCGCCGGGGTGGCGGCCGACCGAAAGGGCCGAACGCCCCCCGGCGCCGCAGCACCTCCGGCCTTCCCCCCTCCCCCTGCGGCCCCAGCCGCCCGACCCTTCGAGGACATCTGCGTCAACCACAGATTGATATCCTTCGTGCCCCATGATAGTTGCTTACTCTCCTCCATCATATCCCTGAACTCCTCATCGTAGTTCAGCCAAGCCCATCCGTCCTGCGCCTGCGCCGCCGCCAAGATCGTATCGCCGTAGGCCAAGAGCGCTCCGTACTGTTCCGGGAAATAATGACCCCAAACGCTGGCCAACCTTAAAAACGCCCGAGTCCAATTCAGGGTGTTGCGAGAAGGCTTGCGCACCCGACCCGCCTTCTCATCCTCCTTACGCTTTTTCCTACTCTCGCCGAAGCGCCTACGGCCCTCAAGCAGGCGAAAGATATCAATATATTTTCTACGCTTGATCCGGTGCCGCAACTTCCGAGGGACACCCTCCCAAAGTTCCGCACAACGCACCACTGCCGACCCGCCACCTGCCTCCTTTTCACCCCCCGCAACCACCGAATCGTCAGAGGAAATCGTGGAAGAGGATGAGGAGGAAGAAGAAGCCCTCCGGCAGCGACGCCCGTGTTTTCGCTTGACGGTCTCCTTTCCCCCGGCCACCGGAACCACCTCAGGACCTTGCCCTCCCCCCACCGAACTGTCTGCGCCCGCAGTATACTCACCAGCCGCAAGAGGAAGAGGCGAAGACACCGGCAGGTGCGGAGCCGCAGCAGCCGAACCGTCACGCTCCTCCACCGCACTAGCGGAGCCCGCTCGACCAGGGTCCAGGCTGTCCATTCCGGGCAAATCCCGCCGAGGAACCTGAGGCAAAAGAGGAGAAAAAGCGGCAGGCCCTGCCCGCAAAGGGTTGGAAGCAACATTGGGTCCCACTCCCCAACCCCAGGCTGAGGACCCAAGGCCCCCCGCCTCCCACGCCGCCACCCCCCTCCCCCCCGGAACGGAGGTCCCGCCACCCCCGCCCCCTCCCCACCCATCCCAGGCCCCACCCCACTGCGCCGGCCCACACCATGCGCCCCCCCCAAGCGGCCAAGCCCCCGGCGCTCCAAAAAACCCAGCAGGCGGAGCATGCCCGCTCGTAAACCCCGGGCTGGACCAACCGGAGGGAGGAAGGGGATACGTCCCAACCAACCCACCGCCCTCTGCAGGAGAGGCTCCCACCTCCGGGTACCGGGCCCCCAACGCAGCCCCCGCCCCGGAGCGCTCCACCGTGGCATTGTCTACCTCACCCGAGAGTCCGCCCCCACCCTCCGAGCCAGACGGCCCAGGCGTCCCGCCCCCCTGAGGCGCAGTCGCAACCGCCGGAGCACGAGCTCGCGCGGGCCGGCCCGCAGTACCAGAGCGCGTCCTCGGCGCCCTTCCTCTGCCCCGCTCTCCCTGCGGGACCTGCGCCCCAGCCACCACCGCCTCCCCCTCGAGGGCAGGCACAGACCCAAGCCTCCCACGCCCTTTCCCCTTACGTGCAGCCCCTTTAGCCCCCACCTTCGCGGGAGCGGCCTTGCTAGACCGGCGAGCCATACTGGCAGCGCAGCCCTAAGCGTAGAGTAGTGCCAGGATGCAATTAAAATCAAGGGTTGGCACGTGCCCCCCCCGCCGGGCCTGGAACCCACAGGTCCCACAGGCGCTGGCGGAGTCCGCTGCACCACTGTGGGCACCTCAGGCGCAGCCCTCCCCCTCAAAGGATTATAGCTATAGAAATAGCTATAGACATATAAGGAGGTATAGCCCTGCAGTAAGACCTGCTGAAGTTTATTTATGTTTTTTTTTTTTTTTTTTTTGGTAGAATTATCCCGTCTATGCTTTTAGGGTTATTAATACTTTACTTGTTTTTTTTTTTTTTTTTTTTAAAGTACCGGACCCAGCAGGAAGGCCCAAGCCCTCCACAGAGCCAGCCACCCGGGCAATCAAATGCCCCACAAAGAACCCCCCCCCCTCGCGCCGACACGAAGGGGCCCTGCGCCGAAATTGAACCCCTGCAACGGGCAGCCGGCCCGAAATCCGATGCCCCCTTAGGCCCAGGAAAACCCCCAAGGCAAAGACAAACCTTTTCCGCGGCTGGCCACGCTGCAAAGAGGGAGAGCGCACGCCAGCGATCTCCCTCGCGTGCCGCCGCTCCGCCCCCGACCGGCACCAGCACCAATCGTGAGGCACTACGTGTGCACGCCACGTGCTGGTGCCGGCCGCACTCCTCCTACGCTCTTCCCCCCCCCCCCCACCTACCCACTGCCGCGAATCCACCGCCGCCGGGCTGGGGCCCCGGGACCCGGTTACTGCCGGCCTCGGGACCCTGCCCCAGCGGCGCGGCGACATTTGCACACAATATTCAAGGTGCAGTCGCACCATAGAATGATACAGAGGCATTATAATATCCTTGGTTTTATTCTCCATCCTTTCTTTATGATTCCTAGCATTCTATTTCCTTTTCTTGGCCACCACAGCACAGTGGGTATAGAATTTCAATGTATTATCTACAATGATGTCCAGATCTTTTTCCTGGATGGCGATTCCTAATGTGGAACCTTGCAACGTGTCACCATAGTTTAGGTTCTTCTATCCTAAATGCATAACTTTGCACCTGTCCACATTAAATTTCATCTGCCATTTGGATGCCTAGTCTCCTTATTTATCAAGGTCCTCTTGCAATTTTTCACAATCCTCATAATAACTTTTAATAATTTTGTGTCATCTGCAAATTTGATCACCTCACTCATTATTCCAATTTCCAGATCATTTATAAATATGTTAAAAAGTAGTGAGCCTAGCTCAGATCCATGGGGTACTCCACTATTCACCTTTCTCCAATGAAAAAATAGTCCATTAGCCCTATTTTCTCTTTACCATCTTTTAACCATTTCCTAATACACAATAGTACACTGCCTCCTAGTCCATAACTTTTTAATTTCCCCAAGAGTCTCTCATGAAGGACCTTGTCAAAGCAAATGCCTCTGGGCTGGGTATTTAGCCAGTTCAAATTAGCCTCCCAAAGAAGGATCCTCCCTTGGAAATCAGTCAAAAAAGCTAAACTGAAATAAACTGAACATTTTTGACCTGTGTATATCTCTGCAAAATTCACTGCCTCATATCCATATAAAAATATATCCAGGCAGTGATCATATATATATATTATACTTTGCAAAATGCAAAGTGCGCTTGCATAACCCAGCAGAAATGCATGTGTACATTTGTATATTTACTTTTACTTTGGAGCAGGCATGAATGTACACTTGTGCCTGCCATCGCTGAAAGCATGTAGAAATGGCAATTTTAGCAGAAAAAGTATACATGCACTTCCCCTTTCTGAAATCATCACTTTTTACAGTAATAGCAGCTGTAACAACTTGTGCGGCCGGTTCTAAAATTGCCTCCAAAATATCTGTCACAGGGTTTTCTTTCTGCTCACCTGGGCACTAATGTAAAGCTATTAAGTGCCTATATTGTGGGCCATTAGTCTTGAGCTAGTCTTTTTCTGATCAGGAATTTCACCTTATCTTGTTCTTCCCTCAGAGACCTTTTAGAAAGCTGCGGTAGATGATGCTTGATTGGAGGAAATCACACTGGACAGTCTCCTAATCACTTTTGAACAGCAAGACAGTGCTCATTGTAAGTTCTTTGCTGTCCTAGTGATTTCCTACTGTCTTACTAACCTCCTTGTGATTTTTTATTATTTTACAGTACTTGCTAAGCAATATCTTAGGGCTAGGTATACTGATGTGTTTTCCCATTTCAGAGGAAACATTTTAAGGAGCCACTTAGATTTAGGAAGAAGATGGCATCTAAATATCAATATTTTGGTCATTTCCATGAGCAAAGAACTTACTATAGAAAACCCACTAGCATAAAAGCAAGCACCTTATTTTCTTGGCATGTACTTTCACTGTGGTCTTGCATATGAATGCCGTTTGAGCGGAGCAAAGTACACATGTAGATTATAAAATACTGTGTACTTTACGTGCATTCTTGAGAAATCTAGGCTTGGGCATTTACGTGAGCTCTAGGGCTGTGCAAAATGTCTATAGCTTAACGTATGCAGTGTTTTCAGCCACCTTTGCTAGTATTTTATAAAGAAACATAGCTGCCTACATTTTCTTTTATAAAACAGGCTTAAAATAATGCATAAGGGGTCTGTGTGGATAATTCTGGTGTCTGATGTCCACAGGATTGTACCAAGCTAAAAATGCTCCCTGTGCAACTAACCAATCTGCCCCCTCGTCCGTCACATCGAGTAACTCATTCTGTTTGAGCTTTCTGGAAGCCCAGTGATGATATCAGTGTCCCTTATCCACTTGCATCCTCTGCGACTACACCACTTGCACAGTCCTTGGTATGGCCCTGGATATCCATCAAGTAAACACGCCAAGTATTCAAATAAGATAATTGTACAAGAATTAACATTGGATGCAATTTAAAAAAAACAGCCTTTTGTTTGATGGTTTCCTTAGGAGAGGGAAATAATATTTATGACCACAATATCTATATTCAATGTGTGTATATGCAGCAAGGAACAGGTAATTCCTTAGTTCATGAGACTTCCAAAACATTATGAAACCAATGCACTAAAATTTGTACATTGATCATGAGAAGGCACATTTCAGAAAGACTGTTTAGTTGATGGGAGGAATGTGAAAGTGAAAATGTCTACAACTCTATGTCCACTTTAGAAGAGAGGGTGAGTTCATGTGTGAAGCTGATATAAAATCAACATATCTCCGTCCCTCAAATGGACGTTTGTTAAAATCGGGCTGTGGACAGGAGGTGCAGGAACACATGGGGATTGATAGCCATGTGCAGTGGGAAGAGCCATTTCACAAATATGCAGGTGGGAAAAATTGATGGAAGAAACACAGCCACTTATTTGTGTAAGTGCTGACACATCACAACGTTCAAGTGTAAACATCAGCACTTGCATGAGCATATCGGCCATTTTGCAAGCCTAGACGTGCAGCTGCTTTTCTTCTCCTACAGAGGCCTCTATTTTTACCTCATTTCATTTTGGAAGGGAAAATAAATATTGTAAAGGGCTGGCTGAAATGTGCACTATTTACTAATCTGTTATATTTTTTTGAAGGTGGAAATAAACACGTAGACAAAGGTGGGTTGATCGATGTAGTGTATCTGGATTTTCAGAAAGCCTTTGACAAGGGCCCTCATGAGAGACTCTTGGCAAAATTAAAAAGTCATGGGATAGGAGGCAGTGTACTATTGTGGATTAGGAACTGGTTAAAAGATAGAAAGCAGAGGGTAGGGCTAAATGGTCAATTTTCCCAATGGAGAAAGGTGAATAGTGGAGTACCCCAGGGATCTGTGCTGGGTCCTCTGCTTTTTAACATATTCGTAGACAACCTGCAAATGGGAATAAAGAGTGAGGTAATCAAATTTGCAGATGACACAAAATTATTCAAAGTTGTTAAAACCCATGAGGATTGTGAAAAATTACAAGAGGACCTTAATAAATTAGAAGACAGGACGTTCAAATGGCAGATGAAATTTAATGTGGACAAATGCAAAGTTTTGCACCTATGCTAATTATGCTTTGTATTTGATTTGAATCCATATTGGGAGCCAGTGTAATTGATTTAATATAGGTGTGATATAGATTTGTCATGACACATACGACATCTAAACTAATGGTTACACGATGCAAGGTTCCACATTAGGAATCGCCACCCGAGAAAAAGATTTAGGCTTTTTGTGGATAACACATTGAAACCCTATGCCCAGTGTGCAGTGGCGGCCAAAAAAGCAAAGAGAATGCTAGATATCGTAAGGAAAGGAATGGAGAATAAAACAAAGGATATTATAATGCCTTTGTATCTTCTGTATCAACCGCATCATGAATATTGTGTGCAATTCTGCTCGCCGTATATTGAAAAGGATATAGCAGGATTAGAAAAGGTACAGAGAAGAGCCACCAAAATGGTAAAGGGGATGAAAGGGTATCCCTATGAGAAGAAGCTAAAAAGGTTAGGGCTCTTCAATCTGGAAAAGAGACGGCTGAAGGGAGATATGACAGAGATCTATAAATTAATGAATGCAGTGGAACAGGTAAACGTAGATCGATTGTTTATGCCATCAAAATGTAGAAAGACAAGGGGACATGCAATAAAGCTACAGAGTAACCCATATAAGACTAATAAGAGAAAATATTTTTTCACTCAACATGTAATCAAACTCTGGAATTCATTACCGGAGGATGTAGTAAAAGCTGTTAGTGTAGCTGGGTTTAAAAATGATTTGGACACGTTCCTGGAGGAAAGGTCCATAAAGCATTTTTTAAAAGGACCTGGGAAATCCGCTGCTTGTCTCAAAACAAGCATTGTGCAACCTGTGTCTTCTGGGGAAACTGCTAGGTACTTGTGACCTAGATTGGCCACTGTTAGAAACAGGATGGACCTTGGTCTGACCCAGTATGGCAAATCTTATGTTCTTATGTTAAATGCCTTTTGTATCACAGAGGAGCTGTAAATCTTGATATGGCCAATTTCAGCCTTTCCCTATATAAAATGGGGAATACACATGCAAATTTTGGCTCTCTTTAGGCCATGTCCTAGACATGCTTCCAAGATGCCTCTATCCATTTACACACAGATGCCATTTATACATGCATATGACTGATTATATGTGCTTAAACTGTAAATAGCGCTTCTAAAATAACTTCCTTTGCTGTTTTATTTATTTTATTTGAACAGTTTTTCTATACCACCCCTCCCAACGATCAGGGGCGGTTTACATTGAACAGGTAACAGTTACAAAGAACAATGTTTTGAACTATGTTTCAACAAACTATTTACATACCCACTATACTTTGTAATGGCATAAAGGATATGGTGAAGGTGACAGGAAGTATGGTATCTTCTGGGATTCAGTTTTGAAATCCTCACATGTATCTTACTATGTGTACTTTACACTTGCTCTAAAGCGTGAGCAGTACACAGGTACTTTTGAACATATGGTCCCTTCTAACCCCAAATTTTAAAATTACCCCTTTATAGATTTATTTATTTAACACTTTTTTGTTATATCGCTTTATCTAAGGAGTATGTTTACTAAACTGCAGTAAAGGAGCAAGTGTGCTGTTAGCACATGCTAACAGTGCACTTGTACCTTTAACGCATCCAAAATGGCACTTTAACACACGCTAATGGTACTGGCATCGTAAAGCGCCCTGTGGGCGGAGAATAGGTATCCGCGAGGCAAAGAGTGGGAGTCAATGGGCGGGGAGTGGGTATGAACAAAGCTTGCTACCTTAATGAAGGACACCTTATCTGCAGGAACCCTAACACAAAGAAAAAACTCGCTGAAAGGGTGTATTTTGAGGAGAGAGAGCCTATTTTAATGTCTGCAATGTGATGCACAGACAGGGGAGCCCAAAAGAGTGATAGTAGTGCTCCACTAGCAGCAACAACATAGTGCCCAAGTGTGAAAGGGCATTATGTTGATGGTGCAAATGTGGCAAAGGAGGGTGCATGTGGGTTATGAAGTGAGGGCTGCTGGTGCACAGGACAGACCAAGCAGTTGCCTAGGTGGCACATAAGAACATAAGACTTGAAAATATGCCAGACTGTGTCAGACCAAGGTCCATCATTCCAAGTATCCTGTGTCCAGCAGTGGCCAATCTAGGTCACAAGTACCTAGCAGTTTCCATAAAAGACACACAGGATCCACAGTGCATGCATTGGGCAAGCAGGGGATATTCTGGGCTCCTCTTTAGTAATGGTTTATGGACCTTCACCAGGAACCTGTCCAAACATTTATGAAACCCAGCTACACTAACAGCCTTTACTACATCCTTCGGAAATGAATTCCAGAGTTTGAACACACGTTGATGGAGAAACCATGCTCTCCCAATAGTCCTCAATGGGTCACAATGTAGCCGCTTTGCATGTCTCCTACTCCTATTACATTTTGATAGTGTAAACAATCAATCTATGTTTACCCAATCCACTCCAGTCAATATTTTATAGACCTCTAACATAACATCCCTCGGCCATCTCTTCCCCAGGTTGAAGAGACATAACATTGGCAGGCGTGATGGGGTCACTGGAGAGGCTGATGGTTGTGGGGGGATATGTGGCTGTCCATGTATGCTTCCGCCCCACCTCTCCCTCCAGACCTGTGCCCTAGGCACCCGCCAACCCACATTTTGACTGGCCTGGGACTGTGCATCACCAACACTGACAGCACATAGGCATGTCAACATGGAATTTGGGATGTTGGCGGAGAGGGCAACGGCACCCACCTGCAGCAGACCAAAGCCATGCCCTGGTCCAGTGCACCATGCACAGTGCAACATGTGCCAAGGTCTGTCTGATGGGAAGCATGTCATCCCCAGGGACCTTTGTGACCATGTGGCAGCACTGTGGTGCACTGCACACAGTTGGTGTTTATATGAATAAAGGATTACAGGTTCAAGTCCTAGCTGTGACCCATGCAGTGCATATCCCTATGGCTAACATTTTTCCCATAGTGCAGGTACTACACCTGCATGTGCAACCCCCATTGATTTGTCCAACAAGGATTCAAACACCAACACAGACAGGCTCCACTATCCTCAGCTGGATGGAGAGTCAGGCTGACAGCACCTGCACACTGAGCATGCATTAACATCAGAGCACACTACTAACTCCTGCACAATGAGCACACCTTAACAATGCTTGAGCTGAGATCAGGACCAGAGTGGCAGGCAGGAATGCCAACCATCTCCATTTTTGCACAGTGCGTTGATATGAGTGTGTGTGTGTGTATGTCTATGCTTTTCTACACCTCACTGAGCCTCGCAGTGCCTAAACTATTTCCAGCTTTATTCTGCAAATGTGCATGATAAGGAGTAAAGTATTGTGGGTAAGGGCTGAAACAGGAGCAAAGTATTGTGGGTATAGGCTGAAACAGGGTGGATTGGCCAGGATGTGTCTGCATCAGGGTAGGGTCAATGACTGGGATGTCGTAGCGCCCTACTGCCACCTGCATGGACCAGGGTGGTCACAGCATGTCATGCTGAGAGGGCACTCTCACTCTGTCCTAGCAGTAACCATAGCACAGCTATATATCCACATAATGCTATATAGCATCTTATTCAAATTATGTGGAGTGCATTTCCTGTTCTGGGGGCCCGATCACTGAACTAACTGCTGGATGCACATGGTCACTCTATGCAAGTGTAATGTGTACTGACCAGGGGACTGTCCGTAGGTCGCATGTGCATGGTTGGAAAACCCTGTTATGGACAATAGGTGCAGTCTGACTGTGCATGCTGTGGGTGAATGTTAAACCTAGGTGGTTGGGTCGTGAGGTGTTCCAGGCCTATTTCCAATGGTACTGGTAGGGCCAGTAGGACTCTAGTAGCAACCCCATGCAAGTACAGATGATGCCCTGCCCCCTGCCCCACCCCTGCCCTCGCCCTGCCCCCACCCCTGCCCTGCCCTCACCCTCTGCTCTGCCCCCACTCTGCCCCGCCCCCACCTGCCCCCTGCCCTGTCAGTGTCAACTCATGGCGACCCTCTGGATAGTAATCCTAAACTATGTTCAGGCTTCAGTCAGGTGGCTCAATGTTGATAGAGTGACACCCATAACTGTTGTTATTGTATCGATCCATCTCATTGCTGGCCTTCCCCTTTTGCATTGACCTTCTATGTTGCCAACCATGATGTCTTTCTCCAATGATTTCTCACTTCGCATGATGTGTCCCAAGTACGAAAGTCAAAGTTTTGTCATCTGAGCTTCTAAGGAAAGCTTAGGTTTGCTCTCCTCTAGTACTGACTGGTTTGTTCTTTGGGCATTCCATGGGAACCCCAGTATTTGTTGCCAGCACAAATTCAAAAGCATCAATTTTCTTCCTGTCTTTCTTTTTCACTGTCCAACTTTCACATCCATATGACTTGGCTTGAACAAGTCAAATCTTTGCATAGAGAGAGAGACATCTCTGCTCCTGAGAATCTTGTCTAGGTCCTTCATAGCCATTCTGCCAAGAGCAATGCATCATTGGATTTCTTGACTGCTTGTCGTTTCTTTATTGATAGTTGATCCAAGCAGGTTAAAGTTGTCAACTATTAAAATTTCTTCTCCATCAACAATGAACGTATTGATTTTGTCAGATGTCAGGATCTTTTTCTTCTTTACATTAAGATGCAGGCCCTTTTAAGACTATGAGGCCTATTCTGTACCACGAATAGCACAGATGGATGTCCTGTTTTGACGTCTATCCCTGCTAATCGCCCCCTTCCATCCCCGGTAAAAGCCTCCCCATACGAACAAGGAGTTTGTACGGGGAGACTTAGATGGGGGCGGGCATTGCGGAGGTGGAGTGAGGGCCAGCAGTGGGCGGTTCAAGGCCCCGGACGTACAGGGCCAATTCTGAAGTCAGCCCTGTATGTCCGGGGCCTCAGATCTAGATGGGGGATTTATTTATCCTTGGAGGTGGAATAAGTTCCCCTGGACATGGGATGAGGCAGGCCCGGGCAGCGACAAAGAAGTGAGGGGGTTCAGGGGGTTCCCCACAGCCCGACTCTGGCCATGGAAGATAGTGATTGGCGACCGGGGATTGCGGCTCCTGAATGGAGCCATGGTGCCATTCAGGAGCCTGACTAAGTTAGCTGTGCAGGGGTCTGTATGTGCAGTTCGATCTGAATCGGGTCCCGGCCTGCACATACAAGCCCAAACTCAATTCTGATCCTGCAGGACACGTCTAGCCCCAGCAGGATTGGGTTGGGTGGAATCTACGCCACTGCCTATTTTATAGAACAAGTCGGTACCCACCCATCTTTAAAAATACTCGCATAAATGTCAGAGAACTCACCCTAGAGCTGGTGTAAAGGGCACGCCTGCTTTTTGCAAGCACATGCATAAATCATTGTATTTTATAATCAGGGTGTGTACTTGCACAACCCACGCTGTGCCCATGTGCAAACTGTCAGTGAAAGTACACAAGAACCAAACAATGTGCATACTTTTATTCTTGGCAGTATTTTTTAAGAAGTCATTTCTACAAGCTGGATGCCAGGTGTCTTCTCTCCCTCTCTTCAAACCCATGGTAAAGGCTCACCTCTTTCGGGCTGATCCCTTGCTTTCCTTGTTTCTCCTTACCCTTCCCTTTTGCATTCTTATTCTTATTTTATTCTTTTCTTTGTCTTGTCTGTCTTTCAGATTGTAAGCTCTATGAGCAGGGACCATGTTTTTTTCTGTGTTTGTACAGCGCTGTGTCTGCCTTGTAGCGCTATATAAATGATAAATAGCATTAGTAGTATGCAGCCACTTGTGCACATAAATGATTAAAATCCTGACATCTATACACATTGTTTGTAGCTAGCAATAGGCACCACCTTATAACATTACACCTGTACATTACCTTATAACATTACACCTGTAGAGGGAAATTTTATAACCGGGTGCATAGTTTTAGGCACTCAGGATAGGCCTATCTTAAACATATTTTATAAAGAAACGCGGGCACCTACTTTTCTTAATAAAATAGGTGCATAAATGACTGAAAATATGCATTAAATCTAGGCAGAAACTCTTATATCGGTCCTAGAGCTGGTGCAAATGCCTGCAACTAGACTGCTCGAGAAGATACATAATTTATGCACGTAACTTTGTGCTCTGCCCAAACCTCTTCCCTGTTCATGCCCACAGTGAAAGCACCACACAATAGGCTTGAGGCAATACCTTGAGAATACTGACTGCTCAAAGTGCACGCGTAAGTGTACATTGACAAGCGCAAACCACTAAAATAACATCCGTGAAAAATCAAACATTTCACCTTAACCTATGCATTAAAAGCAGGCACAACTGATTTCTGTATATTAAAATGTTCAGACATGTAAATGGCACACACCTGTCTATGGCTCCTTATATAATTACCTCCCTTAAACTGCAAGTGATACGTGTTTCTCAAAGATTTTCTAACATTGCATCCCAATATGCGGCATTAGTGCAAGATATACATAATTAGAACATTGCTATCTACAGCAAGATATGGTATTTCTGCAAGTAATGTGTGAGCAATTCCAAATCTCATCCATACCAGGCAAATTTAAGCTGATTGTAAATACTATTAAAATTACGGGGCATGCTTGTTAAGGTTCATGCTGTTGGTTCACAATTATGCCACCGAATTATCCCTGTGGCCCGTACTAATATTTTGGGGAATGTGAATCTGTCCTTCTGATGATAGCACGATGCTTATGCATAGCACTGCACTAACCAGCACAGGGGTGCACTTAATGCTACCCACTAAGGTGACTTCAAGTGCACCCACTGCTAAAAGCAGCACGCAGGGTTAGCAAATGCCCAAAATGCTCACACTATTTGTGATGTGCTATCAATGCCCATGTTACACCCCTTACTTGCCAAGTCCCCACCAGTCATATGCTAACTGGTTATCATAGAATTTTAGCGCAGGGCCATGTGCTTTTAGTGCAATACCCTTAACATGCGTAAAACTCAGTATTAACAGTTAGCACACTTTAGTAAACATGCCCCTATATTTTTCTCAGATATGCCTGGGAAATCCCCAAAAGCTGCTTGTAAAAACGTGGGAATGATTTGAAGGAAATAGAAAAAAAAATTCTGAAAAGTTCAACTTGAATATTCCCACAAAAAATCTGAAACAAATATGCTGTTTATACCAAATCCATAGCAAATCATTTCACAAGAAATTGTCTTCAAAAGGTTCCAGCAAATCAGTTTGATTGCATGTAAACATTTTCCCAGCTTGACAGATTTAGAAGTCTGCTGTAAAGAAGTTCTTGCCTCTTTCGTCTCAACAGCAGGAGGAGTCTTTTTATTGTGCATAATATTGACCAGGAACATCGAATGTCAGCAGAAAAACCACGGCCCCTAAATCCTGAATCACATTTTCTACACCCCATCCTCTCATCCCCCGCTTGCACATCCTCAAACACTGATCCAAGCAATAACTAGAGAAGGCAGAGATACAATGAACTGGTCAACTATGTAAATAATGACAGTTTTGTATATGCGTAACAGGCAATTGAAACATCTGTCATAATAAACATCAGTAGGGAAATATAGCAATTTGCATATCAAAACATTAGTTCTATTCAAATAAGTACATATCACTCACGTCTTGCTGTAGTTGTTCATGTATAATAGCTAAGGGGTAAAAGGTTTCTGTCTGTTTCTTTTATGCTCCCAGTATAATCATCTGCACTAATTACACTCAAGCGCTGACATGTTGATTGCCTTATACATCTTTTATCTGAGCAACTCAGTTTCCTCTTGGTTGCTGCTGGCCGATGAGATACTAGAATGAACTAATTTTCTCCTCAGAAGAACCCAGAGTGGTGGTGTTGATCATAGAAAGTACCTCTGTCACCATTTGAAGAAGGGAACTAATATCTAATGACTCTGGCTATCGATGAACTCTTGTTTGGTCTGTTTTTACAACAGTACTCCTATTAGCTGAACTATTTAGCACTAGATTTAGGCTTTGTGAAAACTAGATTAAACATAGGGGGATGTTTACTAAGGGATTCATTCTGTGCAGTGTTTAGCGGGGATGTACATCCGGTCTGGGCATACATTCCCCGCTGAACACTTGCACCCGATTCCCTGCCCATAGCTCCCCGCACATACAGAGGAGATGTGTGGGGAGCTCTGGATGGGTATGGGTGGAGGAGGGCTGGAGGAGCAGCTTGGGAAGACAGGGGCGGGACCCTGACTCAAGACGTACAGGGCTGATCCTGACCCCGGACATACAGGGTTGATTCTGGTTGTAGCCCTGTAAATCCGGGGAGGCAGCGATGGCCCAGTAACTTATTCCACCTTTGAGGTGGAATAAATCACCCTGAGCTCAGAGAGCAACATTGGTGGATACCCCCAGAGAGGTGGAGGGCACCAGGTGGTTCCCCGTTGTCTGATCCCAGCCTTGACAGGCCTGTCTGGTGGTCGGGTGGTGAGGAACAGCACATTTGGGGCTGTGCAGAGCAGCAGGGCTACTGCATGGCGTCCCAGTGCCATAGCGACAGAACACCCACGGCACTGGGCTCCATGCAGGAGCATTGTGTGGGTTAGAAGGGGAAGGAGCAGTGCATTCAGCGGGCCAGAATGGAGGCACAGCCTTCCTGTCCTGACCCTCTGCACCCAATTCTGATCCTACGGGACATCTAGCTCATGAGGGTGCAGATCTGGACCATCCAGATTTTGGATGTTCAGATAGGCTGGACATGCCGAGATCTGAATCAGGCCCTAAAAGCTTTAACCTGCATTAATAAAATCAAAGTGCGTTAAGTGTCCACCACCCTTTTATTTCTAGGGGGCAGTGGCAATTAATGTGCATTAATTTCATTAACACACATTAAGGGGGATGTTTACTAAACTGCGGTAACGCATCATAACGCGCTTTATGTAACGTTAATGATCGTTAACGCATCATAACGCGCGATATGATGTGTTAACGATCGTTAACGTTACATAACGCGCATTATGATGCGTTAACGATCGTAAAGTTCCGCGGGGCGGTAATACACCGCAGAAGGTGGAGAGAGGGCAGAGAGAAGGGGTCAGTGGGCGGAGAGTGGGCGGGGAGAGGCTCCCTTCACACTAACGCGCAGATCTGAAGAGCTGAATCCTAACGCAATTGAAAACCTGTCATTAAATGCACATTACAGGGGAGAGAAACCATTTCAGTGTCAGCAATGTAAAGCCCAGGCAGGGAAACCCCAAAAAAGTGATAAGTGTGCACAGAACAAAAGGGCACATAAACACTGAAAATGACCTCAACAAACAGGAAAAAAAAACATAACCAAGCTGGTCAATAGTGGTATTAATGAGAAACATCAACCCCCCCCCCCCCCGAGTAAGCTCCATATAAAAGATATAAATCGTGGAAGGGTCTATACTCCGGCCCCATATAAGGTGAATGAGCCCACAGTGAAATAGTGCTGCTCAGGGTTTTCCCCTCCATCGGACAGGGTTCCTATGGTGTGCACATGTCCCGCAACATCAGGGTGGGCATGTTGGAACGGCAACTGGACAGATGCCGGAAAAGGGGATACAGAGGGCCGCAGGCGGCACATGCTATGGTGGAGCTGGGCCACAATGCGGACTAGGGTGATGCCTAGGTGGCCCATACGAATGCTGAAACAGCAGAGCAGCCAGACAGCCAGACAGCAACTGCTGAAGGCACAACATGGGCACAAGTGTGTTTCCCACAGTGTCACAGGGGATAGTACCCAACAGCTACCCCCAAGGGCACGGAACATTGGCAGGCAGAAGGGCATGTCAGCATGGTGGCTGAGGGATACTGGTGGTGGAGGGGGGAGTGGCAGCTGCCCAGAGCAGACCGTCGCCTAGCCCTGTGTAGGTGGGTGCCATGTACTGCAACAGACGGGCCCTGTCTGACGAACAGTCATGGTATCACCAAGGAATGTACTGACTCTGTGGCATAAGGCACCCTATAAGGCACTCCATAGGGCACATTATAAAGTGCACTGTCCGCCACGGCACCCTATAATGTCCCCTATAGGGCACCCTATAAGGCGCTCCATAGGATACCTTAGAAGGCACCTTATATGGACGGTAACCATAAGGTGCCTCAGAAGGCGCTGTATAGGGCGCCCTGTAAAGCACCTTCTGAGGCACCTTATTGGTACAGTACGCTGAGGGTGGTTTTGCTGGCAGCACTAATGTACATTAAAAATAGATTATGCTTTGGACAGCCCTATCAAATAACCCCACTGTGGGTTTAAACCCATGACCTCTGGCTCCACAGACAGTGAAGTAAGCAGTGGGCTACAGCTGAAAACAAGCCCCTGGCTGGCTGCAGAAGGACTGCACGTCACCACACCAACAGTCTGCTGTGATCACCAGGATAGGGTTAACCCACCCGTACCCATGATGCACTGCACATGCAAATCAGCAGTCTACAGATGAACACAAGATGGGGTATGCACCCCCACAGCACCTCGGCCTGGTAGGGGGAACTGACCGTGTGTGTTACTGGCACAGAGTAGCTACACACCGTCACATTGTGCAGGTACTGTGCTCACCCTGAGGGTGAGGTGGGCGCCCAGCACCAGGTCCACAGCACCGTCCATGGCAGAAATAGGCCATGCTGCAGGCCCCCAGCAGTGCTAGTGTGTGAGATAGATAGTTCCTGCAGACACACTTTGGATACATCTCTATTTCTCAGTCAAGATTAGCCCTTATGGACCCATAGGCGGATTATGTACCACCACCACCACCCAACCCACCCTCTAGGGGCTGAGGGTGGGAAACAGGGTCTCCCACCAACAGATCCACATTTTACCTCCCTGCAATGGCAGCAGCAGAGGTGACCATCAACTGCAGTCCTGCTGAGGAACAGACACCCTACAGGGCAGTCAATGCAGCTCTATACACATCTATAAAGCAATAGCAGACAGACATTAGACCCAGAAATGCCCATCTGCACCCCACCACTATCTGATATTCTCCTGCAGCAAGCCTCCAGCCACTGCACATACTAGCTGCAGACAGTCTGCTAGCTAGTCCATAGTGCATGGTCCTGGAGAAGATGCATGCACAACAAGCAGATAGGTCAGTGATTGGGCCCCAAAAGGGAACCCATAAATATCACATGAGAGAAATATTACAGAGCACTATGGGGGAATCTAGCCATGCCGTGGTCACTGCTCAGTCAGGGTGAGAGTGATCTCCCAGCAGGACATGCTGTGGCCACCCTGTCTGTGCAGGTGGTGGCCGGGCACTACAATGTCCCAGCCATTGCCCTATGCCCTGTGCAGATGCATCCTGGCCAGGCCACCCTGTCCGGGCTATACCCATGGTACCTTGCTCCTCATTATGCACATTGGCGGGCCAATACTGGCAACAGTGCTGGCAGTGTGGGCTGTGGAGGGTGTTTTCAGCCACCACACACTGGATAGACAGACACACTCCCACACCTATGCCAGCATTGTACAATTATAGAGGTGTTTGGCAGCCCTGGCCACTGCTCCAGTCCTGGGCACAGTGCAGGCATGGCTATGGTACGCAATACTGTTGGGGTCACTCCCCAGGGTGGTAAACAATGTCAGACACAAGACCTGTAGCACACTCCACAGACATCAGAAAGGTTGCCATGATGCAGCTCAATCAGAAAATTGTACTTCAGGATTGCTATCTGCCAGTAATCATAGCAAACGTTTGATAGCTGTGTACCGTATTCCCGGGTTTAGGGTGGCATTGCTAAGGTATGCAAATGCTAATAGTGGGAGATGCATGCAGGGCCCAATGCCCTGCCTCTACAGAAGGCATTGGATAATGGAGCCTGTGGGTGCGGGTGTGTCTGCCCCTGTTTGCTGCTGCTTTACAGCAGAGGTTCCCAACTCCAGTCCTGGTGTGCCAAACACTGTTTTGGTTTTCATGCTGTCCCTCATGAATATGCATGAGATACATCTGCATAAAATGGGGGCAGAGCATAGAAATGCAGCACAGGCATCTTTATTAGAGGCAGCATGGAACCTGAATGGTGTTTGGCCCTCCAGGACTGCATTTGGGGGACTCTGCTCTAGGTAATGCGCATGTTTATGGTGTCTGTGCTCTGTAGGGTAAAATGTAGGTGTTTTGGGCATGTTTACGTCATCTGTATTAAAGGTTCTGTCTGTATTAGCACGTTTTAGTAGTGGGTAATATATTGGGACTGGGTTGACAGGAACCACAGCTGGGACCTGAACCTGTGACCTTCTGCCTATGAATACACTGGCTGTGTGCACTGCACCACCACGTTGCCACAGAGACCGTGCATTCCCTGGTGTTACCATGACTGTTCGTCCGGCAGAGCCTGTCTGTTGCAGTGCATGGCACCCACCTACACAGGGCTAGGCCATGGTCTGCTCTGGGCAGCTGCAACTGCCCCCTCCACCACCAGTACACCTCTGCCACCATGCTGACATGCCCTTCTGCTGGTGGTGCTGGTGGTGCGCAGTCTCAGGCCATCCAGTGTGCAGGTAGGTGGCTGCCTATGGTGTGTGTTCTGAGGTAGGGGTGCCTGCATAGATGTCCACGCTTCCCCCCAACATTGCCTGCCAATGTTCTGTGCCCTTGGAGGTACCTGCTGGGTACTATCCCCTGTGACACTGTGATAAACACACTCGTGCCCATTTTGGGCCCTCATCAGTGGCTGTCTGGCTGCTGTATAGTTTCAGCATTCCTAAGTGCCACTTAGGCATCTGCCTAGTCCGCACTGTGCCCCAGCTGCACCACAGCATGTGCCGCCTGCAGCCCTCTGTATCCCATTTCCAAGCATCTGTCCAGTTGGCCGTTCCAACATGCCTGCCCTGCTATTGCCGCACATGTGCACACCATAGGAAACCTGTCTGATGGAGAGGAAAACCCTGTACAGCGCAATTTCACTGTGGGCTCATTCACCTTGTATGTGGACGGAGCATGGACCCTTCCAGAATTCATATCCTTTTTTGGTGCCTTCTTGGGAGTGTTTTTTGATGTTTCCCATTGAGATCACTATTGCCCAGCTTGGTTATTTTATTTTTCCATTTTCTGCTGGTCATTTTCACTGTTTATTTGCCCTTTTGCCCCTCTTCCTCACAAGAGGAAGAGGTGGACAGAGAGTTAATTGAAGATATGTGCAGCATTGTTAGGAAAGGGGAAGTGCTACTGATAGGATATTTCAATATGCCAGATGTTGATTGGCACATTCCTGATGCAGTATCATCTAGAAGTAAGGAGATCCTGGATTCTCTACAGGGAGAACTATTCAGGCAATTGGTAACAGACCCCACACGTGAAGGGGCCATACTGAACTTGGTGCTTACAATGGTGAAAGTGTTTCTGATGTTGCAGTGGGAGAGAATTTTGCATCCAGTGATCACCAGATGGTGTGGTTCAGTATTAGGACTAGGGCTGTTAGAATCCATTCAAAGGCGAGGATCTTAGACTTTAGGAAGACTAACTTTGCGAAGATGGGCCAATACATCAGGGAGTCATTAGTTGGATGGAAACAGCTGAGGGATGCAGAAAAACAGTGGGAAAAACTGAAAGGGGATATTTTAAGGGCAACCAAACTTTTTGTTAAAATGGTAAATAAAGGTAAAAGGAAAAGGAGACCGCTATGGTTTTCGAAAGAAGTAGCTGAAAAAGTGAAGAAAAAGAGGGAGGTCTTCATGAAATACAAGA
This sequence comes from Ichthyophis bannanicus, assembly GCA_033557465.1. Classification (NCBI taxonomy): domain Eukaryota; kingdom Metazoa; phylum Chordata; class Amphibia; order Gymnophiona; family Ichthyophiidae; genus Ichthyophis; species Ichthyophis bannanicus. The sequence goes on from CM066033.1 coordinate 531,178,037, forward strand.
GATCATAGAGAGAGGAAGACAGACATCTGTATTTGGAAAAACTTAGAGAAGCTAGCAAAGAAGTCAAGAAGGCAAAGATTCAAAAGGAGGAGGAAATTGCCAATGCAATAAAAAGGGGGGATAAGACATTTTTCAGATATATTAGTGAGAAGAGGAAGGGCAAGAGTGGTATTGTCAGACTCAAGGGTGCAGGGGAGGAATATGTAGAAGCTGATAAGGATAAAGTGGAATTGCTTAACAAATATTTTTGTTCTGTGTTCACAGATGAAGAACCAGGAGCAGGACCTCAGAAAACACCCACAAATAGGTGAACAATTTTCAGAAGACTGTGTTCGTGAGAAACTATCTCAACTTAAAGTAGACAAAGCGATGGGACCGGATGGGATACACCCGAGAATATTGAGGGAACTTGGGGACATTCTAGCAGCTCCACTAACTGGTCTTTTCAATGCCTCGTTGGAGTCGGGAGTGGTGCCAAAGGACTTGAGAGAGGCTCATATGGTGCCTTTACACAAAAGCGGAAGTAAGGATGTGGTTGAAAACTACAGGCCGGTTAGTTTAACTTCGGTGGTGAGTAAATTATTGGAAACGCTGCTGAAAGAGAAAATAGTGAGGTTTCTGGAGTCCAGCGGATTACAGGATCCGCATGGATTCACCAGAGGCAGGTCTTGTCAGACAAATCTGATTGATTTCTTTGACTGGGTGACCAGGGAGTTGGACCGAGGGAGAGCCCTAGATGTGGTGTATTTAGATTTCAGTAAAGCCTTTGACACTGTTCCTCACTGGCGACTTATAAACAAACTGAGCACCTTAGAGGTGGACCCTAAAGTTACTGCATGGGTTAGAAATTGGTTAGGTGGGAGCCGACAAAGAGTACAAGTAAATGGAGCTCACTCTGAGGAGAGGGATGTTGTCAGTGGTGTGCCCCAGGGATCTGTCCTTGGTCCGATTCTTTTTAACATCTTTGTTAGTGATATAGCGGAAGGGCTTTCAGGTAAGGTTTGCATCTTTGCGGATGATACCAAAATCTGCAATAGAGTAGACACCCAGGAAGGGGTAGATAACATGAGGAGGGATCTAGCTAAGCTTGAAGAATGGTCTAGAATTTGGCAGCTGGGATTTAATGTTAAAAAATGTAAGGTCATGCATTTGGGCTGCAGCAATCCAAGGGAGCAATATAGTATAGGGGGTGAAGTACTTTTGTCCACTAAAGAAGAGTGGGACCTAGGCGTGGTTGTGTCTGATGATCTTAAAGTAGCTAAACAGGTAGAAAATGTGACAGCAAAAGCTAAAAGGATGCTTGGGTGCATACGGAGAGAAATGGCTAGCAGAAAAAAGGAGGTGATAGTGCCTCTGTATAAGTCTTTGGTGCGACCTCATTTGGAGTATAGTGTGCAATTCTGGAGACCGCACCTTCAAAAGGATGTGAACAGGATGGAGTCGGTGCAGAGGATGTCTACTAAAATGATTAGTGGTCTTCATTATAAAGCATATGAGGACAGACTGAAGGATCTTAATATGTACACCTTAGAGGAAAGGCGGGATAGAGGTGATATGATTGAGATGTTTAAATACCTCCGTGGCATAAATGTTTAGGGAGAGAGCCTCTTTCAATTGAAAGCAAGTTCTGCTACGAGGGGACATGGGATGAGGGTGAAGGGAGATAGATTCAGGAGTGATATGCGGAAATATTTCTTTACGGAAAGAGTAGTGGATCCGTGGAATAGTCTCCCAGTGGAGGTGGTAGAGATGAGGACAGTAACTGAATTCAAAAAAGCATGGGCAAACACAGAGGATCTCTAAAGGTAAAAAGGGGACTGTTGTAGTTGTTATGGAAGGACAGACTAGATAGGCCATGTGGTCTTTTTCTGTTGTTATATTTCTATGTTTCTATGTTTCTATGTTTGTTCCGTGCACATGTATCACACTTATCACTTTTTTGTAGGTTTCCCTGGTTTTGCTGTACATTGCTGACAGAAATGGTTTCTCGTCCCTTTAAATCAGCTCTAACGCTAGGGTTTCAGTGGCATTAGTTTTGGCCTTGGATTTCACAGCGTTATGTGCGGGGAGCCTCTCCCCTCCCACTCTCCACCCATTGACCCCTTCTCTCCGCCCCTGGGGAGCCTTCCTCCGCTCTCCGGGAGCCTTTCTCCGCCCTCAGCGCTCGTACCTTATCGCGCGATAAAGTCACAGAGCGCACAATAAGATGGTTTAGTAAACATACCCCTAAGGGTCATATTGTGGAAAGCATATACATAAGAAAAATCAGCAAGGCTTCTCAAGGAAATGCAAGAGGTAGATTTCAACCTGTTTTCTGTATCTGTCCTTTGAAACCCTCAACCAATACAAAACCTAAAATAACTTACAAGAAAAAAGCACCATGCTTCTGGCATAGCATTTTTTTAGTCAATAAAGGCAAATGAGAACTCATAGCATGAATAAGCAAACTTTTGTTTTTTTATGATGGGCCACAGTGGTGATTTTTGCTTATAATAGGGACTTGGGGACCCCCTGACTCCTGGTGCACTCCTAAAACTCCTGGCTATTTCTGTCATTTTCTCCTGAGTGATATTTCCTTCCTGCCAGTCCTGCAATCAGGTTTTCCTGCTAATAGCTATTTCTACCTTCTTAAAAACCTCTTTTGCATTCACCGCTGTTAGAGGCATGTTTACTAAAGGTTAGCATGCGTTAATGAAAGCTAACGCGCGTTAAGTGCTGCAATGGCCCAAAGAACTGAATGGGCAGTGGCAGCACTTAACGCGCGTTAACCTTTAGTAAATATTCCCCTTAGCCTCTCCATAGGTTGGTTGCATATTCAGAAGCTTTGAATGAGATCAGCCTTTAGCAGAAAGACCTGAATGTGAGGCTGGCGGTATGGATGCAGGTAGATGTATGGCCAGCCACTTAGGCAGCAGTAAAGAAGGCTGTTGCTATCTGGGCCAGGACACACGGGACTAGTGCAGGCTAGTAGAAATGTGTCTATGGGCTAGTTGTAGTCTGTGGACTTATAGGGGGAAATTTTATAAAGGATAGGCTCCATATATGTGCCATGATCAGCCATATAGGCACGTATATGATGAGATAGTTCTACATGCTAGTTTATAAGTAAGAGAAATGGTTGCATATATAGCCAATGATGCCTATAACTACACACAAAAGGGGCGTGTTTGGGGCAGAGAATGGGCATGTATTGGGCCAGATGATAAAGCACATGCATATGATATATTCTGTAAATGTCATACGCGCGTAGATCATCATACTCTGGCACTGTATCCACCTGCTATAAATAATACCCAATGGAAGGACGCTATCTTTTGGGACCTGGAGCACTGACTGGGGCTTGCTACTGCTGTTTGGCATATCACTAGGTGGTCAGTCCATTTTACTACTTAAACAGTCTTCTCTTCTGCCATCTTTTACCCTCTTTTATGTGTTTATATGTTTATTCGTACTCTCTCTTTTCCTTTCAGGCCCTCTCCTACTCCTCTTCCTCTGTCTCCCCAATAATTCCCTCTTGCTCTCTAACTCCGCTCTCCACAATTCCCCAACCCAGCCCTTTGTCTTATTCCAAAGCTCTTTCTAGTTCTCTATCTCTCTTCTCTTTCTGGGTCTGTCTCTGTGTATGGGAGAAATTGCTCTATACCCCAGGCAAAGTATGTGACAGATTCCCAGCTTGTATTATGCTCCATAACCTTGCCAGTGTTGTTGTGTGTTTATGTGTCTGTGAAGCTGTACCAGTATTTTAGTTTGTGTGTGTGTGTGTGTGTGTGTGTGTTCTGTGTCTGTGTTTTTCTGTGTTTGTATGTGTGTCTCTGTGCTCGTGTTTATCTCATGCTGTTGGTGGAGGTACTAATGATGGGTAGTAGTGGTGCTGATATCTACTGTGAATGCAAGCCAGGTATGTGCTATGGCTCATAGGAAAGAGAGCCAACAGAGTAAGACTCTGCAGAGGATATACTGGACCAAATTACAGTTCCTTGTCTTGGAAGAGGATCAATGCACATGGAGATATAGATTTGATAAGGAGACTATTGTTCATCTGTGCGATCAGATTGAGCAAGACTTAGAGCTCACTGTGCGGAAGATCAAGCCCTGTCAGTGCACTTGAAAGTCATCATAGCCTTTGCTCTTCTTGGCATTGGATCCTTCCACACACCACTCAGGGTCACATCAGGCATTAGCCAGGCAGCCACCTCACGCTGTATTGCTCATTTTCAACAAGCTGTTCTCAGAAGCGATACTCAATGTATTCTCTTCCCAGAGTGAGATCAGCAGGAACATAAAACTGTGACAGAATTTTATGAGCTGACACACTTGCCCTCTGTGCTGCGGGCAATCAGTTATACACATATAGCAATCAAGTACCCGCAGTTAAAGAGACCATATATAGGAACAGAAAGTTCCCATGTACCTCTCATATTATAACTGATGTGTGTGCATGCTACCCAGCTCATACTATGATACCTATATTCTGCCACAATTGGGCCTCCATGATGAGTTTGAGAGTGGCCAGATCACTGGGAGATGACTTCCAGGTAAGCATATCCCACCCACATATTCTCTACTAACAAGTTCTTTTTCCCCCCACAGAATTCTCCTTAAAAAAGGACTAAGCTGTCCTGCAAGCATTCAGAAACCAACTATGTATTGATATGCTAACTCTCCCATGAATCACACACTCATTCTTCTCTGCATCTCCTATGCAGATGACTGAGGCTATTCACTCAAGACCTGGCCCTGAGAGAAAAGCATACAGGCAGATCAGGGTTGCCATTCAGAGGATTTTTGGCATAATGAAGACTAACCATAGGACAGGTCAGGGGAAAATTGCTCTACACCCCAGGCAAAGTATGTGACAGATTCCCGGCTTGTTGTATGCTCCATAACCTTGCCCTCACCTGCAGGATGCCCGAATCAGAGGAACCTCTGCTGCAGCTCACTAACAGTAACAAAGAAGGGGAGCCAGTGTCATGGCAGGAACCAACACTCCCACAAGCATACAATCAGGCTGTGGCTACAAGAAATAGGCTTGTGCATAGGCATTCTATTAAAATATACAAATATTTACATCTTGTTTCCCCTTCCACAGCCTCACTTGGGTGGAAGAGTGTGTGACCAGCTGCTGCATTTTACATTAGTGGCTCCACTTAGGGCTTCATTGAATGGGCTCTTCACCCACATCCCACTTCTGAGCCTTACCTGGCATCTCCATGGAAGCTGGGGAACACTTTGGCGCTAGGATCAGTAGACATAGGTGGACTGAGGGTGACTGAAAGTTGGAAGGAAAGGGTGAGGTGGGGAGCTTGCCACACATGGAGTGACCAGTGATGAAAGGCATTCTATAGTCCTCTTCATGAGACTTCCCAAGATCACATAGAAGCTCAAGTCTGACTGGACACTCGCAAAATCCTGCCCAATGGTAGCATTCAAGGTACCCACATCAGACTATAAGCCTGATGCCTCCTTATGGAGTTGTTGGTTTTGAAGACTAATTTCCTGCATGAAATTCAACAATGGATCTTCATTCTCAACAAATGGAGTGACCTCTCATTGACGTTTCTCTCCTGGGGTAACTGTTCGGCATGCATCATGTAAGCCAGGGTCTACTGCTTTGCTTGACTAAACCCCAGTTTGGATCCAAGACTTATGCTTGATTCAACATCCTTGTATTGCCATGTCTGATCCTAAATTTGCCACTCAAGGTAAGTAGAATCATACAAAGACAGTTAAAGGATTAGGGAAGTAAGAGAGGAACAGGTAATGGAGAAGATGGAGGAGGTTAGGAGCATTTGGAGATAAAATGAAAACACAACAGAAATTTAGGGATAAGAGGGAGCTACCTATAGTAAGAAGACTTGATAAGGATGCAAAGGAAAGAAGGGAGAAAGAAGAGTCTAAATGGATAGGTATAGTGAAAGAAGAGGAAAGCTATTATGGCAAAAAGGGAAGGTATGGAATTGAAGAGAAGTCAGGAACATAAAGACAAAGAAGACAATGAAGGGAGATGGTAATAGTAATTAAAGAAGTAAGAGAGGAAAGTAAAAGATACCGTGCATCCTAATTTGAATGACTTTGGAAGATGAAAAGGAGAGGAATGAGGAGCAGAAAGCCTGGAGGGTACAAAAAGGAGGGAGAGAGCTTCTACTTTTCTCCCACTTTGATTCTCATCATGGTGCAGTATCTTGATGGTCAGAGACATAAAAAGGCACATTTTACAATGGAACATCCTAGTGCAATCTGGGATGTCAAAGCCAAAAGCAGGCACATGCAAGTTCAGATATGTGGAAGTGCCTGATATGGATGTCTATCGAGACATCTACATAGACACCCTCAGAAGAGTACCTCAGAATGTGGATGTCTAATAGCCTAATGGTTAAGGCTGTGGGTTAAGAGCAATGTTGCCAAGGTGGAAATCCTAGTGTGGGCCTTTGTGCTCCTAAGCTAGTTGTTTAGTTCTACACCCTTCAGATGTTTTAAGACCATCACAAGCACTTTCCTGATGCCCGTTCATGCCTGAAGGAGGTCTAAACGTAGATCTCCCTGACATTTCTGAAACGGAACTCCTGACATTTCTGAAATTGAATGGGACATCTAAGTTCATTGCACCCAGAAATGCCCCTTGCCTAATGGGATGTCCCCACACCTGAGACATCTCTAAACATCATTTGTAAAATGGTTCTGGAGATGTCTCCCAATGTCCAAAATCACCACTAAGACTTTTAAAATGACCCCTTAACATCCAAATTATAGTGCCTTTTGATGCATTTAGGCCATCAAAACAAAAAAGATCTGGTCAATAGTCAAAGAGATCTATACGTGTGAAGTGGGATTTTTGAAGGGCCATCTAGGAGGAATCTGGGATGTCCAGAAAGCCATGTCCAAAAGTCAGGGAAATGGCAGCAGTGAAGAAAGCACATGTAAGTGCCTTCTCAAATCACTTAATCTCCGCCCTGAAAGATGGACGTCCCAGTAACTGGTTCTGGTGATGGGCCTAGACAAATACCAAGTCCAGATACTATATGTGCTGTCAGTTATAGACCATTTCAAAAGGGTGGACATCCCTAAATTGCATAGCCACAGAAATGGGTACTTGGACATTTCAACCTACAATTACTACTATTCGGCACTTATAAAGCGCCACACACGCAGCGCTGTACAGCTAACCTGCAAGAGGTAGCCAACATACAAGAGACAGTCCCTGCCCATCAGAGTCATGCTCATCGGAGCTTACAATCTAATCTGAACAGTACAAAGCATTAGTCATTTGGTCATAAGCGGCAACCGGGTTATTTCTGAAGGTGGGCATTTATATTATGAGATATGCACATCCCGACTGGCCATTTCAGATAATCAGACATGCAGTGGCAGGTCAGTAACATATTTAGATTGAGTTGAATTAGCACAAGTCTGGAATTCATCAGTAATAGGACCAGTCAAGACCTCATTTGTAACTACTGTCCATTTACACATCTTTCATTCAGCAAGAAATATTGAACTTTCGAACCATCCCATATGTGAGGAACCTTGCTGAGCCAGTTGTACTGAATTGTTTACTAGTCTGGAGACCAAAGGTGTAAGGAATGACTGACCAGAATTGCTTGTTAACTCGGAGAACAAACAAAGGCTGGAGAAGGACTGGTCAGAAGTTACTGTTTAGCAAAGGTGTATGGGGTGGAGAATATCCATAGGGAAAACCTCACATGAGGAGTCATGCAGTCCAGCTGTGACACATTTGCTACAGCTTATAAAAAGAGCTAGAAAATCCAGAACAGGTAGAGAGCTGATGTCCGCATGGCCAGTGCGTGTCACAGCATGAGGAATCCCAGACTTTTCTCCAGCCTTCGCAGCAGCCCTCGCAGCTGATGATAAGGGCTGCAATGATGTCAGTTTGGTGATGCATTGTTCTATGTGTTGTCCTTGTAATATTGTTATATTGTCTAGCTAATTGTTATATTAAATAGCATATTAAATACCATGCACTTGTGGCTGTTTGCTCTTGAATTTAATATCATAGTGGAGCAATACATTCATGTACATTCATAATTCAATTTATCTAAATATCAATAGGGAAACAGGTTTGTTGATTGTTGTGATTGTCCTGTACAGACTTGATCCTATGAGCCTGTCTGGCTTGCACAAAAATAATCTTAAGGAAAATACGAAAAACAGAAAAGATTTTCTTAAACCATTGACTATGCTGACTAATTATTTTCATTGCTGCTTTGGTCAGTAATATTCTATTGGATGGACGGATATAAGGGCAGCAATGAATGAATGACTGACTAACAATAGGATTTGTATAGCACTGCTATTTGGTCATTTTACCAAATATATCATTTCCAGAACTATAAGTTAAACTCTATACAAACTTTTACATTGTTTCTTAAAGCGTAAGTTGTTTACTATGCTCTGCAGCTTACAATTCTTTGTCTTTTTTTTGTGCCATAGAGTCAGTGTTGACTCATAACAACCCAGCTACCTCTGGGTTTTCTTGGCAGTGTATCACTGGAAGTAGATTGCCAGCCTTTTCTTCTGAGGCAATGGAGGGTAAAGAGACTTGCCCAAGGTCACAAGGAGTGCCAGTGGGAATTAAACCCTTGATTTTCTGGATACTAGGCAGTTGCTCTAACCACTAGGCTACTCCTCCACTCTTTGTTGTTACTATCTGATTTTTTTCTTCTGTATTCTGTAGGATAATAAGATCTGTGGCCCACTCTGTAATGGACATTACTGCTCTATTGCGACAGAGTCAACAAGTAAGTCCAGTTATGACTCAAATGGGAATCAAGAGAATCTATCGATACAGTTTAAATGCAAACCTTGATTGGACTTAATCCAAACATTGCTACTTTGGTTAGGGGCAGTCAAACCCTGATCCACTTAGGTGTATGTTTACTAAAGGGCATTAAGGGAGCCAGGGTGCTGTTAACACACACTATTGGCACACTTGCACCCTTAACGCGTCTTAAACGCTACTTTAATGTGTGTTAAAGGCTCCAGCAGCATAAAGGCCTTGTGGGAGGAGAGTGGGTGTTATTGCTGAGATCCCTATTAAAAATGGTGGTGCTGATATCTACTGTGAATGCAAGCCAGGTATGTGCTATGGTTCATAGGAAAGAGACCTCACAAAAAATAGACCACCGAAAGGGTATAGGTAAACCACACTAAACAACACAACCCTTTCACACCAATCTTTAACTAGGTTTTCTTTTTATACAATAAATTATTAAACCTCAATTCTATGGTTCAAAAGGCCTCAGTAAACGCTCTTACCATTCATCGGTGAACCGTGTCACCATTGGATCGAGCTGAAGAATTTCCACATCATAGGCCAAGCCCTCCCTACCTACACCTTTTATTCATAATTTAATTTAACCAAATGAAAAAATTTCTTAAAAGATTTATCCTAGAAAAGTACTTTTAAAGGATTCATTCAAACAATCGTATACAAGTATATTCAAAAACTAAAGTGTATCTATTATTTGGAACTACAGCTCTATCTAATGAGCACCAAATACTTCACAATGGAAATGTGAAGACATCTCTTACAGAGACCGGCAAGCATCTAGAAAAATAAAGAGAAGAGAAACGCTTTAAAGAACCAATCTCAATCTCTTAATTCGTAATATCTCTTCTTCACTTATCTTAACGCTTTGCTCCCGATGTATTTCCTACGAAACCTCTCAAAGAAGAATCACTCGCTTCATGGTTAGTTGCCGTAAGTGCTCAAGACACTGGTCAAACTTCACCATAAGCACAACTGGGCAGCAACTACATTCCAGATCCGACAAAAGCTTCTGTTTCACCCTGCCGGGCTTCCTCAGGGATCGAACGTCATGCCCAAATAACCATTACACCATTAAACAAGAGCGGCACAAGCGCTTCAGCTTCTATAGCGGCGTCTGACATCACTGCCCTTAAATATAACAAACCACTACCAAGCTGATACGTCATCATAGCTCTAACACCCCTCTCTTCCCGCTCCGCTCAACTTTATTAAGTAACACACAACACCCATTCAAACCAAAGCATGTACATCAATGTTCAATAGCTCATGTACCTAACTACCTACTAGACAATAAATATATCACCACTAAACCTATTTCCTATATCTACAAATATATAAAATAAAAAACACTGAAAAACAATAAAACAAAAGAAACATTAAACTGGAACTCACATGGGAACCACGCCTACTAGAAATAATCATCAATAAATAGATATTCGCACTATATTTATTAAATGAAGACTGACCACTCGATCTTATCATTCAAGCCCCTGGGAGTAAGAGTCTGGAGAGTAAAGATCCAATATTGTTCTCTTTGTAGAAGTAGGCGGCCCTTGTCACCTCTGCGAATATCTGGAAGTACTTGTTCAATAACTGTACATTGTAGACCTTGGAACTTATGATTCAAAGTATCACAGTGCAAAACTAAAGGCGTATCAGTCCTCATTTTCTTTATACTGTATTTGTGCTCTGCTAAACGCGTACGTAAAGGTCTTGTAGTTTTACCAATATAGATCAAAGCACACGGGCATCGCAAAGCGTAAACTACATAAGTAGACTCACAGTTTGTTGATTGTTTTAATTGAATTTTGCGCTGTAAATCAAAACGCGCTATATCTACCATCATCACACAGTATGTGCAATGTCCACACTGAGCATGTGCTGCTATTGAAGGGTTCTTACATCTCGCAACTGGAGGGCATAGTCGATCCTTAAAGTTTCTGCCTCTCTGATAAGCCATACGTACCGGATGAGATGATAACACAGAATGTTTCGAAAACATTTTCCAGTGTTTATGTATAGAAGATGCCATACGCTGTGAGAGAATTGAATACGGTAAAACACAGGTAATAAAAGTCCGCTGATCTTGACTTTCTACATGTTGTTTCGAAGGATACAATAACCAATCTCTATGATTGTATTTGGCGCGCTTATATGCTTTCTTTAACAAGGTCTGAGGGTAACCGCGATGTTCGAACTTATTAATCTCGATTTTGCTTGTATTTCAAACTCTTCTTGAGATGAACAGATATGGCGGCAACGTAACAACTGCGAATAAGGGAGATTATTCCTTAAATGACTTGGATGGAAACTGGAATAGTGTAATAAGGTATTTTTATCCGTAGGTTTACTATATACGGTAGTCGTAAAACCCTGATTGAGATTGAGATTGGTTCTTTAAAGCGTTTCTCTTCTCTTTATTTTTCTAGATGCTTGCCGGTCTCTGTAAGAGATGTCTTCACATTTCCATTGTGAAGTATTTGGTGCTCATTAGATAGAGCTGTAGTTCCAAATAATAGATACACTTTAGTTTTTGAATATACTTGCATACGATTGTTTGAATGAATCCTTTAAAAGTACTTTTCTAGGATAAATCTTTTAAGAAATTTTTTCATTTGGTTAAATTAAATTATGAATAAAAGGTGTAGGTAGGGAGGGCTTGGCCTATGATGTGGAATTTCTTCAGCTCGATCCAATGGTGACACGGTTCACCGATGAATGGTAAGAGCGTTTACTGAGGCCTTTTGAACCATAGAATTGAGGTTTAATAATTTATTGTATAAAAAGAAAACCTAGTTAAAGATTGGTGTCATAGGAAAGAGAGCCATCTGAGTAAGAAGAGGTTCCCTCTGCAGAGAACATACTAGAACAGATTACAGTTCCTTGACTTGACAGAGGAACAATGCACATGTAGTTGACGTCCATAGCATCAGCAATTTAACACTGGGTATTGACATGCACTGTTCTAGAAGAATCACTGTCTAACAGGGGCAAATCATAGAACTAGATGTGACTTTGTGCGTACAGCAATTCTGCAGGAAACAAGGTGACTAGCATATCATACTGCAGACAATACCAGCCACACACTGGCAGTGATGGGGATCTGCAGCATAGGCAGCAGAAACCATCTCTAGCACTGCAAGTTCTGGGGACCAGGAGCTGGGCGCCCATTCTCACCCTCAGGGTGACCCCAGAAACTGCTCAGTAGCACTGTTTGTAGCTGCTCTGTGCTTGTATCACACACTATCAGTACATCTTACTGAGCTGAGGTGATGGATAAGTGCATTCTCCATTAGGTGATCAGCTGTAGACTGCTGTTCTGCATGTGCACGTCATCAAGGGTACTGGTGGGGCTACCCTATACCGGCACACACAGCATACATTTTAGGCAGTGACCTGCAGTCTCTTTGTATCCAGCCATTGCTGCACAGAGCTGTGTGGAGGTATAGCCTACTGGTTAGTGCAATGTCAACATAAGCAATGTCCTGTTAGCGTTCCTTAAATGGACAAGGCCCTGTTAACATGCAATAAACAGCACATAGGGCACTGACGCCAGAATGCCCCTTACCTGCCCAGTGTCTTTTAAGGATTAATGTCCTTTATCACTGCCGTTAATGCCTGTTATCTTAGCGCACTTTAGTAAACATACCCCTAGTCTCCTTCTCTCCAACTGTTTCCTTACCATTCCCCTAGACATATCCTTGTCCCCACCTGTTACCTTGTCTATCTTGACTAGATTGTAAACTCAGATGATTAGGGACCATTATTTATTTATTTATTTATCTCTTACATGTCTCCGTAAAGTGTTCTGTATGCCTTGTAACACTATATAAATGATCAGTAGTAGTGGTAGCAGTAGTAGTAGTAATGGTAACCAAAAGATCTGGCTGAGGGTGAAGGGATGTTTGATTTACTTGGGTCACTTTTCAAAGCAATTTGTGGCCTTGAAAGTTACTATGATTTTCAGTTCTTTCCCTCAGTCCTGCAGAATGGATAAATTGTGGCAAGACAATTTGATGTCAGGCCAACGTTTAGCTGATTAAATGTGGGATAAGACTCAGAGTTAACTAGTACAGCGATATTTAGTCAGTTAACTTCATCTAGTTCTCGGGCATAGATAAATGAGACTTAAGAAAACTTAAGAAATATATGTTGTTGTCTTTAAGCATCCATATTTATCAATACCTAGATAACTGGCAGGGATGTGCATTCATAAACATGCATTTGGTTCATTTGGACAACCTTAAAACCTTTAGAGCACATAAATCACTTGTATACATGAATATCTACGAATTAATGTGCATACGATCAATTTGCACATGTAAAAAGGTTCTTGCATGCATAAAATGTGCACATAGAAACATAGAAGAAACACAGAAACATGACGGCAGAAAAAGACCACATGGTCTATCTAGTCTGCCCTTCCTTATCAACTACAATAGTTCTCTTATTAACTTTAGAGATCCTCTATGTTTGTCCCATGCTTTTTTGAATTCAGATACTGTCCTCATGTCCACCACCTCCACTGGGAGACTATTCCATGCATCTACCACTCTTTCCGTAACAAAATATTTCTGCATATTACTCCTGAGTCTATCCCCTTTCACACTCATCCTATGTCCCCTCATAGCAAAGCTTGCCTTCAATTGAAAGAGACCCTCCTGTGTATTTATGCTCCTGTGTATTTAAATGTCTCTGTCATATCACCCCTATCCTGCCTTTCCTTTAAAGTATACACATTAAGATCTTTAAGTCTGTCCTCATATGCTACATAACGAAGACCACTAACCATTTTAGTAGCCACCCTCTGCATCGACTACATCCTGTTTATATCCTTTTGAAAGTGTGGTCTCCAGAGCTGCAGACAATACTCCAAATGAGGTCGCACCAGAAACTTATACAGAGGCACCTCCTTTTTTCTGCTGACCATTCCTCTCCCTATGCACCCAAGCATCTTTCTGGATTGACCGTCACCTTTTCTACTTGTTTAGCCACTTTAAGATATAATCATGACCAGGTCCTGCTCTTCTTTCGTGGACAGAAGTATTTTGCACTGTACCTTTCCCTTGGATTTTTGCAGCCTGCATTTTTTAGCATTAAATCTCAGCTGCCATAAAGACCAGATGTGTTACATGCACAGCCTAATGGTTAAAGCAGCAGGATAAAACCAAGAAAATTATGGTTCAAATCCTGCTAATGTCCCTTGCAGCCTTGGACAAGTTACTTTGCCTTCTGTTGTCTGAGGTACATGCTTGGATTGTGTAAGTCCAATAAGGAAGTATGCAATTGTAACTTGCTTTGAATTAAGACAGGAAAGGCATGAGCTAAGTACAAGACAAGAAACATTCTCTTAAAATGGAACTATTTTGGGCTGTCACATATAATATCTACAGTAGTTAGAGATAACTGGATAACTCTTCTGTTTATCTTTAACTGAATATAGTAGTGCTGAAAACTGACCCCACTGGTTTTAGGCATCGATTGCTTAAGCTCTTCTAATATCATTCCCCAAATATATAATATTGCTGACATTGCACATTATATACCAGCTGATATGTAGCCTCTATGTTTGGCATTTCTTTAAAATGCTGGCCACCCCAGCTGAAAAAATACCAAGATATTCAGTGTCCGTATCTGGATAGTGGCCGGTGCTGAATATCTCAATTCAGCACTTACCACCACCTCTGTCTGGACAGTGGTGATGCTATCCGAATAGCTAAACAGATACATTTAAGACAGCTTTTCAGATGTCCTAAGTTTATCCAGCGAATGTATCTGGCTAGTGTCTGAACATTGTGCTATCTAGATATAGCTTTAGATATAGCTCGCACCTGCATTTATCCTATTAGCAGGTGCAGCTGACTAGATAAGCGTCTTTGACAATTGACCCCATAATGTTTAGCAGAAACAATTCATTTTAGCAGTCTTAAAAAACTATTATTCTAGCTTAGGGAGAAACAACTTATATATTGATGGAATGACTATTTTATAATGGCTTAAAAATATAATGGAATATATCACCGAGCATATGACTAGTAATGGCAAAGTTCATAATCTAACTATGCATATGCACATTTAGGTATATTAACAATTTCTAGTACATTTATTTAAAATACAAACAAAATTAAATTCTCAGTTAGTAAATGTAAATGGACATTCTGTCAGCCTTTGGTTGGCTGCTATAACCAATTTCAGAGAGATCCTCTGCATAGAATAGTAAATGAGCAGTTGCAATGTCCTTAGTACCTCTCTCAAAAAAGCCTATCTAAAGTAATTACTTTTCCCCCAAGAGAAAAGTGCACGGATGCTTCAATAAAGAAAGAAAATGGTATTTTGCAAACCACTGGCAATTTTTAAATTAGTTTATTTATAAGGGATTACTCAGAAAGCACAATATAGGCTGTTTTTCTAAAACATGCTGGAGATCCAGTAATTTTCAGTCTCGTGTATATTTTTAAAATGTTTCCTGTTGTATTTTATATATTATTCATAGTAACTGTCTCTGTACATTGCAAAGTACAAGATACTGTAAATCAGCTACCAGTTCCCTTCCATAAAAATACTACAATCTAAAATTTGCAGTGAGAGCAGTGAGCAGTTTTAATATCAGCCAGTAGTATGGTTGAATAGCCCAGTCTTAACCTCGTGCATCATCCCAAGTTTAAACACCCCATGGCCATGCAGCTTTTAGCTTCACTGGTAGCACATATACTTATTGCTACTGGGATTATATCTGTGGTGGTGACCTCAGGTGGCAAACTTTTGGGGGCAGCAAAAACGCCCCCAAAACAGCTGCCTCACTCTGTCTTCAATTAAAAAAAAAAAAAACCCGGACAAACTGCTGCGGCCGCGATAGCTTTTAGAATGAAAGGAAACCGGTATGGAGCCTCCTAGCGCTATGGAACCTCTGCTGCTGCCGCATCTCACCCCCAAAAGAAAGTGATGCAGCAACAGCAGAGGTTCCATAGTGCCGGGAGGCTCCACACCAGTTTCCTTTCATTTTAAAAGCTATTGCAGGCAGCCAAAGGGGAAGGAGCAGAACTACGGAGACATGACCAGCAGAGCAGAACGAGCTACACGGGAGGGAGGGGGGTGGAATGAGAGAAGAGGAATGAGCTACACGGGGGGGGGGGGGGAGGAGAGCGAGCTGAATGGAGCTGACAGAGGGACAAAGAGGGGGCTGGAAGAAAGCTGACTGGGGAAGAGAGGACTGGAAGGGAACTGACAGGGGCAAAGAGGGGGCTGGAAGAAAGCTGACACAGGGGGAAAAGAGGGCTGGAAGGGATCTGACAGGGGCAAAGATGGGGCTGGAAGGGAGCTGACAGAGAAGGAAAAGATGGTTGGAAGAGAGCTGGCAGAGGGGGAAAGAGAGGGCTGGAAGTGAACTGAGATAGAGGAAGGAGATGACTGGAAGGGAATTGACATGGGGGGAAGGAGAGGGAACGGAAGGGAACTGAGAGAGGAAGGAGATGGCTGGAAAGGAACTGACATGGGGGGAAGTTGGGGGCTGGAAGGTAGCTGACACCTGGGGTTGGGACTGGAGGGAGCTGACATTTTGGGGATGGGACTGGTAGGTGGCTGGGTAATGGGGAGAAGGCTGGCAGGGAGGGAGTACTGGGACTCTGAAGGGAGCTGACACGTGTGGAGGGTCAATGGGACTGAAAATAGGCTGATGGAAGGAAGTGAAGAAAACAAAAGAAAGACAAGAAATGGCAGATAGAGTGCTAAGAGAAGACAGGAAAGCAGAAGCCTCAGATCAGGACCGGTATGACCAGAGAATAAAATGCTCAGACAACAAAGGCAAAAAAAATAATTTTATTTTCAATTTAGTGATTGGACTTTGTGCTATCTTTATAGCTTGCACAGTATGGGGAACTGCTTCTCTTATCTGGTGTTGCACTGCATGCAGAGGCTGGCTTCTTGGGGTTTTGGTTTAATTTTTGTCTAAATATTTTATTTTTACTTTAGGCTGTGATCACTTATTCTGTACTTGGTAAGAGTCTGTGTTCTGGGTGTGTGACCAAGGCTGTGTGTTCTGTTAACATGAAATCTGTATGCAGGAATCTGTACTGTAGCAATTTGCCTTGTTCAGCTTTTCAAATAGGTGTTAGATGTTCTAGGGCCTGCTGCAGTATTTATGGTGCTGCTTGTTTTATATGAGTTTTGGAAGGTTATGCTGGCAATGGTATGGTAGATTTGGCCTTGTAGATCTTTGGTGACTTTTGTAGGGTTTTATATTAGTCCCCAATATTCCTGGTACTGGAGAATATCTGTTAGTGAGATGACCAGAATCAGATTTTTTTTAAAGATATTGAGTTCTGTGGGTGAATGTCCTAGTTCTGCTCTGCACCCACTGTTGAGGGAGGGAGTTCTGTGGATACAAAATATATGTTCAAAAAGAAAAAGCAAGAACCATAACACAGTTTATAACAAAATAAAAATGAGTTATAATTTAGTCAAGGATTGGGTCAAGGACATAAAACAGGAAGCTGCCCAATTCGTCACCCACATAGTGAACCAATCGCTATCGCAGGGGCTAATGCCAACGCACCTCAAAAAATCCATCATCCGACCCATACTGAAGAACAAAACCCTCAACAAGAGCGACCCTACATCATACCGCCCAGTATCAAGCATATCCTTCCTTGCCAAGATCACTGAAAAGACAGTGCAACAACAACTGCAAGACCACCTAGATGACAACAACGCCTTCGACGTCCACCAGTATGGCTTCCGACAGCATCATGGTGTAGAAACCCTCCTCTTAGCCCTACTGGACAAACTACTTAAAGGTCTGGAAGAAAGAAACAAAATGTACATGCTCATTTTCATAGACATATCAGCTGCCTTTGATACTGTACATCACCCCACACTACTAAACAGACTCGCAACAATAGGCATTAGAGGCACCCCTCTGAAATGGTTCTCCTCCTACATATCCGACAGAATGCAGCAAGTCCACTTCAACAACGAAATGGCCTCACCATTCCCGCAAACCCAAGGCATACCGCAAGGATCGGCCCTGTCTTCCCTCCTTTTCAACCTTTATCTACGACCAGCTTGTAAAATAGTCCAGGATCACATGATCAGTTATCACATCTATGCTGATGACCTAATGCTATATACTCAACTTGATGCCGACAACCCGAATCTCAGTCAACTGGAGAAATGCCTCAGTGAGCTCCAAACCTGGTTGCAACAAAATAATATGTCCATAAATCACAAAAAAACGGAAGTGAGGTGCATGTCCAGAAAAACTGACTTCAACCCACCACCAACAGTCACCTTGAACAATAATGTCTACGCCACAAAGAACGAAATAAGATACCTAGGCGTGACACTGGATTGCCACCTGAAGCTGGAAAAACATCTCCGAATTACCAATCGAGCCATTTTCCACAAGCTAAAAATCGTGCAACCACTACGTAATATCATAGATCACTCTGACTTCAGGACCGTAGCACAAGCCCTCATCATTCCTCATCTGGACTATTGCAATGCCATACTACAGGGTCTGCCTAAAAAAAACCTCAATATCCTGCAAATGGCGCAAAATGTGACAGCTAGAATCATCATGGGGACCGGCCTGAAGGATCATATTACACCAATACTAATAGACCTACATTGGCTCCCAATCACTGCACGCATACAATATAAAATCATTATCACCACATTCAAGCTCATTCATAATATAGCACCCTCTTACCTCAGCACCCTTATCACTTTACAGCCAAATAACAGAAGCAGAAGATCTCCAAACCTCAATACCCTCCTGGTCCCGGGGAGCCTGAGACATGTCAAAACAAACACCAGCAACCGAGCATTTTCATTTATAGCGCCTCTGCTATGGAATCAACTACCATGCGAACTGAGAGCAAGCAGTGACCTGATGGACTTCAGAAAAAAGCTTAAGACTCATCTTTTTCAGATGCATTTCTATCCTGCCTAATCACCACACTGGCTCACAACAGGCACAAAGAAAGAACTCCGTGTTCTGGCCAACAATATAAACTAGCGTCATGTAAATATGTATATACATGTGAAATTACTAGCCTGCAATCAAGTGTAAGTCATATAATTTGAGTGACTTGACCTGTACATTTCCACTAAATCATGTTGTATGTTTCAATTCCCGGCCTGTACAGCCGCACCTTATGTATAGCAAACCGCTGCTGATCGCTGGAAGTAGCGGGATACAAGTGTACACTAAATAAAAAATTGATGATAAGCAACCAGACATCCTCTGCATAACGGAAACCTGGCTCACGAGCACCGATGCTGCCTTACTGAACCAGATAAGCAGACCAGGCTATAACCTTTATAACTGCCCACGATCCAACAAAAGAGGTGGAGGAGTGCTAATAATCGCCAGGTCACACTTGAACCTCTCATGCACTTCACTGGAATCCAACCCAGACATAGACATGCTCAAAGTGGAGAACTCTGTAATATCTATCTGCCTAATATACAGAGCCCCCTCTCCGAACCAGGAAATACTTGCTGCAGCGCTAGAAAACATTTCCTCAACACACCCAAAAAAATTCCAAATCATCCTCGGTGACCTAAACCTAGCATCAACAACAGCAGTGCACGCCAATATATTCCTGGAAGCTATGTCACAACTTGGATATCAGCAGATAATAAACGAACCAACACATGAAAAGGGACATACACTGGACATGGTCTTTACCCCTATGAGCAATCAGAACAACCATGATAGACCCCTGATTAAAATCAAAGCCATACCCTGGTCTGACCATCACCAGATAGACTTACTGATAAAACTCCCATCAGTACCGAGAGATGCGAAAGCCCAACAAGGAACACAACAACAGAGATCCTTCAAGAAGTTGGATCTGGAAAACCTCACAAATTGCATCAAGACACACATTGACCTGGAATCTACTGATCTCGATGCACTAGCAAATAGCTGGGATGAAGGAATACAGGCTGCATCAAACCCGAAATGGAAGAAGACAACAACCCCAAGGAAACAACAATCAGAGCCCTGGTATACAACTACGCTAACCCAAAGGAAGAGGGAACTTAGAAGGTCTGAAAAAAAGTGGAGACGCAACAAAACCTTGGAACACAGAGATAAATATTTCAACATCCTCGCAAAATATAAAGACGAGGTGGATAATGCAAAAAGGAAACACCACACCAGCCTACTGAATAAAGCCATCAATAAACCACGAGAACTATTTCAAATAGTGAAAACACTAACCAAAACA
This sequence comes from Ichthyophis bannanicus, assembly GCA_033557465.1. Taxonomy (NCBI): domain Eukaryota; kingdom Metazoa; phylum Chordata; class Amphibia; order Gymnophiona; family Ichthyophiidae; genus Ichthyophis; species Ichthyophis bannanicus. The sequence continues at coordinate 531,198,059 of CM066033.1, forward strand.
ACACAACCAGAACAACAAGGTGACACTATTCAGCCCCAAATTCTCGCAGATCACTACGCAAGCAAACTAACAACAACCGCAACTGCGTTATGCCCGGCCGAACCCCACCCGAAAACTTCAGTGACGAAAGAACAGATTTGGAGCGAATTTCACAAAATTGATGATAAGCAAGCAATTGGAATAATAACCAGTATAAATACTACCACCTCCATGCTTGATCCTTGCCCAACCACCTGGATTAAAGCAGCAAAAAAGGATATTGGCCTCCAGGTCTCACACATTGTGAACCAATCATTGTCACAGGGAGTCATGCCCAACCGGCTCAAAAAGTCTATAATTAGACCGATATTAAAAAACAACTCGCTTAACAAAGAAGACCCATCTTCTTACCGCCCAATCTCCAGCATATCGTTTCTAGCGAAAATCATAGAAAAAGCAGCCCTCATCCAACTGCAAGAACACCTCGATGAATACGAAACCCTCGACAAACAGCAATACGGTTTCAGAAAAAATCATGGGGTCGAAACTCTGCTATTAGCACTGTTTAACTGCCTCCTCAAAGGGCTAGAGGACAGGAAGAAAATGTTTATTCTTATTTTTATCGACATCTCAGCAGCCTTCGACACTGTACATCACCTAACCCTCCTTAACAAGCTGGCATCAATTGGTATATTAGGAACCACCCTGAAGTGGTTCTCCTCCTACATAACAGACAGAAAGCCACAAGTCCAATTCAACGGAGAAAAAGCCGAAGCCTTCACTCAAACTCAAGGCATACCACAGGGGTCGGCGCTCTCGGCACTACTGTTTAACATTTACATGCAACCCCTCAGTGAAATATTCAGGAAATATGGCATCAACTACCACATATATGCAGACGATATCATGCTGTACACACAGCTAGAAACCGTCGACCCAAAATACGATCAGCTGGAAACCTGCATGGGAGAGATGTTGGGATGGCTAAAACAGAACAGCATGTCGATTAATCATAAGAAGACTGAAGTAATGTTTATATCCAGTAAAACTGACTTCGAACCACCACCAACAATCACATTGTGCAACAATACATACAACACGAAGAAGGAAATTAGATATCTAGGAGTCATAATCGACAGCAAACTGAAAATGGAAAAACACCTCAGCAACACCAACAAAGCCATATTTCACAAGCTTAGAGTATTGCGACCCCTACGGAATGTACTAGATCCATGCGACTTCCGTTCAGTTGCTCAAGCACTCATCATGCCTCACCTCGACTACTGTAACGCCATCTTGCAGGGTCTACCAAAGAAAACGACCAACAGATTACAACTGGCACAACACGTAGCAGCAAGGATCATCATGAGAACAAGCGTCACCGAACATATTACACCTATATTGATGGAACTACACTGGCTCCCAGTCTCTGCCAGGATCCAATACAAAACATTGGTAACGACATTCAAACTAATTCACAACCTAGCCCCATCATTCCTTTCCACCCTGATCACCTTGCAAACTAGCTCCAGAAGCAGGAGAACCATAAGCGAAGCCACACTTATAGTCCCAAGCAGCATCAGACATGTAAAATCCAGTACTGGCCGCAGAGCATTCTCCCTCTCTGCCCCCACTTTATGGAACAACCTACCGCATGAGATGAGAGCAACAAAAGACCTACTCGATTTCAGAAAAAAATTAAAAACTCACCTATTTAACTGCCACTATGGCCAGCTGTGAATCCAACAAGTTGAAAAGAAACAAATAGCTGTTTGTCAAATGTAAATAGTTAAAGGAGAATCGCTTTTGTACATATGAATGATACCTAATGGAGGGCTATATCTAGACCCTGAGATGTGTGCTGTGTATTACCCCTCTTCTTTCTATCTATGCCCCATTCTTCCTGTCTTGATTTTGTGACATATCCCAAAGACTTAAATCAAACCGCTTCTGATCGCTGGAAGTAGCGGTATACAAGTGTTTGCTAAATAAATAAATAAATAAATAAATAAATAAATAACGTGTGCTGTGGTTCTTGCTCATTCTTTAAGTTCCTTGGTGTGCAAACATCTTTCATTTCCTCCATATTATCTAATCTGCTTTTTGGTTTGGTTCAGTCCCTGACTGGAGTTTTGAGAAGGCGCCCCCCACACTATGGGGGGAAGGGGAGGTGCCATCTCAACCTTCGCCTCAGGTTGCATATTGCCTTGAGCCGCCCTGCCTGGCAGTAATAATACCAGTCCACATGAAGTTCTGATCCTCTACAAGTACAAGATGAGGGTTCACCACGCCCCTTTCTTCTCACCTCCCTAATCCAATATGTAAATATTACTGGCCTGTTTGATTTCGCCAATTCCCTCGATCTGATGGATCTGTTCACCTATTCCATCAAGGGTGATACAATGAAAATAGGGCAGGAGAAAACACAACTTCCTCCTTCTCTGCTAGCCCTGAATTCCAAAAAGTCACAATTTTATGTGCTCCTTTTGTTCTTCACACATGTGTCTGAACTTGTGGGATAGTGGACAAGTGGTGTATGGAGAATTCTTCATCCTAAACTTGGGGGGAGATGGGGAGATGAGTACACAGCAACCCATTGATATAGATTTGGCCGATCAAGATTGACATATGTATTAGCCTTATCAAAGCTAATGCAAAAGCTTAATTACACTTCAAGAGCTATAGTTAATTTTGCCATCCCAGTGTGTTATTCAGATTGTTTAACTTCACGTGATTTGTGGTCAGTGGTACGATTCAAATCCTCATAGGAACTGGTTCAGTCCGTGGTAGGAAGCAGCCGGGTCACACTGGCTCATGCGAACCTGTTCCTAGCATTTCCCGCGTTCGTCGAACCGTCCCCTACAGCCTGTTTTACTACTGAATCTGCATTGATGGCTTTCAAAACACCCAACAATATTTGGATGGCATCGAGGACTTCTCCCAATGCCGCAATCCCCCCGATGCTGATCCAGTGGTGAAACAGTCTATAGGGACTGGTTTGGCAAATGCAGGAAACACTAGGAACCAGATCGTGCAAACCAGCTGGATCTCACCACTTTTATGGTAAACTCCATTAATGCTTCATAAGATTAACGTTTTGTGGAAGACAAGATGGTGGACATTGATCAGTTGCTCTCTATAGCAGTTCTATGGTATTTGGGCCAGATAAGGTCTTATAATTTCACCTATCAAGTGCATCATAGCGAAACACAAGGTTCAAACAAACGTACTCTGATAAAGAGGCTTTCCAGGTGTTCATCCCTATGGAGTACTTTATTCAATGAGAAGAACTGTTTGATTCCTCCAGAGTTATCGCAGAGCAGCAGTAGGTAGAGCAGCAGTAGGTAGAGCAGCTGGAGAACATTAGCTTTGGGGCCTATCCATCTCTGCACTCAGTAAAGTTTTCCCTGGTATAGGTCACTGAGATAGGACAACACAGAGCTGAGCATTCAGTCAGGCTAAAAGAGTGAATCACACTGAGCTTTGGTATAGTAGGGATGCAACCTTTGGGGATGGACACTCCTCCTGCAGTGGAAGAGTCTATTGGACAGTGATCCCTCCAACTGGGAGGTGGCTTTGAAACAGAGGCAGAATTCACGAGCAGTGACCTCTCCAATTGGGAGGCAACTTGCCAGTGGAGGCAGAGCTTCGGGGCAGTGACCCCTTCAATCAGGAGTTGGCAGGGCAGAGCTCAGAAGTGGCAATCACTCCAGTCAAAAGGCAGCTTTGCAGCAGAGGCGTAGCCTGGGAGATGTGACCCCTCCCCCCCCCCCCGAGTCGGGAGGCAGTTCAGCAGCAGAGGCAGAGCCCAGGAGTAGGCCTCTACCCAGAACAGGGAGGCTCTGCAGCAGTATCTGACCAGTCCAGGCCTGGCATAACAAATATCCCAAGGACCCACAGCAGCCACCAGTCCAGTTGCAGCTCAGCACATGGATGAGACCTCAGCTAGTAGGTTGATTTTTTCCTCTGTTTATAAGTTTCCCTATCTGATAATCTCAGTGTCTTTTAAGACTTTTACTTATCTCTATCTTATTATATTTTGTTTATTCTACTTTATTTCATTTATTTTACCTTTATTTGCTTACTACCTATTATCCCTCTCCTTTTTCTAACTTTATTTGCCCTCTCTGCCATTTCTTATGGCTCCGCATCTTTCTTTGCTCCTTTTTCTGATACTCCCTAACTTTCTTCCCTCACTCCACCAAATACTCCCCTCTTTCTCACCCTCCACCCTCCCTATTTTCTCCCCCATTTTATCCTTCCCCTTTCCTCAGCTCTTGAGCTTCTCTTTCTCCTTCCTCTGATTCATCCCTCTCCTTCCTCTCTAAAACAACCTCATCTCTGTTTCCAATGTGCTGTCTCCTCTCTCCCTCACACTCTTCTTCTCCTTCTGTCCTCTGATGACATTAATCCCAACCCTGGTCCCCCTTCACTCCCATATTAGTTCCTCTCTCCACCACCCTAATCTCATCCACATCCTTCTCCTTTCCCCCTCCTCTCTCCCCTTCTCATGTGCTTTACGGAATGCTCATTCCATTTCTAATAAACTTCCCTTTACCTCTCGCGCTTTGTGTCTTCTCGCTCTTACTGAAACCTGGCTCCTCCCTGATGACACTTCAGTTGCTGCCCTCTGCCACGGTGGCTATCAATTCTCCAACTCTCCTCGTCCCAATGGCCGTGGCAGTGGTGTTGGGTTTCCATTTTCTCCTTCTTGCCAATTTAATCCCCTCCTTTTCCCTCAATCTCATTCCTTTACCTCCTTTGAAGTCCATTCCATCTGTCTTTTTAATCCCTACCTCTCCAGATTGCTGTCATCTATAGACCCCTGATAAGCAGGGCCATCCCATCCACTAAGCAAGCTAGGCGGCCATCTAGGGCAGGTGGTCTGAGTGGGCAGCGTCATGGGTGGGCGGTAGCAGCACACTTGGGTTACAGTATTCCGCTGCTTTTGGAAATACTGCCGCTGCTCACCTCCCCCAACCAAGATAGAATCGGCAGCAGCTGGGAGGCGGTGGCAATGGTGGCAGCAGTAGCTGGGGGACAGCCTCAGCAGGAAGGGTTGTAGCGAGGCCAGGGTTTCTGCCTAGAGTGGCAGAAACCCTTGGGCCAGTCCTGCTGATAAGTTTTCTTCTACCTTCCTCACTGGATTCTCCTTATTCCTGGATTCTTCTTCTCCCTCCCTTATTCTTGGTGACTTTAATTTTCATATTGATAACCCCCCCCCCCTGACTCCTATGCATCCAAGCTCCTTTCCCTTACCTCCTCTTTTAACCTCCAGCTTTGCTATTCTGCCCCCACTCATCAGCTTGGTCACTGCCTTGACCTTGTTTTCTACTCTAATTGTTTACCTTCTATATTCTATACCTCCATTCTTCTCTTATCTGACCATTACCTGTTACGTTTCACTCTTCAATATTCCCCCTCTCAATCTCACCCAGTCTCCTCCTATCTTTTTAGGAATCTTCATGCTATCGATCCACTGACTCTATTGTCTACTGTCATTTTCATTTTGTCCTCTAAGTCTTTTGATGAATCCATAGCTTCCTATAATAATGCTCTCTCCTCTACTCTGGGTACCCCTGCTCTGCCCATTCCACATTCTGTGAGACACACCTCACCTCAGCCCTGGTTGTCTTCAGCTACCCACTACCTACACTCCTGTGCCCACTCATCTGAGTGCACTTGGCTGAAATCCCGCTATCTCTCTTTTTTCACTTCAAATTCATGCTTTCTTCTTTCCAGTCTGCCATTGCACTCGCTAAGCAAAACTATTTGCTCCATCTGACTAACCATCTTGCCTCTAACCCTTGCCATCTCTTTTCTACTCTCAATTCTTTTCTTAAGGCACCTCCACCTCCAATCCCTCCTTCCTCACTGCCCAAACCCTAGCAAACTATTTCCAAAGTGCATACCCTCTCTTCTCCCTCTCCATTATCAACTTTTCCCCTCAAACTCTATCACCCTTTCATCCTTTTCTATAATCTCTATTGAGGAATCCTCTCCATCTTTCCTCCTCTAAACTCACTACCTGTTGTTTTGCTCCTATCACCACCCATCTCCTCAACTCCATCTCCTCCTCCTTCATCCTTTTGATCTCACATATTCTCAACCTTTCACTTTCCACTGCAACCTTCCCTGCATCCTTCAAGCATGCTGTAATCACTCCTCTCCTCAAAAAGCCCTCACTTCACCTTACTTCTTCTTATAATTATTGACTCATCTCCCTTCTTCCATTCATTTCCAAAATTCTTGAACATACAGTGTCTCATATTTCTCTCTTTTCAAGCCCTCCTTGATCTACTTCAATCTGGTTTTCATCCATTTTAATCTATTGAAACAACTCTTGCCAAAGTCTCCAGTGATCTATTCCTCACTAAGTCCAAAGGCTTTTACTCAGTTCTCATACTTTTCGATCTTTCTGCTGCTTTTGATACTGTTGACCATCTCCTCCTCCTTGACACTTTATATTCTCTTGGTTTTGGAGGCCCTGTACTGTCTTGGTCCTCTTTATATCTCTCCAATCACTCTTTCAGTGTTTGTTCTGGAGGTTCCTCCTTTTCTGCCATCCCTCTCTCAGTTGGTGTACCTCAAGGGTCTGTTCTGGACCCTCTCCTCTCTCTACACCCAGTCCCTTGATGCCCTCATCTCTTCCCATGGCTTTCAGTATCATTTTTATACTGATGACTCTCAAATCTATCTATTTACACTTGACATCTCTCCTTCGCTTCAAACTTGTATCTATACTTGCTTATCTGACATCACTGCCTGGATGTCTCACCGCTGCCTAAAATTGAATATGGCTGAAACTAAACTTCTTATCTTTTCCCCTAAACCCTTCTCTCCCCTTCCTCCTTTCTCTATCACTGTTGACAACATTCTTTTTCTTTCTGTTTCCTCGGCCTGCAATCTTGGGGTCATCTTTGACTCCTCCCTTTCCTTCTCCACACATATTCAACACATAGCTAAAACATTACAACATTAACAAAATTCATCCCTTCCTATCTGAACACACTACTAAGGCTCTTGTCCACTCTTTGGTCACCTCCCGTCTTGACTACTGCAATCTCTTCCTTGTTGGTCTCCTCAGTGTCATCTCTCTCCTCTTAAATCTATCTGGAACTCTGTTGCACTGCTAATTTCCGCCAGCCACGATACATTCATATAACACTTCTTCTAAAATCACTTCACTGGCTCCCCTTCCATGTCCATATCCAATTCGAACTTCTCCTTCTAACATATAAATGCATTCACTCTACTGCCCCTCATTACCTTTCCTCTGTTCTCTCTCCCTACACCCTTCCCCATGAACTCTGCTCCTCCTCTGGCTTTCTTCTATCTATACCCTTTTCTTCTTCTGCAAACTCTAGACTTTGATCTTTTCACCTTGCTGCTCTTTATGCATGGAACAAACTTCTATCTTTACGTCAAGTCTCTTCTCTCTCCCTCTACAAATCCATGCCAAAGGCTTACCTCTTTGAGGCCACATTTGGATCCTAATCCCCTGTTCTCCTTGTGTCTCCTTCCCTATTTGAACCTCCCTTGCTTCTCTTGTATTGTTTTGTCTGTCTTGATTAGATTGCAAACTCTAAGAGTAGGACGGTCTTCTTTATATGTTTGTAGAGCGCTGTTTATGCCTTGTAGTGCTATATAAATGATTAATAGTAGTAGTAGTAGACTAGTCACAGGTTTGGGAACAATTCAAGTTGTAATTCCAAGTGGGCTTGATTGGTAGAGGTGGTGGAGAGGAAGCAGAGACTGCAGCAGGGAGACTCTGATGGTAGAGTATTGGGAGTGCCCGATAGTCCATTGGCATTTTAGCATATCTAGGGTTGCCAGATGTCCTGATTTTATCAGGATTGTACTGATTTTTGGAAGCTTGTCCTAATTTAAAAAATGTCCTGAATTTTGGTGTTTTGTCCTGACTTGTCTTGAATTTCTGTAAAGTATTGACAGATGATTAAGATGAGCATTATAATACAAATGAAGTTATTTTTACTTACTTATTGTATATAAAATGGAGACATGAAACATTAATTAAAACTATAAAATGCTTGTTTCAAGTTAAAATAAATTATTCATTATCTTCTTGTGGTATGTACAAAAAGATTTTGGCTGACAAAAATCTGCTAAATCAAATATCATTGAACTGTAAATACATGTAAATAAAGTTTTATTGTGTTGATGCCTAATAAAATGTTTTTTTGAAAAGTGTTATTTTTTTAAAAAATGTCCTGATTTTGGACCAAAGGTATCAGGCAACTCTAAGCATATCCCAAGAAGTAAAATGACTCCATTGCCATTTGAACAAGAACATAAAAAACATGCCTAACAAGGAAAAAGTGAACTTTCTAGCAGGTGAAGAGTTGGTAAGACATGGTTACTCTAGAAGACCTAGTAGAGTTTATGAGACAGCAGATGGCATAAGTGCACTTTAACTGTAAGGGATATGTTTACTAAACGGCGGTAAAGTCACTGGTGGTAAGGACAGCGTTAAGGTGCCTGAAGCCATATAAGGCAGTGGGCAGGTAGGGGGCATGCTGGTGTTAGGGTTCCTTGGGCCATTTAACGTGAGTTAACAGGACCAAGTATGGTAAGGTGACAAGACGTTCTAAGGAGAGACAAGGCGTCTTAGGATGTGATAAGGCACCTTAACAGGAGACAAGGCACCTCAAGGCGCCTTAAGATGTGGTAAGGTGCCCTAACAGGAGATAAGGCTCCTTAAGGAGAGACAAGGTGCCCTAAGGTGGAAAGCATGCACCTTAAAGCAGGACCACATCTGTAAGCCAAACGCTGGACAGAGCACCAAGGAATGTCAATGTAATGATGGAAAGAAGGACAGGTGGGAGTTGATGGACCTGCCATATTGGTGGGCACCCTATTTGGCAGCCAGTAAAGCGGATGAGCATGTGAGAGGCAGCTGTACCGATGCACAGGGTGGTGCCAATGTAACCTGCTGCACCTGTCTGTGCAGCATATTGTAGACATTTAAATAGGCTCTCTCTCCTCAAAGGGCACCCTTTCGGACAGGTTTTCACTCGCAGTAATGTTCCTGGTGTTAAGGTGACAGCATTATAGGATCTGGGCCTTGTTCCCGCCTACTCCCTGCCTATTCACCCCTACTCTCTGCTCACAGGGCACTTTATGCTGACGTTCCCGTTAGCACGTGGTAAGGCAGCGTTTTGCGCATGCTATGGGTGCAATTGCCCCATTAGCACACTCTAACGGTACACTTGCTCCTTTACCACAGTTTAGTAAGCATGCCTCTAAGAAAAGCTTGGATAATAAAGGCTATTGTTATTGTCTTCAGATAAAAAAAGGAGAAGGCAATGGTACCTCCAGTTTTCACTGTGCAAAATGCTGCAACTTGTTGAATTCTTCACCCCGAAGACTTAGCGTAAAGGGGGAACAGACTGGAGGAACCAATCAAATGACTCCAATAGAGATCAAGAAATGTCCAGTGAAGACCTGAGACATCAGTTTCAAGGGAAACTAGAAATTTTAAGAGGTAAACTAGAAGCATCTCAAAGGGAACTTAAAAGAAAGGATAAAAGACTGAAAATTCTGCTAAACATGGCAGTATATGAAGAGAAACCAACAATCCATAAAAAGGCCATGCTCCAAAAACTGAAGCGCAAAGGAGAGTTTTGAAACAGGAAGTAAACATGTTGCAGTGAATTTGAACATGATAAACTTTTTAAAAATCAAAAGCATCATGATAAGAAAATGATGTCAAGATTCATTGTGAAAATTTAGCTTTTGAAGAAACTTTGGAAATGAGAGAACAAGTGAGTTTAAACTATGAAATCGGGAAATGTAATTCTGAACCAGCAGCACTTGGAGCTTCCTGTAATGCTTGATGTAAAACACAAAGTACTTCAAGCAAATACGTTAGACAGTACAAGCGGCTTCACAGACATCGTGGCTCAAACTGGCATTGTACCTACAGGAACAGTGTTGGGGAAAAGTTCTGCTCCTATGCTAAGATATTAGCTGCAACTCACAGAAGAGCATCTCTGGTTGCAATGGAAGTTTCAACTTGTGAAGACGAGTATAGAGGAAACTTTCATGATAGTTGATAGCCTTCAGAACTACATTTGAGCAGCAGCTGAAAAGAATGAGCACATCCCCAAGCTGAATGCACAAGATCTGCAAGAAAGAGACCAAGCTCATGAGAAAAAAAAGACAGCACCCTATGAATGGATGAGCATATTTCTCAAAGGGGAATAAGAAAATGTGGAATAGAGGAGATATTATAAAGACAGTTGAATACATGCAAATCTTTAATACAGAGGAGGTACTGTAAGTCTCTGTCGATTGAAAATAAATTCTACATTAAGGGGCGAGAGGACAAGGGTGAAAGTGGGTAGACTCAGAAGTAATCTAAGGGAATATTTCTCTATAAAAAGAGTGGTGGATGTATGGAACACTTTCCCAGTGAGAGTGATGGTGATGAGGATGACATCTGAATTCAAAAAAGCATGGGAGAAGCACAGAGGATACCTAAGAAAGAGGAAGGGATTATAGAGATGAGCATTTGGCATGGATGGACAATCTGAATAGGCTGATGGTCTTTACCAACATTTTCTATTGGGTCATAGATGTACTCTTAACTTTACAGACCTTAAGGGCCTCATTATCCTTGTGAAAGTGGAATGTGTTCAAGAAAGATAAGATGTATAAGGTTATAGTGACTTAGAAGTGGTCCTTTCACCGTTTACATAGTTATCATTTCTCCACCCAGACATCCATATCAATGAGCCTCTGTCCTATAGATGATCCTTTGTATCTAATTCCTTTGTTAAGTCAGACTTCCAATAACAGCCCACCCCTTCCATAATAGCCCAAACTAGTTAGAGTTTCTACATTCTCCATTGCCCCTGAGGTCCTCAGGTGAGCAGAATTGGGGGGGATGGAGCAGAGACATTGCAGAAAAACACAGAGACTACAGTTGTCTCTGCTCCTGCCATACCTTATCTCACTTTCATGAGAGGCCTTTATCCAGGATATTCCTCAGATGATCAGTTCTTGGAATAGGCCAGATGAAGAGTGTGTGAATCTAAATATACTATGTGATCCGGTGCACACTGGCAGATCATGATAACACTCTGGTCCCTTCTCTCATATAGACATGAAGGTAGCAGAAACACCCATGTGAGAGAAAGACAATTAGAGAGAAATGAGCAGAGGGCGACTGACCACACACCTAGAGCATTGGAACTAATGAAGTATCTCCAGCCAACAGACCCACTCCTATCCCAAGAATCATATGGCCAAAGGTAACATAGAAGCATGATGGCAGAAAAATACCACATGGCCTATCTAGTCTGCCCTTCCATATCAACTACAATAGTCCCCTTTTTTCCTTAAGAGATCTTCTGTGTTTGTCCCATGCCTTTTTGAATCAGATACTGTCCTTGTTTCCACTACCTCCATTGGGAAACTATTCCATGCATCTACCACGCTTTCTGTAAAGACATATTTCCACACATTACTCCTGAGTCTATCCCCTTTCACCCCATCCTATGTCCGCTCATAGCAGAGTTTGCTTTCAATTGAAAGAGGCACTCCTTTTGTGCATTTATGCTATGGAGGTATTTAAACATCTCTATCATATCTCCTCTGCCCCGCTTTTCCTCAAACTTATACATATTAAGATCTTTAAGTCTTATGTTTTATAACAAAGACCACTAACCATTTTAGTAACCACCCTCTGCACCAACTCCATCCTGTTTATATCCTTTTGAAGGTGTGGTCTCCAGAATTGCACACAATACTCCAAATGAGGTCACACCAGAGACTTATATAGAGGCACTATCACCTCCTTTTTATCTGCTGGCCATTCCTCTCCCTATTCACCCAAGCATTCTTCTGGCTTTCACCATTGCCTTTTCGACCTGTTTGGTCACTTTAAGATCATCAGAAACAATCACGCCCAGGTCCTGCTCTTCTTTCGTGGATAGAAGTTCTTTGCCCCCTACACTGTACCTCTTCCTTGGATTTTTGCAGCTCAAATGCATGACCCTGCATGTTTTAGCATTGAATCTCAACTGTCAAATTCTTGACCATTCTTCAAGCTTAGCTAGATCCCTCCTCATATTATCTACTCCTTCCTGGGTGTCTACTCTATTGCAGATTTTGGTATAATCTGCAAAGAGGCAATCCTCTAGATGTTAGAAAAAATCGGACCAAGGACAGATACCTGCAGCTCACCAATGGTAACTTCCTTCTCCTCAGAGTGAGCTCCATTTACCTGTACTCTTTGTCACCTCAAACTCAACTAATTTCTAACCCAGTCAGTCACTTTAGGGTCCATCCCTAGGGCACTCAGTTTGTTTATAAATCATCTGTGTGGAACTGTGTCAGAGACTTCACTGAAATCTAAGTACACCAAATCTAGGGTTTTCCCTCTGTCCAACTCCTTGGTCACGCAGTCAAAGAAATCAATCAGATTTGTCTGTCGGGATCTGCCTCTGGTAAACCCATGCTACTTCAGATCCTTCAATCTATTGACTCCAGAAACCTCACTATTCTCTCTTTTAGAAGCATTTCCAATAATTTACTATCCACAGAGGTTAAACTAACTAGTCTATAGTTTTCAACCTCATCATTACTTCTGCTTTTGTGTAAAGGGACCACATCTGCCTTTCTCCTGTCCTCTGCAACCCCTCCCGGCTCCAAAGAAGCATTGAAAAGGTCAGTAAGTAGAGCTGCTAGAACGTCCCCAAGTTCCTTGTGTATTCTTGGATGTATCTCATCCTGTCCCATTGCTTTGTCTACTTTTAGTTTAGCCAGTTCCTCAGTCTTCTGAAAATTGTTCAAGATCCCCATCACTTCTGTTCCTATTTGTGGGTGTTTTCTGAGGTCCTGCTCCTAGCCCTTCATCTGTGAACATAGAACAGAAATGTTTGTTAAGCAATTCTGCTTTATTCTCATCAGCTTTTACATATTCCTCCTCTTCACCCTTGAATCTGACAATTCCACTTTTTCCCTTCCTCCTCTCACTAACATTTGAAAAATGTCTTATCCCGGCCATTTTATTGCATTGGTTATTTTTTCTTATTTTTGTATCTTTGCTTTGCTGACTACTTTGCTAGCTTCTCTAGGTTTTTCCAAATATAGATGCCTGTCTTCCTCTCTCTGTGATCTCTTATATCTTATAAAGGCTTCCCTCTTGTTATTCAACTTTTCAGCTACTTCTTTGAGAAGTTGTGATAAGGAGAGTTGTGTGGACCGAATGGAATGGGAAAGAAATGAGGGATACACCTTTAAAAGTAAAGGCAAACAGGGTTCCCATGGAAACCACAAACTTTCAGAGCATGTACTAGCTAGAGCTAAACCCTGCCCCAGCAGTGACGTAAGAGCTAGTTTGAGCCCTAATGAAGTTCACATGTGCAGCATGGAGGGAGTGGCTGGTGAGAAAAGCAATTTTAAGGCTGCCTCAGAGTTTAGTAAGGAGGGAAGCCAGGAGGAAGGAAGCCAGGAGGAAGGAAGCCAGGAGGTGAACCAGGAAGCGAACTAGCAGGGAAATCACGGAACTCAGAACAAGCTAAAGAAGCTAAGGAGGATTCTGGAGAGGCTGCTGATCCCTATTCTCAAGGAGCACTGAAAGCAAACCTGAAGCTTCTGCCAAAGCAACCCAGAGAGAAGGTAGAAAGGCTTACCTTTACCCGGGGAAAGAGATCTGACTGTAGAGAAAGCATTGCACGTTGGAAAGGTACGTGTGCTTCAGTCCCTAACGAGCTGTGCTGAAGATATTGTTAAGAAGCTAAGGTTCAGCGCTGAGCAAAGTCAGGACAGAAACGCAGTAAAACCAACTACAGCCAGGAGTAAAAGTATTCCAAGTAAGTGCCCTGAGACAGCTTCAGATTCTGTGTTCAAATTCTTACAAGAGAATCAAACTCCTTCCCTAAGCAGGGTACGGGAAAACCAGAGAGAACATTTTATAGGACAACTGCAAGAGATTCTAAATAAGCTTCAGTTTAAATCTGATTATAAAAGTTCCTTAGAAGAGAATGCTAATGGAGCTTGTGAAGATATGATAATAGATGTTGATGAAGCACCTGTTGATAGTGACGTCTGTGAAATGGATTGCTCTTAATGTGAAGCACAAGAAAAATAGTGGTCCTCTCGGATTGGTATAAGTAATATAAAAATAAATGAAGAACACTCCACTTTAACTGTGGACTCCTAAGAGGTACTGGCAATATATTTATAATACTGATCATACGTAGTCTCAGATCAAACTTGCGCTCATGATCACCTTGTTCAATGAAACATGGATAGCGCGTGATGACATCAATGACTACCAGAATTTTTTTGTCGTACTAATATGTGAATAAAATTTTCCACTTCAAACTTTAACTCTTCTATGTGCCAGTGCTCAGAGTCCTATTCAACTTAATACTGATGTATACGAGCTTATAAGGCAGAACAAACTTAGCTTCCACTGTGCTTGTTCTCTTCTGCTCAGCTTTTCAGATTATAACAATTCTCCATACGCCTCACTCTTTCAGCGCCTTCGCATTTTACTCCTGTCCGGAGTTCCTCTTGAAGAAACTAAATGCAATTAAAAAACAACATGTGATGTGACTTCAAAGCTGCTTTGAAAAGTTAATCTGAAGCTCAACCTAAAACTATATCACTCACTCTGGTGTGAAATCATATTCTTACTTGCTAATGGTTGCTGCCCACGTTTCTCTCCATGTGTGTTCTGATTTTCTTTACTCTGTCAAACAACGCCGCGCATGCGGGTTGTAAGCTACTACCCCATTATATACAGATGATGCATTCCACTCATCTACATAATTGCCACTCAACGGATTCATTTAGACCTGATGGTTGTACTGTGTCCAATAAAAAAATCCATCTTTGCTCGTAAAACAATAAAGTTTAATCTAAAGTTTTACCTCTCCGTGTGTTGGCAATATGGTCTATGCAGAAGCATCGTAACTGTAGATAGTCATGACCCATTTCCGTGCAATGTTTGACTAAAGGTGCAGTCATGATTTTGTTTAGCAGACGGCTCTTATGTTCCTGAATATGAGACTTGAACCTCCGACTTGTTTTTCCTATGTATAGCTTCTGGCACGGGCACCTAATGGCATAAACAACTGAAGTGGCAGCAGGGGATACTTCTCCTCACTGAAATTCTTATGACTCTTGGCCTCCATCTTTCTCAAATGTTTTCTTTCTCTCCAGTAGGTGCAGTAATCTGTGTGGAAAGATGACACATATTTCTAGCCTCACATGTAGAAAGCACTAGTTGTATGTGTATGGTCAGCATTCATAAACAACTAACGGTTTTTGTGGGCAGTTTCATGTATTAGTGGCACATTCAGAAGCACTACAGATAGGCGTATTTTTCAACAATCAATTTTTTCCGTTATGCTTACTTTCAGGGACAGAGAGGTGTATTTTATAAAAGATTTAGCAATTGAAGATCCTTTTATAAAATACCTACTTACTTTCACACAAGCAGATGGACATCCACATAGCTGCATAAATGACTTCTACAAAGTTATCCCACATATGTAGGCAAATAAATAGCAAATTAAAATAGATATTACTAATTCTGAGGAGCTTAAATTAGACAAATTTTCAGTAGGGATATTCATGGCCAAAAAAGGTTGATTTGTCATGTTTTTTTTCTGTTTCTCCACACATTCATTTTAAACACTGCAAATATAGCAGTTCTATGTTAAATGAATAATTTGTTCTTTTATGTTTAGGACAGTGTATTGAGTGGTTGTATCTAAATCAATATGGCTGCTGAATGTCAGGTTAAAGATAAGGGAGGAGTGGCCTAGTGGTTGGGGTAAGTTACTTCAGGCTGGAGAGCCAGGAATTCAAATCCTGCTAGAGGACAGCAACCTTGGGCTGGAAGGACTGGTGTTTCTAGTCCCACAGGTACTCCTTGTGGCCTTGGATAAGCCACTTAACCCTCTGTTGCCTCAGATACAAAAACATAGGTTATTAGCCCTTCAGTGACAAGGGTGAGATATATATTCAGTACCTGAATGTATACAGCTTTGACTGGTAGAAAAGCAGTATATAAGCCTAGTTAAATAAGATAAGCAAATGCATCATAGTTTGGATGACATTGGTTTTTAATAGTGAAGGGCCCGATATTCATCTGGGCAGGCTTTGCACCGCTATGGCGCATAGCCCTACCCACCGACCCTTAACCCCGGATATTCAATGTCAGGGTCATATCCGGCCCTGGCATTGAATATCTGGAGATTGCTGCACACGCCAGAAGCCACAGTAGCTAACCAGGCAGCAGTGACATTGCATGCTGCCTGGTTAGCTCCTGCGCCTTAAAGATAGGCAAGGGTTTTCCTCACCTATCTTTTAGGGGCAGGTCGCTAAACGGGCAGCATGCGATATCACCGATGCCCAGTTAGCGGCATTCTCCACCTCCACTCCACCCCGGAACGCCCCCAACATGCCTCGATGCTAACTGCATAGCATCAGGATGTGTAGCAGGGTTAGAAGCAAATATTCAACGGCACTAACCATGTAAGTGTGGTTGAATATCCCTATTAAAGGCATTTACAAAGTTTACTGGCTGTAAACCATGTAAATGCCTTTTGAATATCGGGTCCGAAGTTCTTAATTATTCAGTTTTCTTTGAAAATTAACTCTACAGTTATAAATTTAAATCTTTGGATGTTTCTTTTCAAGAGCATTAAGTTATTCAGAGGCAAAATTAATCTCTATCAACTGAGGTGGGACTGAGAGATTATTTATGAAATAAAAATCGTAAGAGTTTAGCCAGGAAATATAATTTATGTTTTGTCAACTTTTCTAGATCTCCCTTTACTTCACCACAAGCTACGTTAAGTTTAGAAAATATTTGTTAGACGTTCTTAAATTTCCTTCAGAATCGATGCTGCCTACTATGAATATATATCATCCCCCCATCACGGAAAAGGATGAATGTGGACTCTTTAATCAAGGAAAAACCTCTTTCCATAAACATTATAGATGGTTCTGCTCTCCTTGAACAATTTCAGAAGGAGACAATAACACGGCTCACATTTGTTCTCTGGTCTGACATGGACTGGGCTTTGAATGCATTTTTTCCACAGTAAAAATTCTCTATACTTCAATCACTTTTATAAAACAACTCAAAATAAGTGCAGGGCTCTTTTGACTTTGTGGTATAAGGTTACCTTGCTGCTTGTAGATTTCTTCACAAAATGATCAATTACACAGGTACACTACCAAAAAACTGCCTCCAGTTTTGCAACTGATTCCTATAGATTTTGGGGTGCTGAATCCAGGAAAAATAGCCAAAATGTTCCATCACGTCACGTTTTCTTGCAAAATTAGATTTCTTACCCATATAAGGAATGTTCACATAATTTCTTTTTAGCCGACTGCAGTTTATTTTCTTGGGCCAAAATAGAGGTTGTAATGGTTAACTAACTAGAAACACTCCCTCATGATATTTTAGAGTGTTTTGTATTCATTTTATACATTAACAGGACAATTGGGAGGCGGGGGGCTAAATCCAGTACTCGCGCTGGTGCATGTTCTTTCCTGTTCGCCTCGCCTCGTTCGCTCGCTCAAACACGGTGGTTGCGACATGAACGTTCCTGTCAAATTTCAGTTTCTTGCAAGTTCATTATTACCTTTTGTTTGCTCAGTCGTAATCCAGCTTTATTCCGAAGTGGTTCACTACAGTTGTAGTTTGCAGTGCTGTGTATTTGTGATGGCTCACAGAGCCAGAGGTTGCGTCAACTCTCCAGACAGTTTTTGTTTTATTTGTGGGGAATATACCGTGAAAAAGCAGCAGAGGAACATTTCTGCATTTATTAAAAAAGTATATTTCGCCTATTTCGGTTTGAAGTTAGGCGATCAAGACAAACCGTGGGCTCCTCACAAAGTGTGCAAGACATGTGAGGAAGATCTATGCTTATGGATGAAAGGTAAAAAACAAGCATTTCGTTTCGGAATACCTATGATGTGGCGTGAACAAAGAGACCACAGCAGTGACTGCTATTTTTGCTCTTGCATTGTGAAGGGATACAACTTAAAAAATAAGAACGTAATAAGTTACCCCAACCTTCCCTCAGCAATTAGGCCTATGCCTCATAGCAACGAAGTACCTGTGCCTGAACCACCAAAATCTTTGGATCATATTTGTGTGGACGGTTCTGATCATGATGAGACTCATCAGATGGCTTTTCCCGATGAGTCCAGTACTTCCGAGTTTGAAACTGAACCAGATCCGAAACCTGAACTTTTCTCTCAAGCTGAATTGAATGATTTAGTCCGGGATTTAGGACTCCCAAAAGATGCTGCCCAACTGCTAGGTTCTCGGCTTAAACAGAAAAATCTATTGTCACCAGGAACAACTTTTTATTGGTACCCCGCAACCGCGAGACACAATTTTTGAAGTATTTCAGCAAAGAGGAAGATTTGGTATTTTGCAACGATATATACGGAGTGATGGAAAAGTTTAAACTCAAGTATGATCCTGCTGAATGGCGGCTGTTCATTGATTCGTCAAAAGACAGAATAAAAGGTGTTCTTCTTCATAATGGCAACACATTCGCTTCAGTTCCTATTGCTCACTCTGTTATTCTCCAAGAAAAATACGAGAATTTGGCCCTGATTCTTCAGAAGATTCGTTACGATGACCATAAGTGGATGATTTGGAAACTCATTTCAGATGGAGCATTCGCTGAAACGATGTCTGAGAAGGAAAAAGAAGCCTGGGATTCCTTCAAGGATGTTGTTCTCAAATTCTTGGGGAACAGGCGGGATGAGAACTATAAGGATATTGTTGCCAGGATGCTCAATGCCTTCAAAGAACAAGGCTGTAACATGAGCCTGAAAGTCCATTTCTTGCACTCCCATGTGAACTACTTTCCCGAAAACTTGGGGGCATACAGTGAAGAACAAGGTGAAAGGTTTCACCAGGACATCAAGGACGCAGAGAGAAGGTACCAAGGAAGATGGAACACCACTATGATGGCTGATTTCTGCTGGTTGCTGCTGCGGGAAACCCCAGATGAAAAATACGCCAAGCAGCGCACCAAGAGAAGCATTCGGGGGAAGAAGAAACGGGCCCACCAGGAGATTGATTGACCCAAGAATGACTTTAAAATCTAAACTGTGTTGACAAATATCGTGTTTTTCTAAACTTTGAAATAAAAATTTGCTAGTTATTACCACAGTGTCGGATCTCATTTATTAGAATTTTATTTTCACCCCATCGGGTGTTTGTCTTCATGTATTGCAATGGTGCGATTTGCGTTTTCTATTCTTACATACATACCTGTACAACATTTTTTGCACATTTCTTTGCTTTGCTTTGTGTCTAACCTCGCTCTTATATGCTCAATGTTTGTGCACATGTATGTGGCTGTTTTAAGTGCAGACAATTTTGCTACCATCACAGTGTGTTTTGTTGACATTACTCTATTCTTATGTGCTGCCTTGTTACAATTTTCTTTATTCTTATTTGAATAACTATTAAACAATTAGTATAAAGAATTCATCCAAGAAACTTTTATCTCGATCGCACTCAATCTGAAACGTTCACCTCAAACTGCTAACCCAATGTAGCAAAAAATCTGTATGTGATGGAGCAAATTGGTTACCAGATTTGGATTCAGCACACCAAAAAACGTAAAAATCAATCGAAACATTAGAGGCAGTTTAAAAAAATTTTTTTTTAGTGTACCTGTGTTATTAGCCAGCCTGTTCACCATATTAATTTAAGCACCAGTACTAGCACCTAATATGTATATCCATTATCATGCTTCTTATACATAGATGTATTGAATACCTTAGTTAAGTGGTAGCCATACCAGCACTGTCAGGATCGATTTAGGCATTCCAATGAACAGGCCTAAATCTATCCAGACAACTTATTCATTTAGGAGGTAATTTTATAAAGTTATTCCCATGCATATGTGGCTTCTTATAAAAGTACACACCTTAGCATCAAAGCTCATACTTTGCTGGTGGACATGCTGATGTCTGAAGTTTGAGCAGAGAATGGGTGAGAAGTTCCATATTTTCACTAAAATAATGTGCCCACGTACATAACGCGTGCACACATATAACATGAGGAAATGATGGCATTCTGTTTGAGAACTTTCGGATAACGTGCCCATGCTTATACTGAGCACATCCTTTTGGATGTGATCCATGCCAGGAATGAAATGCAAGTCCTACATTGCAAACTTCAAACTGAAAGTCATTGTGAGAGCAGAAAAAACAAGCAACAGCACCGCAGGAAGAGAGTTTGAGGTTGGAGAGATGTCCATTCACGAATGGAGAAAGGAGAAAAAGGAGCTTGAGAGTATGAACCACCACAAACACGCACATCATGGGCCCAAAGCAAAATGGCCTAAACTGGAGAATGACTTAAAGACTGGGTTCTTTTTCAGAGGGAACAAAATCAAGCCATCTCTACAATCGCAATTCAGATGAAAATAAAGCTTCTGGCAAATGAAAGAGGAATCACAAATGTTAAAGTGGGTTTCATCTGGATTTCTAGATTCATGAAAAGAAATGGACTTTCAGTGAGAATGAGCACCACTGTAGACCAGCAACCTCCGGACAACTGAGAGAAAAAGATGAATGACATCCGTGGATTTGTCTTCAAAGAAATCTCTGAACATGGTACCTCTGCAATGGACACTATAAATATGGATGAAGTTCCAATGTCTTTCAACATCCCTGCCACCAGGTATGAAAACTGTAGCCATTACAATCACCGAGTGGGGTGAAATTAAAGCCAATGGTAGTTTTCAAGAGAGTTACCATGCCCTATGAGAAACTTCCCACTGGTATAGTTGTCCATTGCAATAGGAAGGGATGGATGGACTGCGACCTTATGAAAGTTTGGATTGCTAAATATTATCAGGCCAGGCAGGGGGGATTCTTCTCGAAGAAGTCCTTACTAATTTTTGACGCCATAGCTGCCCACAATGAAAAAAAAAGTTCAAAACTTTATAAACTCCACTAGTGCCCACATAGTTGTAATACCTGGCGGTCTTATCTGCAAGCTACAGCCAATAGACATGGTGGTTCACCATCCATTCAAGACATTCGTGAGAAGAGAGTGGGGCGAATGGATGCAGTCTGGGATTCACAAATTCACACTATTGGGAAGACTAAAGCAAGTGAGAATTTTGGAAGTCTGCAAGTGAGCGTCTTCTGCTTAGGGTAAAATAATGCCACAAACCATCCATAGCGGCTTCAGAAAGGCTGGGATTGTCTACCAACAGAATACGACACATTCAGATACCGACGACAAAGATGAAGATACCAATATCAGTGACGGCAGCATCACTTCAGAAATCACTGAAGAGCATCTGCAGCTGGTTCTTAGATATTTCAACGATGACAGTGAGGAGGTAATGGACTTTGAAGGTTTTGAGGAGTCAGATTATGATGATGACGTTGATTAAACTGGAATTAGCCTAGTCTAATTTAGTCTCATTTACAATAAAGAATGTACCAAAATAACCCCCATTGAAATTCAGTATTTAAGAAATAAAGAAGTTATAAAAAAATTTAAAATGACTATTATGTTCTTTTGTGTTGTATTGATAATTATACATATAACTCACCCATGCATATAACACGAATGGGTAGTGTGTTTTTTGCAAAAAAGCATATAATGCACACGTTATATGCGTGAAAATACGGTATAGGTGTCTAGGGCTGGCAGAAATGTCTGCACCTGAAATATATAAGGGTGCTATGCATCTATGCTAGTATTTTATAAAGATAAGTAGGTGCCTACTTGTCTTTGTAAAATAGGCTTGTTGAGGTCACATGGTACAACTGAGTTCAGAGCAAACATTTGTCGCTAGGGCTCCAGAGCACCCTGGTCATCCTCTTCCTAGTATGGACTTCTTTGATAAGATTTTGTGCTGCAAATCTCCAAGAGGTGTTTAAGTAGCAGCAGGAGAGGATTCGTGAAACTGGAGGCGATGGCGACAAAACAAGCAAAGGGAGAGAAGGGGAAGGAGAAACCACATGTAGCCAAGCTCATGATAGCGCTGGGGCAGAGTGCCATGAAGAAGGGAGCTACAGCTGGAGCCACTGAATCTCTGACAAGTGACATGACGAGAAGCAGGGGGTGCAAGCACTTGAGGTGGAATTTGTTGAGGTCTATAAAAAGCCTGAGAGCATGAGCTTGGCTCTGTCTGGCTCCTGGATACAGTTACTGTCATAGAGCAGTGGATTTATGTTATTCAGAACAGGGCTCAGGGAACAGTGCAGGAGCTTTTGATGCTTAGAAAGACCTTGCAAGCCATGAGGAAAAGTTTGAGGCCCTGATATTCAAAGAGGCTCCTCCAGTTAGCAAGGCCAGCTAACTGGATAAACCCTTTCCCTTCTAACCACCATGGCACACAGTGCCAGGGTGGGGTGAGGGTGATCCTGGCACTTTTCTGATTAGTGGCAGTTTTCAGCCCATTAACCAGATAGGTGCCTGCTTAAAGTTAGATTATTTCAAGAGCTGTCATAAATTCATGTCGTTTGGTTTTCTGGAGAGGGCTGGAGGAAATACCCATGATCTATTCTACAGAGCTTGTTTCATATAAAAGGTAGAAAGAGAATATGAAGAAATGTGGAAGTTGCTATGCTGGGACTTTGTTGTGTTGATGGATCTGCCTCCTATAAGTTTCAACATATGGTTATGTCAGACTTTGTGAGATACTTTGATGCAGTATCTGCTGAGTGGATATTTCCAGTTCAGATTGAGGTAGACACAGCTACTAGGTTTTTGAGTGCCCAAGTGTTTGTTGATGAGAGTCGGGGTGAAGGATGGGGTTGCTAATTTGCTTTATTTGTTCCTTTAAATATGTTGAGGATGGAAAATTAGGATATGAATATGTAAGTACCTGGGGGAAGGGAGCAGGGGCCCTTATGTGTCTTATTGTCTTCAGGTTAGAGTGGAGGATATTTTTACATATGTGGAGATAACAGGTTGAGTGAGAAGGATGTGGGAGGTTGGGGAATATGTCAGAAAGGGTATCATCAGATGAGTGCAGTATAAGTGAGGGTATTAATTCTTAATGGAGGCTGAAAATTGGGAGGGTAGGTGAGGAGGCCCTAGACTGGGGAAGTCTTCTTGATAATTCTTGGAAGGTTCACATGTGTATGGAGGCTGTGATTTATGCATGCAGGCTCGGAACATTAAGAGGGTTATTTTACATGAGTTATTCAGCAGATAGATATCTTAGTCAACAAGGATGTCGCAAAGGCAGGGGTGCACAAAACCTGATTTTAGAAACATACAGTTCTGTACGTCCCTGCAGTGCCCATATCCATCTCTGAATGTCCCAAAGGGAGCATGTCTGGAGTGTATTTGGGTGTGGTTATGGTAGCACAAGTGACCGCATGTCCAGAGCATATATTGCATAGCCACTGAGATGTTCTGGACACGGTATCCAATTGTCCCCCTCCATGCCTGCTGTAAAGTATGAATAGGTAAGGGATTTTGCTGTCCAGGCTGGCCGGGGTTTGTGATTGTGATTGTAGGAGCTTGTATTGGAGAGAGATTGTCAATTAAACACACCTCCTCTAGGATACAAACTGAACAAAATCTACCACTGCTTCCACAAAGAATCAAACAGCCCAAGAACAAATGGATCACAGTGGGCTCTGGTAGGTTGCAACCTGTAATACAGAGACACCCTATACATCCAGAGATATCCCTGCATAACACCTTCTCTGCCTTGGATAATGAGGGTGCCCAATCCATGGAAACTGAAGAGCCCTTAAATGATAGACTTAAATCCATATCTACTGATAATGTATCAAATAGGAAGAAAAAAAATCACAAAACAGAAAACTACTACTCCTTGGAGATTCCATCATCAGAGGCATCGATTTGGGAACACAGCTCAAAGGAGAGAGGATAGTCAAATGTCTCCCAGGCTCTTCAACCAGCAGGAATACAAACCAAATTGTTGGTATAGCTAGTGGAGAAAGTGAGCACTCCAAAACTGATATTGTTATCCACTTTGCTACAAATGATCTGGCTAGAAACAGTGCCTCTGCAGTTCAAAGAGACTTCCAGACTCTGGGAGAGAAACTCAAGCCTATTGCTAACACTATAGCTTTCTCAGAAGTTCTACCTGTTCATGGTAAGGGGACCGAAAGGCTGCATCACATAGACAACTTCAATACATGGCTCCAAACCTGGTGCAAACAAGAAGGATTTAGATGTATAGGTGACTGGGGAAACATATGGATCAACAAGAGACTATACTGTACTGATGGACTACATCTCTCTGCCGCAGGTAAAAGGATCCTAAGTGAAAAATTCAGGCAGTATGTGGACAGGCATTTAAACTAGGAAAAGGAGGTGACGAATGGAGAAGGACAAGTTCAGTACATCACTCCCAGCAAAAGCAAAACAACATTGGAAACAGCCACACTTTTGAACAACACATCAATGGCAAGTGGGAATGGGCGTGTAGAACAAAATCCATGCAAAAGGTAGGCAAGTCATTCAACAAATGCTGGAAAGCAATGAGTACAAATGCTCAAAGCCTAGCCAACAAAGTTCCTGATCTGGAAGCACTAATGGTGGAAAAGAACTTGGACAGTGTGGCCATTACAGAAACATGGTTTAACAAGTCGCATGAATTGGATATAGCCATAGCTGGCTATAATTTATTTAGGAGAGATAGAGAGGGTAGAAAAGGAGGAGGAGTAGCCCTGTATGTCAAAAGCAATATTAAAGCTGCTGAAATGCAGGGGACATGGTGAAAAGAAGAAGCACTCTGGATTGTGTTGGAAAGAGGAGATGGCACTGTCATCCATACTGGTGTGGTCTACAGGCCTCCAACTCAAACCAAAGAAATGGATAGCGAATTGATTGTTGATATTGCAGATAGCCATGAAGGGGGAAGTGATCATATTGGGTGACTTTAATCTACCCGATGTGGATTGGAGTGTTCCTTCTGCAAATCTGGAAAGAAGTAAAAAAATTGTGGATGCCTTCCATAATGTGTTACTTAAACAAATAGTGATGGAACCGACCAGGGAGAGCTCGGTGCTGGATTTAGTGCTCACAAACGGAGATAGCGTGTAGAATATCCAGGTGGGTGCCCATGTGAGCAGCAGTGATCATCACACGGTGTGGTTTGAGATAAAAGCCAAAGTGGAATTGAATCACAGCAAGCTCTAAGTCCTAGACTTCAAAAACGTTGACTTCAGTAAAATGGCCAAGTACCTGAAGGAGGAGTTGGTAGGGTGGGAGGGGATAAGGGAGGTGGAATTGTAATGGGCAAAACTAAAGGAGTCAATAAAAGGTGCAACAGATACATATGTAAGGAAAGTAAATAAAAACAAGAGGAAAAGAAAATCTATTTGGTTCTCCAAAGAAGTGGCTGCACAAATAAAGGCAAAAACACAGCTTTCACAAAATTCAGAAGCTCACAAACAGAGGAACACACAAAAGAATACAAGATCAAACTAAAAGAGACAAAAAGAAAAATAAGGATAACAAAATCAGAGGCAGAAGAAAAGATGGCTAAAGATGTGAAGTGTGGCGACAAAACTTTTTTTCGGGTGTATTTGGGAGAGGAGGAAAATCAGAGGTGGAATTGCAGGACTCAAAAGTGCTAGGAACGGATTCTTGGAATGTGACATTGAAAAAGCAAAAATGCTAAACAAATACTTCTGCTCTGTTTTCAGTAGAGAAAATCCTGGAGAAGGGCCATCTGTGTTTGACAAATATACAAATGGGAATGAAGTAGATATCACACCATTCACAAAAGATGATGTGTTAGAACAGCTTGCAAAACTGAAAGTGGACAAGTCTATGGGACCAGATGGGATACATCCCAGGATACTGAAAGAGCTCAGAGAGGTTCTTGCAGAGCCTTTAAAGGATGTTTTTAATAGATCCTTGGAGACAGGAGAAGTTCCACAGGACGGGAGAAGGGCTGATGTGGTACCTCTCCAGAAAAGTGGTAATAGGGAAGAAGTGTCAAACTAGAGGCCAGTAAGCCTTACCTCGGTGGCGGGGAAAGTAATGGAGACGCTCCTGAAAGAGCGAATAGTGGACTTCTTTGAAACCAACAGGTTGCATGATCCGAGACAACATGCTTTTACCAAAGGTTGATCTTGCCAAACAAATCTGATTGAGTTCTTTGACTGGGTGACCAGGCGTGTGATGGATGTGATCTACCTAGATATCAGCAAAGCCTTTGATACTGTTCCTCATAGGAGGCTTATCAATAAACTCAACAGCTTGGGGAGAAGCCAGAAGGATGCTGGGTTGCATACAGAGAGGAATTACCAGCAAAAAGAAAGAGGTACTAATGCCACTGTACAAGTCACTGGTGAGGCCTCACTTGGAATATTGTGTTCAGTTTTGGAGACCGTATTTTGCAAAGGATATAAAAAGGCTGGAAGCTGTTCAGAGGAAGATGACCAAAATGATTTGGAGCCTGCGTCAGAAGACATGAGAAGAGAATTGAAGACCTAAATATGTACACTCTTGAGGAGAGGAGGGACAGGGGAGATATGGTTCAGATATTTGCATTTACCATTTCATAATTTTTAGTTCATCATCAAAGCCTCTCCACAGTGATGAAAAATCTCTTAATAACCAAAGAGCTAATTCAATCTTACCCTGGTGGTAATAACTAACCACCAGTGCAAAATAATTTCATCTTCGCTGTTTCCCAGTCACAAAATTATTACTCTCCAATGTCCATTATAGTAAAGCTCTTTTTGCACTTAAAAACAAGACAACTTAACTCAGGTGAGTCCACGCTGTTGCACTGCCGATGGTTGCTAACTGTGAAGTCCTCACTCAGAGGGCATATAGTCTTCTAATCCACTTCTCACACAATGATCTTACCGGTCACAGAAAACATCATAATGCACACCACTGAATCATTCCGACCTAGCCATGGTTACAGATTTCATCAGGGAAATTCTGAAAAACAAAGGAGGAATTGAAGAGAACTGTACTTTTCAGGGATTTTAAATAAATCTTATAAATACCTCTTTAGCAATTACTCCTGAGAGCGCTCATAGTCTTCCAAGAGTGCTACGCATGCACTCCCTGCCCCTCTTTTGGAATAGAGACTGATCCAATCACATTTGAACAGACACCTTAATTGCTCGTATTAGGGTGCAAAAAAACAATGGTATTCATTGTTTGTATTTAGTCTTTAGGTTCTAAAGTGTACCACTTCAAAATGAATTCCTTCTTATGTCTGCATAATTGTTGTGTGATATTATAATTTTGAGTCTCCTTTAGTATCTCAATCACAAAACATTTTAATTGCTCAATACTATGTTGTTGTTCCTGCCAATGAGCCTTATCCTTAGAGCAGTGTAGGGCTGAAATATGTTCAATCCTACGTGTTTTAAACACAGCACATCCAGAAGTGAACTAACCATCCTTCAAACTGCATCCCCTTAGTAGCTGAATATTACTGCTAAATGGATAATTTCCAGGATTGTCTCTATCCCTTCTCAAACTGTTTCTTTATTGCTGTTGTTGTTAGGTGCCGTCAAGTCGGTGTCGACTCATAGCGACCCTCTGGATAGCTGTCCTAAACTGTATTCGGTCTTCAGACAGGTGGCTCATTGGTGATAGTGTAGCAGCAGAGCGCAGACAAACCAATGATACCAGGAGTCTGTTCAGAAGGTCCCACAATAGAGTGACATCTATAGCTGCTGTTATTGTATCAATCCATCTCATTGCTGGCCTTCCTGTTTTCTGTTGATCTTCAACCTTTACAAGCATGATGTCCTTCTCTAATGATCTGTCTCTTTGCATGATGTGTTCAAAGTATGAAAGTCAAAGTCTTGTCATCTTGTAGCAGCAGATAAGCATGCAATAAATAAATCCAGGAGTCTTTTCAAGGATCCAAGCCAGTTTAATGTGCACATGGCTCAAGCAATAAGCAATTTCAAAATGGCTGAGCAATGGCTTCTAGTAAAACAACAACTTTTATAGCTTTCTTGTCCATTCTAAGCATAGGCAAACTTTTCATTGGTCCCAGTACCCCTCTCACCCATCTATTGGTCCCGGTACTGATATGGCTACCCAATAGGGACTCTGGTCTGGGCCCAGCACCTGGTTGCCCCCCTTCTAGTCCCAATTACAATGGTCAGTGTCTCCAACTTGTTACTTCTCTCCTCCAAGGTCGCTGAGCTTGTTAAAACATATGGGAAGCAGAGGCACTGTGACCTTGCTCTCTGCAGAGTTAATTAATTCCATAGAAGCATAGCACACCTTATCAGTACCAATTAAACTTGTTTTTCTTTATTTTCTAAGTTTCGTTTCTGCTTAGCTATGTTCAGTTAAACTGAGTTAAGTTTCAATTCTATGGTGTCATCATTCAGGGGGTTTTCATTCCTCTGGACCTAACTACAGGCTTCAGTTACAGGTCAAGCTGCTCAGGCCTGTCTGCTTAGTTCAATTAGCATGGATCATAGGCCGTCGCCTACCACATTCCCCCCTTTGATTATTCTCACCCGCATGTTAATAAGGTGTGAGAATCAAATCACATAATACTAGGTAAAGGTATCACTCTGTGGTATAGGGTAGTAAGTTCACATAGCTAGCATCTTTGTAGCTGTCTTACGCTCTACAGTGTTATTAATAACTGAAGTTATCATTTGCAAGCAAAATGGCAAGAAACAAGGGAGCAACAGGCAGATAGTCAAAGTCCATAGTTTGGCAAGAGTGGGAAAAAAGAACTAAAGGATTAGAAGGTTCGGTTGCATCTTTGTTGTGCTGTCGTAAAGCTTCTGATTTAGACAGACCAGCTGTCCATCCTTCGTAGTAGATTGTGGTCCAGTCCGAACAAAAACACAAACTGTCAACAATGGGGTGGGCCAATACCCACTCACTAGTAGTATTATGTAAATCAGTCTGATTGTATAGGATAGAATAGTTCAGTTCTTGCGTCTCCCAGGGCCACTGATCTCCCATCTTAGTTCCTCCACAATAGAAACAGTCAGAAGTGTGGAGACTAGATGCTATTGCTCCAGTAAGTTCAAGAAACAAGTTCTGGTGGTGGTATGAGGAATTGCAACGGTGGCTTGCATAGCCTTGTAGAAAGTCAAGATCTAGAACAACTTTTGGATTGGAGAGTATACCAATGCAAGTATAGGAAGAATGATAAAACAAGGTCTGAGTGACCTTCGGTCCAGTTCATGTTGTACTTATACAGGCTGCCCAGGGAGATAAGGCAAAAGTCATTTCAAAGCACTCCAAGGCTGCTGCCAAAATAAAGCAATAATAATAATTCATAATGGGCATAGTCTCTGGAAAATTGGTGGAACTGTCGACTTCCACAACAGATAACAGATGTAGGGTTGATTGTAGATCCTCAAGCTTCTGCCGTACGTAGACCTACCAGCTTTTTGGCAGGAGTAGGGCTGTAGATTCCAAAGTATCACTGTCCTCTGGGATGTCTCAATTTCTTAAAATATCATAGCATAGTCTCTTAGGCTATTATTGCTTTCTTAGAGCAGTTCACTCTTTAGGAGATCAAAACAGTCTTTTCAGAGTATTTAAACACAGTCTCTTAGAAGATTCAATTTCTTAACACAACACAGTCTCTTTCTGATGATTGCAGGTTTTTTTTTTTCAGATGCGAGGCTTACCTTCAGATAAACAAACAGTCTTGAAATAGTGCAGTTTCTGAGGGACCAATAAGTCTTAGGTCCGTGGTTGTTGTTGTAGGGTGAGGTGCAATGGAGTCTCAGGATGCTGTACAGTAGTCCAGTGATCAGGTTCAAGAGCAGCTGCTGGCTTCACTTGATTATGATGGGTCCAAGGATCAAATTCTGCGACTTTTACTGCAGTTGGAGTTGACAGGATGACGACATAGGGTCCTCTCCAATGCAGGGCTAACAGTATCTTTCTCCACTCTTTGATCCACACCGAGACTCCAGGCTTGAAAGGATGCAGGGGTGCAGGCAAATTGATGAGTAATCGATTTTGTACTCAGGTATGAAGACTCCTGCAAAACAGAACTTAAAACCAATAGTTCATGTCTAATAATTTCAGATCCTATCTGTCTCATATCTCCTTTTATTTCCTATACAATAGGCAGGGGTTGCCCATACAGAATCTCAAAAAGGGAGACTCCTATAGACTTAGCAGGGGCTAAGTATATCCTAAGAAGGGCTATAGGAAGAACCTAGGGCCACTTCAGGTAAACCTCTTGGCAAAGTTTAGACAACTGAGATTTCAGGGTTCTATTCATACATTCTACTTTTCCTAAATTCTGAGATCTATAGGCAGTATGTATCTGTTAATATCAATATCTTGGGGCTATACTTAATGGACTTGCTTCCTAAGGTTATCCATCCTCATTCTTTGTACAGAGGCCCATATGCATGCAAGGTTGTAAGGGTATACTTGAAATCTGGGTACACATTTAGACAGGGCTCTTTTCCTATTGTTAGTGCTCTAGTGAGGACTATCAGTTCAGCTTTCTGTGGTGAAGTTTCTGGGGCCAGGGCTGAGGACTCAACTACCAAATCAGGGGTCATCACTGCATATCTAGCACAACAATGTCCATTGATGATGAAAATGCCTTCAGCCACAAAGAAAGTCTGTTCAGGGTTCTCCAGAGGGACATCAGTCAAATCCAGGTGGCTTGAGAATACAGTGTCCATAATTTCTAAACAGTCATGATCAGGGGATCAAGACTAACTGATAACATAGCAGGATGGAAAGCTTGACTGACCCTTCAGTTGTATCTGGGGTTTTCACACAACATACTCTAATATTTCAACATTCATAGATTTGTTAGCTAGTAATTTCCTTTGTATTTCATATTGGTTAGAACAGAGTGTGGTACAGTAACTTGAAGATCCTGTCTCAAAGGGATTTTTCTTTTAGTTTTTGCTTACTAGGAAGGCTGTAGCTGTAACAGCTTCTCAAATAAGGTCCAAGAGATTGAGTCAACACTCCCAGAACATTTCCTTGCGACTCATGAACATAGAGACTGCAAGGTTTTCTGGACATCGGGTAGACCCAGAACTGGTGATAACATCAGAGCGGTTTTCAAAGATCAAAAGACTGCATTCCTATTCAAGTCCCCATTCCAATGGAGACTTTTTCATTCCTTTGGTAGCTTGATACAATGTGATACAATGGTTTTGCTAGCAGCGCAAAATTGGGGATCCATATACAACAGTACCCTGTGGCACCCAAGAAGGCTCTCACTTGCCTCCTGGTGGTTGGAGTAGGAATACTGCATACAGCTGCTTTGCGTTCTGGTAAGGGTTCCAGGCGTCGAATTCCGCTGGACAACTGGAATCCTAGGTATTTAACTTGTTTGACATAATTATGCTTTGGCTCTTGAGACTTTGTATCCAGCCTCATTAAAAAGGTGCAAGAGTTCACTGGTGGCTGGTGGACATTCACTTTCTGAGTTGGTGGTTATGAGCAAGTTGTCCACATATTGAAGTAGAATTGTTTTCTTTTTTTTTTTTCTTGAGTTTCTGGATAACTTGTCAAATCTTTTGCTGAGTGAGGCGAGTTCTTGAATTCTTGAGGTAATCTTGTCCAGATGAGTTGGCCCCGCCTCCTTGTAGTGGGGTCTTGGGCTAAGCGTATACAGAAAAAGGCATCTTTTTAAGTCCAGAATGATGAAATGTATAGCTTCAGCAGAGATCAGTTCCAAGAGAATATAAGGATTTTGGTACCACTGGTTGTATAGTTTCAGCTGCATCATTCATTCTTTCTTAGATCCTGCACTGGGCGGTAATCACCTGTCCCAGGCTTCTTGACTGGCTTGAGGGTGACAATGGCAGGGGCTATGTTCTTCGCTAGGCCAGGTGGATTATCTTCTGCCCATCCTCCAGGTGGGGCTATGAGGTTGGTAAGTGTACAGCTTGTTGCTTTGGATGCAGGTGAATAGAACCGCCATTCTTCTTCTTGGGGACAGTTAACACCATCAGGCCAGCAGATTTTGAGTTTCATTTTTTTCTTCCTTCAACAGAGGATATCTGTGCTTGAAGCTTTGCAAGCAGGTCTCGGCCCAAAAATGGAATAGGGCATTCAGGCATATACAGGAACTGGTACATTATTATTATTATTTTTTTTTTTTCTAGTTCACACATGTGGTTCTGCAGAAAAGGCTTTGCGAGAAAAACACAGGGGCTACTGGCTTTAGTATTCTGCTCCTGTATCCCCCATAAAAGTCCATATATTGGTCCCCTATTTTTCAGACTGACTCCTGGGGACCCAGGGAAACTGGAGAGTCCGGTCTGGCCTAGTCTTCATCCATGCTGTAGCCCTCTCAGGCTGCCACTCACGCTATAGCTGCTCCACTCTCGTGCTGAAACACTGTGCTTGGTTTTATTCTGTCTATGATTCTACAATCAAGTACTCCCTCCTGGGGTGGAGTCAAGATACGGGCATTCACTTCTCTAATGTCCTTCTTTTTCTATAATGGGCGTACTCACACCCAGTTTTTCACTTCCTCTGTTCCTTCAATTAAGATAACCTCCTCACATCATTCAACTAAAATATCATTCACTTTCTCTGTTACATTTATTTTCACAATTCACACACCCTCTGATTAACTTTCATTTAACCATTATGCCCGCAAATTCATCCAGTTCTTTGCAATTTCCGTTCATTAGTTCAATCAAGTCCTAAAACTTCTCAGTGTATAATGCAGTTTTTTTTTCAGTTCTAAACAAGTCTGGTCAGCTGACTTTCACTTCTAGTCCAGAGGGGGTGGACATTCCCCTGTTGCAGAGGTGGCTAGCAAACTACTTGGGAATCTGTAGTCCCCCCCCCTCTCCTGGATTCTGTTTCTCCTAGCAATGCTCTATCCAGGAGGTTGATTTTTTTTTTTTTTTTTTAAGGATCCACTTCTCTGCTGTGGGCACATTAGTTCACGCCCACCGGGGGGGGGGGGGGGGTTTACATAATCGGTGGACGGGGCTCCATCCCCCCTTAAGCACTCTGAACTGAACTACTTACAGAGAGAGAGAGAGAGACGAGACAGGATATCTAGAAATTCTGGGGCAAAATCCTGATTGGGACAGAGACATTTCATAATCTTCAGTAAATCCCTTACTGAAATTCTTGATCATACTTGAAAAGACACTTATTATTTCTGTAAACATAGGGCAGGCAGGAGGAAACACTTAGATTGAGCACATACATCCATTATGCTTCTTATAGAGAGAACTATAGCTATCTGTCAGCATGTCTCTGCAAAAGAAATTATTTTTTTAGTTCAGGAAGCAAATATTTAAAAGACATTCCGGATATTTTTCATAAAATACAGTACACCTTTCCCTTTTTTTTTTAAATACAGAAAAGCTAACTGATTTGTTCATTAGTAACCAGCACAGAGGGGAAGCATGCATTCAAATGACTTATACTCATTCATAAAAAGATAAACTTTGTTTTTAAAACTTTTGGTTAAACAGAGCTAGTGAAACCAGAGAAAAAACTAATTATAAATTCATCACGCTTCGATTAAATGAAGAGACTTTTCAAATCGGGAGTCCCTTTTCATTCCTAGGAGAACAATTGAACTGTGCTCATAAAAAGAGACTTCTTATTCACATGGACAGAGATGCCAGGAAAAAAACAATTTAAATCAATGTTAAGTCGTGATCTAATTACTTTGTAGATCAAAGGAAAAACAAAAACAGTTCTTTATCATTTCCTATTTAAACTGTTTCAGTGCTTACTGAAAATTTGAACATACAGCCGACAGAAATTCCTCTCACTTGGTCCGCAACCCATAAGGGATTAATACAAACTTAATCCTTTTCAGGCTAAACCCAAAAACTATCGGGACCCACAATCCTGACTAAACATTCTTATTAAATGATAAATAAATGATATATATTACATAACCACAGCAGAAGGAACAAAAACATATTAAATAAAACAGGTACAATTTGCCTGAAATAAGCACAAACTACCAGCATTGAGGTTTAAGCCTGCACAAGATTAGAAAGACGACACTAGACATTCTTTCCTTCAGACACGCCCCCTGTCAGTTTTTCACACTGCAGTAGAAAAACTAACTGGGTCAGACCAGCTTTTTGATTTCTAAAAATGACTGTAGGTGTTTTGGGTCTTCATTCTGCTCTATTAATACAATTTCTTAATCAGTGAACTGTCACAAATTACTCAACAGAATAATCTCACATATATAACAAAAGGGAAACTCGCAGTTTCAACAGATAGCAAAAATCAAATACACAGGACGGACAATACACCAAACGCTTCATCCGTTTCGCGACCTAGACGCAGTCACCCGACTAGGAACTGCGCTAGTCCAGAGTCCACTCTGCTTGGTCCGTGCTGCCAGACCTCTCATTCACACTTCATTCACACAATCATGCTAGCAACGTATCTTAGAATGCATTCCTTTCTATCTATTCTGACTAGTCTTTTTCCCAATTACAAAAAGGATGAGGGTTTCACCCGGCGAATTCCCATGCGGGGTTACTCGGCCCTTCCTTGAGAGCTCTCTTACCAATTCCCAATATCTCGAGATTACAAATTCCAAGTTCCACTGGCAGTACTGCTCTTTCTATTTCTGTCTAGACATACCAAAAACCCAGTCCTGTCTGCTCTGACCAGGCTGAATCATGATTCTCTAAGTTTTCAAACTGCAGTTCTAACTCATCTGTCTAGACAGGTTTTCAAAACTATACTTACCAGATCTGGTTCCCAAGCTTCTGAGTTGGATCCTGGACTCCCCCGGGTCGGAAGTGTTAGCCAGCTGGACTCAGTGCCTGCCGAGGCCAGGCAGAACTCCCTCCGATACAAGAGGATCGGTGGGCCCAGGGAGATTCCCCTGCGTCGGATTGGCATGGTTCCAACTGGACCAAACCTCAAGGCGAATTACGTGGATTTATTCACTTGAACACTATCCACCACTCGCACTTCTCGGCCAACGCACCAAGAATGTAGCAGCAGATAAGCATGCAATAAATAAATCCAGGAGTCTTTTCAAGGATCCAAGCCAGTTTAATGTGCACATGGCTCAAGCAATAAGCAATTTCAAAATGGCTGAGCAATGGCTTCTAGTAAAACAACAACTTTTATAGCTTTCTTGTCCATTCTAAGCATAGGCAAACTTTTCATTGGTCCCAGTACCCCTCTCACTCATCTATTGGTCCCGGTACTGATATGGCTACCCAATAGGGACTCTGGTCTGGGCCCAGCACCTGGTTGCCCCCCTTCTAGTCCCAATTACAATGGTCAGTGTCTCCAACTTGTTACTTCTCTCCTCCAAGGTCGCTGAGCTTGTTAAAACATATGGGAAGCAGAGGCACTGTGACCTTGCTCTCTGCAGAGTTAATTAATTCCATAGAAGCATAGCACACCTTATCAGTACCAATTAAACTTGTTTTTTCTTTATTTTCTAAGTTTCGTTTCTGCTTAGCTATGTTCAGTTAAACTGAGTTAAGTTTCAATTCTATGGTGTCATCATTCAGGGGGGTTTTCATTCCTCTGGGCCTAACTACAGGCTTCAGTTACAGGTCAAGCTGCTCAGGCCTGTCTGCTTAGTTCAATTAGCATGGATCATAGGCCGTCGCCTACCACAATCTCAGCTTCTAAAGAAAACTTTGGTTTGATCTCTTCTGGTACTGACTGGTTTGTTCTTCGAGCAGTCCATGATCTAAACAGTATTCTTCGCCAGCACTATAATTCAAAGCCATTGATTTTCTTCCTATCTGTCTTTTTCACTGTCCAATTTTTGCATCCATAAGATGTTATTGAAAATACCATAGCTTGGACAAGTTGAATATTTGTATGGAGAGAGACATCTCTGCTCTTGAGAATCTTGTCTAGGTCCTTCATAACCATTCTGCACAGAGCAGTGCATCATTTGATTTCTTGACTACTTGTCTTTTCTTTATTGATCCAAACAGGCTAAAGTTGTCCACTATTTCAATTTCTTCTCCATCAGCAATGAAGTTATTGATTTTGCCAGTTGTCAGGATCTTTGTCTTCTTTATGCTAAGGTGCAGGCCCTTTTTACTACTACTACTAAGCATTTATAAAGCGCTACCAGATGCATGCAGCGCTGTACAATGAAAACATACAAGAGACAGTCCCTGCTCAAAAGAGCTTACAATCTAAAAAAGACAAAGCAAGAAAAGCAGAAGAATAAGAACAGCAAAATCAAGAGCCAAAGGCACAGGCGAAAAGATGAGCTGTTAACTTAAGTTTGAAGAGGGACAAAGAAGATGCCTGGCATAAAGACAAAGGAAGTTTATTCCAAGTGTAAGGTGCAGCAAGGTGAAATGAGCGGAATCTGGAGTTGTCAATAGAGGAGAAGGGCATAGCAAGAAGCAACTGGGTAGAAGAACGGACTATGTTACTTGATTTGAGAAGCAAATGTTTCAGAACATCTTCATATTCAGCTAGTATTGTGGTGTCATCAGCATAGTGAAGGTTGTTGATGAGCCTTCCACCAATCTTCACCCTTCAGTTGTCTCCATACAGTTCTGCTTCTCTGATGATTTGTTTCTCCTTGTTTTATTCAAACGGTTGCTTCTTAATCAATATAAAGGATGTGTAAGAAAACTCTCAGGTGTTCTGGTATGCCAATGCTTCTTAATGTAGTCCAGTGTTTCTCATGGTTTACACAGTCAGAATCCTTTCTGTAGTCAATAAAACCCAAATAAATATCCTTTTGGTATTCTTTTGTCTTTTCAAGGAGCCATCTCACATCCACAATGATGTCTCTCATTCCTCGCCCTTTCCTGAACCCTGTTTGTACTTCAGGCAGTTCTCATTCTAGGTATGCTTGCAGTCTCTGCTGAAGGATCTTGAGTAGAATCTTGCTGGCATGTGAGATCAGAGTGATTGTGCGATAATTTCCACAGTCTGCTGAATCACCTTTCTTCAGTATTGGTATAAGCACAGATCTTTTCCAGTCAGTTGGCCATGATATTGTCTTCCAAATTTCCTGGCAGAGACTTGAAATTATGGCAACAGCTGCATCCAATTGCTGTGACACTTCAATGGGCATGTCATCAATACCCAGTGCTTTATTCTTTGATAATGCCTTCAATGCTACTTCAACCTCTTCTTTCATCATCAATGGTTCTTAATAATAAGGTACAGGTTGAAATGGCTGTTGGTCCACTTGACTCCATATATTCTTTCCACCTTTTCTTGATCTTCTCAGCATCATTCAACATGGATCCTTGAGCATCTTGTAGCATTCCAATTTGAGGCTGGACTTTTCTCTTTAACTCTTGTAATTGTAGGAAGGATCATCTTGTTCTTCCTCTAATGGTTTCTGATTCTATTTCTTTGCATGCATCATTGTAATACTTCTTGTCGCGTCTTCCTGCATGTTGGAAATCTCTGTTTAGTTCTCTGATTGCCTCTTTTTCTCTTCTGGCTTTAGTTTCTCTTCATTTCCGGGCAATTTCTTCGGTCATCCATTTTGACAATTTTTGCTTTTTCACTTGTTGTAGAGACTTTTTATTTTCTTTGAGTACAACTTTCTTGATGTTATCCCATAACTCTTCTGGTGCTTTGTCATTTGTATCCAAAGCAACAAATCAATTATGCAAGCAGTCTTTAAATTCTGGTGATATATTCTCAAGGTCATATTTTGCTACATTAATGAGTGGCTTGCTCTTTTTTCCACTTTAGCTTGAATTAGCATACTATTAGTTAGTGATGTGTACCGCAGTCAGCTCCAGGTTTTGTCTTTGTTGATGTTAAGGAACTTTCCCAGTGTTGACTTCCACAGATGTAATCAATTTGATTTTTGTACAATCTATTGGGTAGTCCATGTGTACAGTTGCTGCTTGTGTTGCTGGAAGAATGTGTTTGAGATGAATAGATCATTGGTCTTACAGAATTCTGTCAGTCTTTCTCCAGCTTTATTTCTGTTGACAAATCCATATTTTCCAAACACTTTGGGGGTTATTCTGTCCACTGAATAGTGGGGATGTCCATCTCTGCTATTCGTAGGCCTTCCCGCCAGTGTCTAACTTCCCCGCCAGCGGAGGGGGTGGATCAGGGGCGGTGCTGGGGCGGGCAGTAGGCGGTCACCAGCCCCGGACTTACAGGGCCGATTCCAATGTCGGCCCTGCACGTCCAGGGCTGGCGACTTACACGAGCAACTTATTCCACCTTGGAGGTGGAATATGTTCCCTTAGTCATCAGAGGATTGTGGGCCCAAGGCATGGATGGGGCAAGGGGAGGATGAGGACATTCCCCGCAGCCTGACCCTGGCCTTAGGAGGTCAGATCAGGGGTCAGCCTGCAGGGAATTCACTTTTAAAGCTGGGGCCAGGGATCGTGGCTCTTCAATGAAGCCACAGTGCCATGGCAACCGGACGCCATGGCACCATAGCTCCATTGACAAGCACTGACTGAGTTAGCTGAGGAAGGCCTGTACATACAGGCCGGACAGAATCAGGATCCCGGCGTGCATGTAGAAGCCTGTTCATGATTCCGATTCCGCAGGGATAGATGTGCCCCACGGGATCATGAGAACATGAGAAATGCCATAATGGGTCAGACCAAGGTCCATCAAGCCCAGTATCCTGTTTCCAACAGTGGCCAATAGAAACATAGAAACATGACGGCAGAAAAAGACCACATTGCCTATCTAGTCTGCCCTTACATTTCAACCACTACAACAGTCCCCTTTTTTCCTTTAGAGATCCTCTGTGTTTGTCCTATTTATTTATTTTTTATTTTATTTAATACACACTTATATACCGCTGCTTCCAGCGATCAGCAGCGGTTCAATTCTTCTTTTGGTGGTGTCAAATCAGGACTGGGAGGGGAGAGTAAATACATGGGTCTGAGGGGAGGTCACAGCACACAGGGTTAGTGTCATGGGGGAATGAACTATACATATTTACATTTATACTTATGCTTTTTTGACTTAGATACTGTCCTCAGCTCTACCACTTCCACTGGGAGACTATTCCACGTATTTGCCACTCTTTCCATAATGAAATATTTCCGCACATTACTTCTGAGTCTATCCCCTTTCACTCTCATCCTACGTCTCCTTGTAGCAGAGCTTGCTTTCAAGCGAAAGAGGCTCTCATAAGAACATAAGATATGCCATACTGGGTCAGAACAAGGTCCATCAAGCCAAGTATCATGTTTCCAACAGTGGCCAATCTAGGTTATAAGTACCTAGCAGTTCCCCCAAAAGACACAGGTTCCACAGTGCTTGTATTGGGCCAAGCAGTGTTATCCCGAGTCCCTTTCAATAATGAGGACAGTAACTGAATTCAAAAAAGCATGGGACAAACACAGAGGATCTCTAAAGGAAAAAAGGGGACTGTTGTAGTTGTTGATATGGAAGGACAGTCTAGATGGGCCATGTGGTCTTTTTCTGTCATCATTTTTCTATGTTTCTAAGCTGTGTACTCCATTACAGCTCAGTTTAAGGGGCTATGGATAGGCCATTATTTCCACATATACAAATGAACTAACTTGGCAACCACAATTCTGTTCTGCTCTGAAATACTGTGTTTGTTTATTTTCAAGGTCTTCTTAGCTGTTTTGCAAATCAATGGCAACTTGCTCTAGCATCTTCCCTTTCTTTTTAAAATCTTCCTGTAGAGGTTGATTTGTTTACCTATATTGATTTAATTTTTGTAGAATTCTCTCTTGGAGTTCTTTAATTGCTTCTCTAAGATTTGTTAGAGAATTTGAGATGCCTCCTCTGATTAGTATAAACTCATTCATAAAGCAGCCCTATCAGAGGCAATGAATTAGTTTTCAAGCACGTGTGAAAGTTTCAACTTTCCTGTGCATAAATTTACTTTTTGTTTAAGCAGGCTTCTCTGACAAATTTTGCAAGGATAGCTATATATACATAGTTTTAACTCCATATCAGGAAGAACATATCACAGCAATTATTTTTCCTAGAGGAGGTCAGAAGTAAATAGAACTCCTGCCAGATTGATGAATGAAAGAAAGAAAGGCAGTAGGGCAAGGGAACTTAATTCTTTCAGTATTTTATGAGAATGCTACAGTCAGGATGTGTGATTGTTTCCTTCAGTTCTCAGAAATTCTGAGAGCTTAATACTTTATGAGGGGAATTTTATAAAGCTTTCACTTCATATAAAAAAAGTTTTACATGCAGAAAAGAGTTTTGATAAAGCTGCATGAAAAAAGTAGATGTGTGGAAAGAGTTCACCTATTTCTACGTGCTCAGAGCACAGGCCTTTCAGGGGATATGGTTTAGGCAAAATGGAGGAGCACAACAGACAAACGAGGTGCTGTCAGAAAGTTCCTGAACTCACTGGACACTCACTACACGGGAACGTAACACTGTATAGCAGTGCGCCACCTTGTGGGACTATCTGGCAGCCTTGCGAGTCAGTGTGCTAAGAGGCACGGTGCTGAGTGGACATAGGACCGCACTGTGCTTATTTGTTAACCTGTGTTTCACGACTTTCTCACCGCTGAAAATGATTGAGAAACTCAAGCAACTTGTGTGCA
Organism: Ichthyophis bannanicus; assembly: GCA_033557465.1. Lineage (NCBI taxonomy): Eukaryota > Metazoa > Chordata > Amphibia > Gymnophiona > Ichthyophiidae > Ichthyophis > Ichthyophis bannanicus. The sequence goes on from CM066033.1 coordinate 531,238,496, forward strand.
TCAAATTCTGTGTTAAAATTGGTGAAAACACATCAGAAACACAGCGATTGCTAACATAACCACATAAGACATGCCATACTGGGTCAGACCATCAAGCCCAGTATCCTGTTTCCAACAGTGGCCAAGCTAGGTCACAAGTACCTAGCAGTTTCCAGAAAAGACACAGTTCCACAATGTTTGTATGGGGGCAAGCAGTGGATTTCCCAGATCCCCTTTAATAATGGTTTATGGGCCTTTCCTCCAGGAACTTGTCCAAACCTTTTTTAAACCCAGCTACACTAACAGCTTTTACTACATCCTCCGGTAATGAATTTGAGAGTTTGATTACATTTTGAGTGAAAAAATATTTTCTCTTATTAGTTTTAAATAGGTTACACTGTAGCTTCATTGCATGTCCCCTAGTCTATCTATATTCTGATGGCGTAAAAAATCGATCAACTTTTACCCGTTCCACTCCATCCATTAATTTATAGACCTCTGTCATATCTCCCTTCAGCCGTTTCTTTTCCAGATTGAAGAGCCCTAACCTTTCTAGTCTCTCCTCATAGGGGTATCTTTCCCTCCACTTTACCATTTTGGTAGCTCTTCTCTGTACCTTTTCTTATAACGCTATATGCTTTTTAAGATACAGCGACCAGAATTGCACACAATATTCAAGGTGCAGTCGTACAATGGAACGATACAGAGGCATTATAATATCCTTTGTTTTATTCTCCATTCCTTTCCTTATGATTCCTAGCATTCTATTTGCTTTCTTGGCCATCGCTGCACATTGGACGGAGGGTTTCAACATGTTATCCGCAATGATACCTAAATCTTTTTTCTGGGTGGTGGTTCCTAATGTGGAATTGTGTAACCATAGATGGGTTGTTCATTCCTAGGTGCATAACTTTGCACTTCTCCACATTAAATTTCATCTGACATTTGAACATCCAGTCATCCAATTTATCAAGGGCTTCTTGCAATTTTTCACAATCCTCTTGGGTTTTAACAGCTTTGAATAATTTTGTGTCATCTGCAAATTTGATTACCTTATTTATTATTCCCATTTCCAGATCACTTATGAATGTTAAAAAGCATTGGACCCAGCACAAATCCCTTGGGTACTCCACTATTCACTTTTCTCCTTTGGGAAAATTGGCCATTAGCCCTACCCTCTGCTTTCTATCTTTAACCAGTTCCTGATCCACAATAGTACACTGCCTCCTATATCATGACGTTTTAATTTCATCAAGAGTCTCTCATGAGAGACCTTGTCAAAGGCTTTCTGAAAATCAAGATAGACTATATCAACCAAATCACCTTTGTCTACCTGTTTATTCATACCTTCAAAAAAACATAAGAGATTAGTAAGACAAGACCTTCCTTGGCTAAAGCCATGTTGGCTGTCTCCCATTAAGCCATGACTATCTGCATGTTCAGTAATTTTGTTCTTTATAAAGGTTGATTCCATTTTTCCTGGTACTGATGTCAGGCTCACCGGTCTGTAATTTCCCAGATTACCCTGGAACTCTTTTTAAAAATTGGCTTTACATTGGCCATCCTCCAATCTTCAGGTATTAGAGATGATTTTAATGATAGTTCACAGATTGCTAATAGTAGGTCAGCAATCTCATATTTCAGTTCTTTCAACAGCCTTGGATGTGTACCATCTGGTCCAGGTGATTTGCTACTCTTCAGTTTATCAAATAGCTGTAATACATCTTCCCAATGTATCAATATTTCTTTCACTTCTTCTGCTGCATCACCTTTAAATATCATTTCAGTCATGGGTAACATCCCTTCATTTTCGTCAGTAAAGACTGAAGCAAAGAATTCATTCAGTCTCTCCACTATGGCCTTGTACCCTCTTAGTGCCCCTTTTACGCCTCTATCATCTAATGGTCCAACTGACTCTGTCACAGGTTTTTTGCTACGAATGTACTTGAAAAAGTGTTTATTATTAATTTTTGCTTCCACAGCAAGCTTCTTCTCAAATTATCTGCTTGCCTGCCTTATAAATGTCTTGCATCTAATTTGCCAGTTCTTATGTTGTTTCCAGTTTTCGTCATTTGGCTCTTTTTTCCATTTCCTGAAAGATTCTTTTTTGGCAACAACAGCCTCTATGACCTCATTTTAAAACCAAACTGTCAGTTTTTAGGACTTCCTTCCAGTTTTCTTAAAACATGGAATACAGCTGATCTGGGCTTCCAAGATAGTATTTTTAAACAACACCCATGCTTGATGTAAATCTTTAACCTCTGCAACTGCTTCTATTTTCCTCATTTTATCATAGTCTCCCTTTTGAAAGGTAAAAGGTAGTGCTGTGGATTTCCTTGCTTTCCTTCTTCCATTTATTAAATCAAATGTGATCATGCTATGATCACTGTTCATAACATGAGCAGTGCCCCAACACCCTTGTCTCTTGCACCAAATCTTGTGTTCCATAAGGGCTAGGTCGAAATGGCTCTCTCTCTGGTCAGTTCATGAACTGGCTGCTCCAAGAAACAGTCATTTATTTCATCTAGAAACTTTACTCCCTAGCATGTCCTGCCATGATACTGACCCAGTCGATACCGGGGTAATTGAAATCACCCATTATTATTATTATGCTGTAACTTTTGTTAGCTTCCCTGATTTCTTTGAGCATTTCATCATCCGTTTGTTCATTCTGGCCAGGCGGTCGATAGTACACCGCCACCGCCATCACCTTCCCCTTCCCCTTTTTACATGGAGTTTCAATCCATAGAAATTCTACAGTGCATTTTGTTTCCTGCAAAACTTTAATCCTTTGTGACTCAATTCCCTCTCTAACAGAGTGCAACCCCTCCACCAATTTGATCTGCTCTATCATTATGATATAGCTTGTACCCAAGTATCACAGTGTCCCACCAGTTGTTCTCCTTTTACCAGGTCTCTGAGATACCAATCATATCTAACCTCTCATTTAGTGCTATATATTCTAACTCTCCCATCTTATTTTTTAGACTTCTAGCATTTGCATACTAGCATTTTAGAGGCTGTATTTTATTCATATTCATCTGTTTATTGGTAGGCATGGGTAATTTGGAATCTTTAAGCTGTCTGCTCTGTACTTAAGGAAATTTGAGTTACTTTTGTCTTTATTGGAACCTTCTTGTCGATATGCTCTAACTTTGGTCTTTTGCTAGTATCATTCAAGGATACATTGTTGCGAACCGTGCGCTCTTGGCTTCAGCAGGCATTTGAACGTGCTTTAAACAAAACACAAATCTGTGAGTAGCATGGACGTTTCAAATGAAGCCAAGAAATGCTTGATGACAGTGAATTTTCAGGACAGCCTCCAACAAGCAGAACCCGCAAAAATGTTGAGACAGTTCACAAATTAATTCATGCAGATCATTGGAGAACCATTCCAGACATTGCTGAAACACTTGGAATCAGTTATGTCTCAGTTCAGGCGATTCTGAAGACTTGAACATGTGTCAAATTGCTACCAAATTCGTGCTGCGCCTCCTGGCAGCTGATTAAAAGGAACAACAAATGAAGATCTTCCATCAAAGTGCAGCAGTTTTTGTCCATTCCAACATGGTTGCCATCCCTCATCCTCCCTATTCTTCTGACTTGGCCATCTGTGACCTTTTTCCTCTTCCCTGGAATGAAAATGAAGCCCAAAGGGTGCAGATTTGACACCACTGCAAAGATTCAGGAAGAGACAAGGACTGTGCTGAAGAGTCTGAAGAAAGATGACTTTCAGAAGTCGTTCCAACAATGGCATGACCGCTGGCACCACTGCATCAACTCCCAAAGGGACTACTTTGAAGGGGATGGTGGCCACTAAAATCTCAAGTTAATGTATAATTTTTTTATGGGGTCAGTTTGGGAACATTTTGATAGCACCTCATATGTATTTCATACAATATGTGGATAAACATTCAGAAATAGCTTTGTAAAGGCTTTTTCACATATACATGCTAGTATACATGCATAAAATGCAGCTTATAAAATTATTTCTGTGTGCTGAAGACGGGGACGTTAGGACTCAATTCTGGTCAGAGGGAATGAGCCAGAAATGGGCCTGAGGACAACCCAGCATGCTTCTCCAGCCTGTGGGGATGTCCTTCCCACAGGCACCCCAGACTGCTGCGGCTCCAGACCCCAAGATCCCTGCCGCCTGACCCATGGCTGGGCTCCTGCAGCCTGGATCGGGCAGTGGGGACCTCCCCCCCCGCACCCAGCCCCGGTCCCAATGGTGGCTACCGTACCCCAATTTACCAAAAAAACCTACTTATACCACCTCTGAGGTGATATAAGCAGTACGGCCTAGCAGGCCTGGCAGCATGTACAAGGTCGTGACCTGAATCGGCCCTGTATGTGCTGCTGGATGGCCTGAGCCCAATCCTGCTCTCTCCCGCCCCCCATTGGCTCTCCCCATATTGAAGCACAGGACATATAGGGAAAGCCGGTGGGGGAATAGGGTTTAGGCGCATTGTGGGGCTGCATATCCTGGTGGGATATACAGCCCCACAACCCATGCTATTGAATGAGAGCCATGGTGACAGGAATGTATGCACTTGTATGTGACTCAGATGTAGACATGTTTGGGATAGATTTTGGACTGAGCTTGGTTTTAGTTTAGTTTATTCAACATTTGATAGACCATTTTGTAGCCCAAAGGATGTTTCAAAACGGTTTACAATATAAAAATCATGAAAAGAAAAAAACATACAATGTCATATAAACAGAAGAAAATTTAAAAAAAAACCTGTATAAACACTCAGCATGCCAGCAATTAACAAGTTTCTTAATTACTCTAATCATCTGAAGGACCGAAAGACTGTGTAAAAAAATATGTGGGAGGAGTCACAGTTTATACATCTTTATAAAATATGCACATCGTAATATGTATGCGACTTTGTTATAGCTATGTTTTCTGCCCCATGGCAACACTTAGAGGCCCTTTTACTAAAATGCACTATGTAGTTAATGTACAATTTGGCACACATTAACTGCAGGAGTGCCTCTGTGTAACAGTTGTCACTGAGACATGATAGTTAATGCATGCCAATTTTTGCATTAACTGCCAGTCGCACATTAGGATGCCAAATGGGTAGGTTTGGGGCAGGGAGTGGACGTGGTGAGCAGATTGTATATTGCGCGCTGTCAATGTTGCCATTAGCATGGGTTCACCTAACACCACCTCAATAGGTGGAAGTAAGTGCATCTGCAGTAATAGCGTCATGCATCCACAATTAACTGTCAGGAACATCTTGTCACATCCTCGACACCGCAGAGTCTTTGCACATAATGCATTTAGATTTCATGCTAAATGCATTTTAAGTGCAAAAACATAATACACTTTAGTAAAAGGGCCCCTTAATGGTTGTCAACACTCATTAATGCAAGTCAATCTTTAGGAAACATGCTCCATAGGTGCCTATGTATCTTTTATAAACAGAATCAAAATAGGCACCCACATTTGCACCTCCCCCTCCACTTTGGCAACCTCATCAAGGGCAATTTTCATAAAGGGGTCTAATTAAAGTGTTTTTTAAGGTGCTTACTTGTCTTTAGAAAATATCAGCATAAATGTCTGGACACATGCCTACATTGCAGGTGCAGATATTAGCATACGTCCTAGAGCTGATGTAAATGTCCGCCCCTATAGTTTTCTAGTTTGTGCAAACATTATAGTATTTTATAGTAACATAATAACATAGTATATGATGGCAGATAAAGATCAGTATAGGCCATGTAGTCTGTCCAGCAAGGGGCAAGAGTAGGTGCACCTGCCAGTCCATGCAGGTCACCCCTCTCTATGTCTTTGTTTAGGAGTGTACCCACCGCCCCGTGTAGGTCACCCCTATTTGTTGAGATATAAAAGATAGTTATGTTTATTTTGTTGCTGTAAATGGATCCACTATGTCTGTCCCATGCCATTTTGAATTCTGTCACTGTATTTGCCCCCACCACTTCCATCGGGAGGGCATTCCAAGCATCCACCACCCTTTCAGTGAAAAAGTATTTCCTGACATTACCTTTCAGTTTACTCCCTTGCAGCTTCATGTTATGCCCTTTAGTTTACAGCTCCCCTGTATTTGGAAGAGGTTTGTTTGTTCATTAATACTCTTTTAAATATTTAATGGTCTGAATCATACCTCATTCATAAGGTCATCTACCAGGAATCTGCCCCCTGCCTTCACTCACTTCTAACAAAGCCTACCAGCCTTAGATCCCATAGATCTAACTCATCAAACCTCCTATACATCCCATCCCAAAAATTAAAAAGCACGCAAACCATATGCAACCATACATTCTCCCTCTATGCCCCTAAGGATTGGAATGACCTCCCACCTGACCTTAGGAATTGCCCTGATCATACAGAATTTTGCAAAAAACTAAAAACCTTCCTTTTCTAGGAATATTTTAGTACCACCCCCTATACCTCCACCCAACCTTGCATCACCTAGACTACCTACACTCAGTTCCCCCCCCCCCCACCCAGTATACTGTACATAGTTGCCATTTTTGGCCGTTAGCCAACTGTTAAGATTTTGTTCAAATGTTCTTTGTAAAATAGATGCATCTGCAATGTTATGTTGAGTTCTCTGTAAACCGTCTTGAAGTGTAGAAAGACGGTATATAAAAAAACTTTAAATAAATAAATATCCCCCCTGTCTCTTCTCTCCTCCAAAGTGTGCATATTTAGGTCTTCAAGCCTCTTCTCATAAGTCTTCTGACGCAGACCCAAATCATTTTGGTCGCCTTCCCAAGGTGGTGAATTGAATTAGAAATTGGTTGACTGACAGATGACAGATGGTAACCGGAACTCACTCGGACTGACAGATGACAGATGGTAAACGGAACTCATTCAGATGAAAGGAAGGTGATTACTGGTGTGTCCCAGGGATCAGTCTTGGGGCTGGTACTGTTCAATGTATTTGTGAGTGATATTGCTGAAGGACTGAATGGAAAATTTGGTCTTTTGCAGATAAAATGAAAATTTGCAACAGAGTGGACTCCCCTGAGGGAGTGGAGAACATGAGGAATGATCTACAAAAGCTGGAAGAATGGTCTAATGCTTGGCAGTTAAGATTTAATATGAAGAAGTACAGTGTCATGCACTTAGGATGCAGAAATCTAAGGGAACTGTATGAGATAGGGGGCATTAGGTTGGTGTGCACAGACCAGGAGAATGACCTTGGAGTGATTGTTTCTGAGGATCTCAAGGTGGCAAAACAGTGTGACAAGGTGGTGTCAAAAGCCAGAAGGATGCTGGGTTGCATACAGAGAGGAATTACCAGCAGAAAGGAGGAGGTACTAACTCCACTGTACAAGTCGCTGGTGAGGTCTCACTTGGAATATTGTGTTCAGTTTTGAAGACCATATCTCACAAAAGATATAAAAAAACTGGAAATGGTTCAGAGGAAGGCGATCAAAATGATTTGGAACCTGCGCCAGAAGATCTAAGGGGTGGAGGCAAATACAGTGACAGAAATCAAAAGGGCATCAACATACAGCGGGAGATATTATTCAACAGACATACATGTAGGAAAAACCGGCAGGGCATGTGTAAATGTTGGCATTTGTACTTGTATCCTGATGATTTTGCAAACATAGATGTGCAACCACTCCTAACCAATCACAGAGGACTCCTTCTTTACCTTATTTCAATTTGAAGGAGGAAATAAACATTGGGGGATTAAGGGCTGGCCAAAACAAGCACTTTTCAGAAACCTATTCATGCCAGGGAGCAGGTTTAAATCAATTTCCGTCTTCTATGTGCATCCCTTATATGAAATCTTTATCTTTATCTTTATTTTATTCATATTTGATAAACCGCTATTGTAAGAACATTAAGCGGTGTACAATAAAAAGGATGGATTTAACACTGCAAACCAAGAAAAGGAACGCCAATAATAAACAGGAAAGGAGGAGGCAAGAACAGAACAGTAATACCACACTAATACCAAATCATAGACAGACATAGTCCAGCCATGTAACATTGACAAGCAAAACAAGGGACAGACAGGAGACAAGCTGAGGGACAGAAACAAAAAGACAAAAAACAGGATGATCAGGGAGGGGCCTCAGGGGGAAGGTCATAGGCTTTCTGGAATAGATGGGTCTTAAGTAACGACTTAAACTGGGGGTAGGAGGGTTCTAGCCGGAGGGGAATTGGTAACATGTTCCAAAGGAGGGGTCCAAGAAAGAAAAAAGCAGAATGGCGAGTCTGTTCTAAGTGGGCCTGAGATGGTGAGGGAAGTGATAAGCGGTTGGCATGAATTGAGCGGAGTTGGCGGTAAGGGGAATGCAGAGAAATGCAGTTTGCTAAGTAGAGAGGATTTCCGGTATGGATGGCTCGATGAATCAGAATCAGAAATTTATAATGGAAGCGAAAGCGAAGGGGCAACCAATGTAAACCGGATGAGAATGGGAGTAATATGATCAAATCGACTGGAGAAAGTAACTAGGCGTGCTGCTGTATTTTGAATCCGCTGTAGTCTTTGGAGCTGATACTTAGGGAGGTTAGCCAGAAAAACATTACAATAGTCCAACCTACTGACAACTAGTGCAAGGACGAGGGTAACCAGTGAGCTAGGAGGTAGCACTGACCGAACGGCTCGAATTTGCCGTAGGGCAGTGAAGGAGCGGCGAGAGAGTGATTTGATATGTTCCTGAAAGGAGAGAGATGGATCCAAAAGAACGCCCAAATAAGGGAAGGAAGACGTTAAAGGGATAGCAGTTGGGCCGATGGAGGGAACCAGGGTGGGGCATGTACCATTTAGTGACACCCACATTGCTGAGGACTTAGCAGGATTAAGGTGGAGAAAATTTTAAGACAGCCAGGAAGCAACGTGAGTAACGCAGAGACTAAGCTGGGAGATATCAGGAGATAGTGGTGACGTGTGGAAAAGGAGGACAATGTCGTCCGCGTAGATGTACGATGACACGGGATATTGCTGCATAATTAACGGTAGTGGAGAGAGGAAGATGTTAAATAGTAAGGGGGAAAGGACAGAACCCTGTGGAACACCACAAGTGAGGGGAAGAACAGTGGAGGACTGCCCGTTGACATGAACAGAAAAGGAATGGGTGGAGAGGAAAGAGCGAAACCAGTGCCAGACAGAACCTCGGAGACCTATGTCCGATAACCGTGACAGAAGGGTACGATGGTCAATGAGGTCAAAGGCTGCTGACAGGTCAAGGGACACCAGGAGGGTAACATCACCATGGTCGTGGGCGACATGCAATTCGTTCAACAAGGCAAGAAGGACAGTTTCAGTACTATGGCCGCTTCGAAAGCCTGCTTGGCGCGGGTGAAGAGAATGCGTGGCTTCAACATGTGAGTTCAGCTGATCAAATGCACAGCGTTCGAGGAGTTTGGCAATGAATGGAAGGTTTGACACGGGGCGCCAGTGTGAGAGGACAGAAGGATCTAAGGAAGGTTGCTTCAGAAGGGGGCGGAGGACTGCAGACTTCCAAGACATTGGGAAATGGCCTGAGGAGAGACTGGAGTTAATGATGGTGGTGATGAACGGGACCAGTTGCAAAGAAGGCTCAGAGAGCCATCGGGAGGGGATGGGGTCCAAAACACAAGTGGTCCGCCGAGACCGGGATAAGGATGTCAGTACCTCTGCTGAAAGAACAGGGCGGAAGGATGACCAAGTGTGGGCAAAGACCTGATCACCTGAAGTGGAGACAGGAGAGGAGGGCAAAACCATGGAAGAGGGCGAAAGAGGGGGGGGAGGGATAGGTGCAGAAAAAGAAGAACGTAAGGTCAGCACCTTATCAGAGAAATAGGTAGCAAGTGCCTGGGGATCTGGGGCATTAATAATAACTCGAGAATCCTGGGAGCTAGTGGATGATAGTTTCCGAAGGCAGGATACATGTTTAACTTTTTGTTCTTCACAGACCATGCCACCTGAATGCCCCAAATATAACTTAGATGTGGCCAGGGAATACATATGTAAATTGTGGTCTTTCTAAAATTGCATTTTGCACATGGATGTGGCTTACATGCATCCATGTGCAAACGCGAATAAGACTTCTAAAAGCACTCCCTTTGCTTGTGGACTTTGCGCTAGTGCTCAAAGTGAAAGTATACACTTACTTTCACTTGGAGAATGTCTGCAGGTACATCAAATGAATGGTCCCTTGCACCTGTAGGTAGAACCTTTGCTTGCAAACTGTTCATCCATTTGAAAACAGAGTCTGCATGCATACTTTTCCTTCACCACCAAAAAACATGCTCCCAGGAACTTTACTGAAAGTATGCACCTTGTGGTGGGCAATACTCAGACAGCTGATGCACACTAGTAGATCATCTTTTATCTGCAGGAGTTGCTTTAAAAATTGCCCTATCATGCTTGGCAACTTCCAGAATTGTGACACTCATCAGCATTCCCTCATTAATTATCCTAGATCAATTTTTGGAAACTATTTCACTCTGTTGAAATCCATATGTCATTTTTTTTTTACAGCAAAGGCATTTTTGATTACCTTCTCCAAATTCAATCTGCTGTGAGTTTGCTATCTCTGCACACCAAAGACTGAAATTGCAGTAAGAAGTTGATTTAATATCAGCTCACAGCTCTCGACGCTTCCACAGGTTCCTCCCAGCATTCTGGTTAACTATTTCTTCATGGAATCACACATTCATTTAGGCAATACAATTCTGTTACAAAGATACCCATCATAATTCTCTCTGAAAAAAGGGTTAAATATTATTATTATCCAGAGCTTTGCTGTTCAAAAAACGTTCCTGTTTCCCTTTGATCACAGCGGGAACATAACAGTACTTGCTTTCAGACTTATCGCAAGTTCTAGCCACACTATGGGGCCTGTTTCCCAAAGTGTGATAAATGTTTAGGGTTGCCACACATTAGCTGCAAAAATGAATGCAGACTAAGTGCAAAGACTACAGTAAATGTCGGGGATAGAACTGGTCCCAGCTTTGGTTCAAGGTATTGGTGCCCTAGGAAAACCTTAAGATTACCACCTCCCCGCCTGTCAGAATCTATTGATTACATAGAAACATGATGACAGAAAAAGACCACATGGCCTATCTAGTCTGTCCTTCCATATCAACCACTACAACAGTCCCCTTTTTACCTTTAGAGATCCCCTGTGTTTGTCTCATGCTTTTTTGAATTCAGTTACTGTCCTCATTTCTACCACCTTCACTGGGAGACTATTCCACGGATCCACTACTCTTTCCATAAAGAAATATTTCCGCATATCACTCCTGAATCTATCTCCCTTCACCCTCATCCCATGTCCCCTCATAGCAGAACTTGCTTTCAATTGAAAGAGGCTCTCTCCCTGAACATTTATGCCATGGAGTTATTTAAACATCTCAATCATACCACCTCTATCCCGCCTTTCCTCTAAGGTGTACATATTAAGATCCTTCAGTCTGTCCTCATATGCTTTATAATGAAGACCACTAATCATTTTACTAGCCACCCTCTGCACCAACTCCATCCTGTTCACATCCTTTTGAAGGTGCAGTCTCCAGAATTGCACACTATACTCCAAATGAGGTCGCACCAAAGACTTATACAGAGGCACTATCACCTCCTTTTTTCTGCTAGCCATTTCTCTCCGCATGCACCCAAGCATCCTTCTAGCTTTTGCCATCGCCTTTTCTACCTGTTTAGCTACTTTAAGATCATCAGACACAACCACGCCTATGTCCCGCTCTTCTTTAGTGGACAAAAGTACTTCACCCCCTATACTATATTGCTCCCTTGCATTGCTGCAGCCCAAAAGCATGACCTTACATTTTTTAACATTAAATCCCAGCTTCCAAATTCTAGACCATTCTTCAAGCTTAGCTAGATCCCTCCTCATGTTATCTACACCTTCCTGGGTGTCTACTCTATTGCAGATTTTGGTATCATCCGCAAAGAGGCAAACCTTACCTGAAAGTCCTTCCGCTATATCACTAACAAAGATGTTAAAAAGAATCGGACCAAGGACAGATCCCTGGGGCACACTACTGATAACATCTTTCTCCTCAGAGTGAGCTCCATTTACTTGTACTCTTTGTCGCCTCCCACCCAACCAATTTCTAACCCAAGCAGTAACTTTAGGGTCCATCCCTAGGGTGCTCAGTTTGTTTATAAGTCGCCTGTGTGGAACAGTGTCAAAGGCTTTATTGAAATCTAAATACACCACATCTAGGACTCTCCCTCGGTCCAACTCCCTGGTCACCCAGTCAAAGAAATCAATCAGATTTGTCTGACAAGACCTGCCTCTGGTGAATCCATGCTGCCTCGGATTCTGTAATCCACTGGACTCCAGAAATCTCACTATTTTCTCTTTCAGCAGCATTTCCAATAATTTACTCACCACTGAAGTTAAACTAACCGGCCTGTAGTTTTCAACCACATCCTTACTTCCGCTTTTGTGTAAAGGCACCACATGAGCCTCTCTCCAGTCCTTTGGCACCACTCCCGACTCCAACGAGGCATTGAAAAGGTGAGTCAGTGGAGCTGCTAGAACATCCCCAAGTTCCCTCAGTATTCTTGGGTGTATCCCATCTGGTCCCATCACTTTGTCTACTTTAAGTTGAGCTAGTTTCTCATGAACACAGTCTTCTGAAAATTGTTCAAGATGTTCCTCGCTTCTGTTCCTGTTTGTGGGTGTTTTCTGAGGTCCTGCTCCCGGTTCTTCATCTGTGAACACAGAAGAGAAATATTTGTTAAGCAATTCCTTTTTATCCTTATCAGCTTCTACATATTCCTCTTCTGCAACCTTGAGTCTGACAATACTACTTTTGCCCTTCCTCTTCTCACTAATATATCTGAAAAATGTCTTATCCTCTCCATTTTATTGCATTGGCTATTTCCTCCTCTTTTTGACTCTTTGCCTTCCTGACTACTTTGCTAGCTTCTCTAAGTTTTTCCAAATACAGATGTCTGTCTTCCTCTCTCTGTGATCTCTTCTATTTCATGAAGGCCTCCATCTTTTTCTTCACTTTTTCAGCTACTTCTTTCGAAAACCATAGCGGTCTCCTTTTCCTTTTACCTTTATTTACCATTTTAACAAAAAGGTTGGTTGCCCTTAAAATATCCCCTTTCAGTTTTGCCCACTGTTTTTCTACATCCCCCAGCTGTTCCCATCCAACTAACGACTCCCTGAGGTATTTGCCCATCTTCGTAAAGTTAGTCTTCCTAAAGTCTAAGATCCTCGCCTTTGAATGGATTCTAAAAGCCCTAGTCCTAATACTGAACCACACCATCTGATGATCACTGGATGCAAAATGATCTCCCACTACAACATCAGAAACACTTTCACCATTGGTAAGCACCAAGTCCAGTATGGCCCCTTCACGTGTGGGGTCTGTTACCAATTGCCTGAATAGTTCTCCCTGTAGAGAATCCAGGATCTCCTTACTTCTAGATGATACTGCAGCAGGAATGTGCCAATCAACATCTGCATATTGAAATCTCCTATCGGTAGTACTTCCCCTTTGCTAGCAATGCTGCGTATGTCTTCAATTAACTCTCTGTCCACCTCTTCCTCTTGTGAGGGAGGTCTGTATATCACACCAATGCAAATAGATTTCTCTTTCCCTCTTTCTAATTTAACCCACAATGCCTCCTCTCTCCCTTTTAATCTCTGTAATTCCAAAGCTTTAATAGTACTTTTTACATATAGTGCCACTCCTCCTCCCCTTCTTCCTACCCTGTCCTTTCTGGTATAGTTACATCCCAATCATGGTTTTCTGGGAACCATGTTTCTGTAACTGCCACTAAATCCACGTCAGCCACTCCCACTAAAGCTTCAACATCAGGGATCTTATTTCCCATGCTACGGGCATTTATAAACACTGCTTTCCATATGTTACCCCTGTTACCCATTTCCATAAAGGTATTTAATGTATCACCTACCTGGGGGCTTTCACCTACCTGGGGGGCTTTCCTCACCCATCCCCAACGAATCTAGTTTAAAGATTGGCTTTGAATGCCCTGTTCTAGGCGGCCACCAAATTTGCCTATTGGTTGAGCCGGTTCTGGTTTGAGAAATGACTTGCATCTGTCCATTGAGTTAACTAACAGTCCAGACATCTATTGCAATGCATTAAGGCACTGCTGAAGCTAAAAACAATACCCACTTCCTGATTGCCGTCCCTAAAACCCCCAACCTCAAGAAGATCCTCCCAATATCTCCAAGAATAACCCACCATTTCTGAACCTTCCTGACAGCTCCAAGAAAGCCCCCCAATATTTCCACTGACATCTCCAAGAACAGTCCCCCTCCCCTAAACTGCCTCCTGGCTTTCACTAGTGGATCATCAGGAATGATTCCTGGCAATGTTCAAAATAGTGCCTCTCACCTCTAGCTGTAGTCTTATGGTAGTACCACTAGGGTCAGCTTGACAAAAAGTATAAATCAGCTGCTGAATATTGCCCCTAGTAAGAGCTGAGGGAGTAGTTTGGCGCTGGGGGATTATTAATGGAGTTGTCATGGGGTGGGACTGTCTTGTAGCTGTAGGGAGAGATTTTGAGGGATGAGAAGCTTTCTTGGACATCCTGTGGTTAGGGGCATTTCAGACTTTGCAATCGGGGAAAGGAGTTTGTTTTTAGCTGCTTACTGTAATAGCATTGCTGATAGTATGGATGCACTTACGGTCTTCTCTTCAGGAAGCAGTAAGACTGTCCATACTAGCCATACTAGTGACAGCTCACACTATCTTACAAGGTAATGTCCACACTCATAGCCAACTCATTCTCCACCCACTTCCCATCCCCTTACATGATTAGCACTAAGCATCTACTAATTCATGCACTAAGGGGGTTATTTTAGAAACCTTTGCTATTTGCACATGTAAATATGACCACATACATGTGTAAATCACATCCACATATAAAAGGCTATTTTGGAAAGGGCCAATTTTACACATGGGTGGCCATATCACATCTGTATTGCATGGGAGCGTGTCAGGGAAGTATCAGAAGAATGGCCTGTGTAGCCCCAAAATCTACACATGCATCCCCGATGCCATATAGGGGATGCATTTGGAAGACTATAATTGTCTATATCTGGATTTACACCTCCTTCCCTAAAAAAACAGGAAAAAACCTCTTTACAAAGGGGATTAAAGGGGGATATCCCCCTTCATGGCTTAGATTCTCTTAATCATATTGAGGAAAATATAGAGTCCTCTGAAGTTAATAAGCAGTATCTATGTCTAGATTTGCAAAATGGGCAAAGATACACATTACAGTGCTGACATTTACACATGCCATTTGTAAAATGCTAAGAATTGACACAAACCCAAAATAGTGAATAGATAAAAGGGAACCTAAAAAAGATTCACCATTCAAACACCCCAATCATTTTCATGTTATTTTTTTTGTCGGAGCATACCGAGGGAGGGTAAGAATTGATATCTAACCCCTCCAGACGACAAACTACTTTGTATTTTATAAGCTACTCCACCTCTAAATAAAATTTAACAACTCATTACTTATCTGTTCATAAATCCGAAAGTTTTCATTGAAGTTATCACTGTTGTCTAATATACAATGTTCTGCACGACGTGCACGTTTCGGAAAAAAATGTCCTGTCTCAAGTGCCTTCTTGTCTGTATATCCAAGCAATGCAACTGTGAACTCAAAAAACGCCGTCTTACAGCTTGAGGCTTACTCTTCAATCTCTATGGTCAAGACCCCATTCGCTCTTTTGAAAGGAGAACCAAACAATGAAAAGGGGAAATCCCACTATCAAGGGAATCCCTCATTCCATTGGCTCAGCAGAGGAAACAACTACTCTGCATGTAAAGACGTCATAGCAGGCTAAGCCACTCTATTTCTCGATTTTAACCCAGTAGGGGCCATTGTATTAAGCTGGAAAATCCACCACTGTTCTTTCCATTGTAGCTTGCTCTTGCGATCTCCACCCCGGGGATCCCAGGGAACATGATCGATCACTGTCCATCGTAAATCTTCAAAATTATGTTGATGAGTAATACAATGGGTAACAATCGGTGCAGTTTGTAACTGTTGCCGTATCTGTGAAGAATGTTCAGCCAAACATTTTTTAATTGGACGGGTAGTTCGGCCCACATACAATAAATCACAAGGGCACCTAAGCAGGTACACCACATAAGAAGATAAGCAAGTGGTGTGCCACCGACGTTTATAAACATGTTGTGTTCCCGGATGCTGCCACTCCGACCCTGATAATGTAGAAGAGCAATACATACAATGTGAACAGGGATTATGTGCCCCCTCCTTCTCTGAAAAATCGGTCGATCTACAGGCGTAGTAATTTTTACTAAACGATCTGACAAATTTGAGCCCCGTGAAAAAGCAATCTGTAAAGGTTTATCAAAACAAGTATGTAATTGCAACAATGACCAATGAGTGTGAAATATCCATAACACTTCAGAGCTTCGTTCCATATAGGGCAAAATTCCCCCCACCACTTCTTGGTGCCGCTGACTTGTTGAGGAGAAGAGCGGATCCAAAAGCCATTCCCTATGTATATTAGAAGCCCTGCGATAAGCCCTTCGTATTACTGAAATAGGATACCCTCGGGCCAAAAGCCGATTTTGAAGATCGAAGGCATGATATTTAAAATCCTGTTTTGAACTACATAGTCTCCGTAACCTTAAAAACTGACCAAATGGAAGCCCTTTACGAAGAGGGCATGGATGAAAACTTTTGAAGTGCAACAAACTGTTTTGCTGAACTGGCTTTCGATACAGAGTTGTTTGTAATTTTTCCCTTTGTTTGTATACCTCCATATCTAAAAATTCAATCTTCTGATTCTCAATGTGTTCAGTAAAAGCGATATTAGGCCGTAAAGAATTCAACCAAACTATGAATTCTTTTAAGGAACACAAATCTGCCATCCAAACCAAGAACACATCATCCAGAAATAATTTCCATATAAATACATTGTTAAAAAACAGAGACATCCGTATTTGTTTATCTTCCATGTCTGCCATATACAATGCCGCTATTCAGGGGGCTGCTGTTGCCCCCATTGCTATACCGGAGATTTATTGATAATAATTTCCTTCAAAAAGGAAATAATTTCTGGTTAACACTAATTGAATCATCTGTAATAAAAAAGATCTCGGAAGGCGCTTCGGTGCCAATAAAAATGATGTTTCCAACAAACTTAAGGCTTCCATCTGGTTAATGTTGGTGTATAGGGCTACAAAAAATAGACAAATGTTCATATAGAGACCCATAATAACTCTCTGAGGGAAGCAACACCAGAGCTCCCCCTTTGTCAGCTCGACGAATCACAATTGATGGATCCGAAGATTTATTTATTAAATGTCTATAGAGACATCTCTAGGAGAACCTTTCAGAAGTAGGACATCTAATGGCATAGTGCTTAGAAAAGTGGCTTAAGTGCTGGGTGGTCAGGGTTCCAATCCAAGCATAGGACTTTCTAATCTAAAGTTGGTCACTTAATTCTCTATACTCTCTGGACCTTTTAAGGTGAAAACAAAAACTGCATAGAGCAGGAATAATCATGCACTGCTGCTTCTGGGACGTGTAAGTCCATTGCCCCTCTCCAGACAGGCTTTGGTTACACACCTGCGCCTACTTGAAGGCCCCTGTACTGGAGATGCTGCAAACGGCATTTGTGGAATGGTTAAAGAGACATGTCTGCAGATGACTAAACCTTTCAGAATGACCCTTTAAGTGTCACAACCATGCAGTAGCTGTTACTTTAGTCATGCACTAACAGTCATGTTATTCATGCAGTAACTACTTACTGCTCTTTAGAAAGCAGGTCCATATGTCTGAATTATCCCAGTAAAGTGACATATTAGAAAGGACATCCAGGTGTAATTTGGGGCATCCAGGGCAAAACGTCCAAAAAAATGCTAGGGCTGTTTATGTTTTGGCTCGATTTTAGAAACTTGGATGTTCCCAAACTGAACAGCTGCACTGCGGGGACGTAGACATCTCTGCTACATTCGAGGTGGGGTCATCTATCCTATGCTAAAGGCATGTATGTCCATGCAAGCTATTTTGCATGCATAGATGTGCATCAACATGCTGAACAGAAAATGTGTCCTCATTTTGTTGCACTTTTCATTATCATCATGGAGAGTATTGTCAAAAGAGAGTTTTTCTAATGATTATTTGTGTCCTGCAGCAGGAATATACATGGATGATCCTGCTAGTGGGTATGGACATGCTCACTGTTTCTGAAATCAAGCATGAATATCCAGATTACCCGGAATGCACCTGTCATGCCCTTTAACACCCCTTCACACTTTGGACAACCATGCCCTGGGATAGCCGAAGGGTGTGTTTCCTGGCTAATGCTCTGATGGGACTGGATTTCCAGCTCTTAGAACTATGTATTGCCTTACTTGTAGCACCCTACAGGCCTGTACCATCCTAGAGTACTGTCACCTCAAGTGCAATGCCTCAGATACTGTGGCTAGCCTTCCATGTCCAGTCTTGGCTAAGTTCTGAACTTCCCAGTTATGCTGCCTGCCCACTGACACTCTTCAAATGAGCATGGAGAGGGAGTATGTATTTTTCTAGCTAAAGCTCTAATGGGATTGGATTCCTATGTCTTAGAACTAGGGACCACCTATATTTTAGAGTTTATTCAACTTTGGATTTATCTTTTAGCTTTTTTATTCTGTAAACATGGTATGGAATAGATACAGTAAGGTGTCCTCCCACCTCCACAGCTGCACTGCCACAGATACCATGGTAGAGATCCCATGCCAAACCTTGCTTAGGTGGTACACCGCCCAGTCATGCTGTCTGCCCACTCACGCTCTTAGAAGTACTGGGGGAGGGCAGATATGTTTGCCCAGCTGATGTTACAATGGGACTGATTCCCAGGGACTACCAGTCTTGTATCTTTTACTTTATTTTTTATTTATCTGTCTTTTAGCTTTATTTTCTATAAACATGGGATAGAATAGATAAGATGTCCTTCCACCCCCAAAGCTGTAGTCACAGATAATAGATTAAGAAGATTGTTGCAAAAAATTATTGTACTGTATCTTCTAGTTCTGCAGTTGAATAAATAGATTTTGATACAGTAACTCCTCCTTCTGTCACTGGTTCTGTTGTATCAAAGTGCAAAGGTATTCCCTGCCTTACCCATACCTTTCAGGATCCTAGTCATGTGGCAGCAGACTGCACCAAAAAAAGTGAGGCAAAAGCAGAAAAAAACCCCTAGCTTGAATCCCCTTGTTTGTGCTATAGAGGGTGAATTTAGAAAGAGAAATTGGGGACATCAAGGGTAGAATGTGCAGAAAGGCACCAGAGAAGGCTATACCTTTGGCTGATTTCAGGAACATAGATGTCCTTGACATGGATGTTCAAGTGGGTGAGCACACAGATGTCCCCATTAAGGACACTTGGGTCAGGGACATAGATCTCAGACAAGCTAGCATAAAGGGACATCCAGTGACATAGCAAAGTGAAAACATGAGCCCCTATTCCTTGTTGGTGTTTGTTGACATATGGTAAAATACAGGGGGTATTAGTGTAGCTCCTCCACACCTTCCAGATGTTTGCCTGGCAAAATGAACACTTTTCAGATGCTTGCTCATGCCAGGAACAGGTTAAACTTTAGATGTGATTTGGGATGTCCAGGGTGTTTCTGAGATCAGATGGGGACATCCAGGTTCTTAGGGATGCCCCGTCCATTCTTCTGCCACGCCTTCTTTCAGACTTGGACTTACTCATGTTAGGGGCATCCATAGAACCGGTTTCTAAAACGTCTCTGTGATTTGGATGTCTGCATACCCATTTTCAGATGTCCACATTGAGGGTCCTTCTGAAAGGTTTGGTCATGGTTTGGACATCTGCAGTTATACATGCAGATGTCAAAATCACAGATACATCTCCATGATCATTCCACAAATGCCATTTTCAGACATATCCAGTATGAGGACATTCAAGTTGGCACATTGTCTGGGGAGGGGCAATGGACTTTCACATTGCAGTATCATCCCAGAAGCAGCCTAGCTGTCTGTACATGATCATTCCTGCTCCAGGCATGTATAAGTATCAGGAAAGTGTTTGTTTTCACCTTAAAATACCTGGCGAGCCTAGAGAGTCAAGTGACTAGCTTTACATTGCAAAGTCCCACACTGGGATTTGAACCCTGGCCACCAAGCTCTAAATCCACTGCTCTAATCATTATGCTATTAAGAATGTAGGCTCAGAAGCACTTTCCTGGGGACATCTATATAGACATTTGATACACATGCATCTCAGGCACATCCACGTTTCTGGAACTCTGCCTGAACTTCCATGTTCCTGCCTTTCTTTTCAGACGTTCTGACTTGAACGTCCCAGATTGCACTTGGATGTCAATTTGGAATGTGCTTCATTGTGAACAGTGCTTTTAAATAACACCCTTAATGTACCAAGGCATACAAATCCCAACCACAAGTGCCTCATTAATGGTTCAAAGTCAAGCTTGAAGCTGTCTGTGCTCTTTCTCCTTTAAAATCCATCTTGAACCCAAATGCAGCTCTAACTAGCTTAGCTTCTGTTTTGTTTTCTTCTTTCCAGTCCTACCCCAGCCATGACCAAATTGCTATTTTTCCTTTGGAATCCTAAACTCCACAACAGAACTCCTTCCTCACTCAAACAGAAATTCTTCTCTTGTGTTTCTGCTGGATGTGTGTTCACAGACCTGCTGTGACCTCATCAGCCATAGGGGTCTGTTTACTAAACGGCGCACTTGTACGGGGCGCACATGAGCGCTCTAAAAGATGTATTTAAGTGCTCTTAAGCGCCCCGTACGAGTGCGCGGCACATTAACGGGTCCCGCAAGCGTGCGCCGACAACGCGCACATTTGCGGGGCGGTAATGTGCGAAAGAGGCGTGCCAAGGCGAAATGAGGGCGGAGGAAGGCCCCCTAGGGGCGGAGAGACGGGGTCAGTGGGCGGAATGTGGGAGGGGAGAGACTCGCCGCACAGGAGCGTGCCCGAATCTGCAAAGAAATTTACCGCCAGTGAAACACTCGCGTTAGAGGTGCTGTGCAGGGAAAAGAAACCGTTTCCGTCAGCAATGTGCAGCACAATAGTGGAAGCCCAAAAACCGTGAGCAGTGTGATCTATGTGCACAGATCAAACGCCGTAATGTCACAGGGCACTAACCACACGGGCGCCGCGCACCTTAGCGCATCTGTCAATCACAGCTTCTGTTCTTCACGACGGAACGCCCACTCCTTATACGGCACCCGCTCGGTACCGCGGACCGCACAACACCGGCCTTTTAGTAAACAGACCCCATAGTATTTGCAGACATCTGGCAGGGATAAGATTCTCTGTCTGTCAAGTATTTAAAGCATAATGGGCTTGTATCTTTTGCTGGTTGCTACAACTGTGAAAGAGTAGATGTCTGGTGTCATCTCCAGAGAGAAGAAAAGAGAGGTTAACATGCTGCAGGATGAGGGGCATGAGAGGAGCAGCAGGTGAAGGCAATTCAGCCTCTCAGCAAATGCACCATATTCCCTACTGAAAAGTACATGGAGATGGTCTTGGCAGATCTAGTATCTGAGGGATCCACATGTGTGAGATTGAGATCTGAATCATCAGACACTGAAAGTGTACTAGCTGAAGAGGCTATTGAAGAAGTTGTTTTTAGCATTCCAATTGATCTCTTCTGCCTCTCAGATTTGCTCCAGTGTATCTGGGTGCTTGTGAGCGTTTGTTGAAAATGAAGTTCGTGAATGGTGATTTGTGAAAATTTGCCAAGTATGCATATCCATTTAGTTGATGATGGGGAAAACTGAAGATCATGATTTTTGCCAATTTTACCATTCATATGAAAACTAATGTCCATGCTTAGAAAGAACTAACTAAATCTTGAAACGATTCCTTTGCCCATGCTTAGAAAGAGCTAAAATGATTGGACCAAGCTCTTACCCTGGGCAGAATTTGTTCATAACAATGTTTCTTTCTCACCAACTGGTTCTACTCCATTCTTCTGTGTGTATGGAAATACCCCAGGGCTCTTATGCATACACTGGAAACAAGGAAATGCATGTAGGAGATCAATTTACCATAAGGGGAAGATTTGGCACTCTGCTAAATTTTTTCATAAGCGCGCACACTATTTAGCAGACTACCATTGTCATAAAGGACCCTAGTACAAAATGGGAGACAAGGTGTGGCTGTTTACAAGTATATTTGGCTTAAGTTGTCTTCCAATGAGCTCTAGATACATTAGCATACACAAGGTGCAAGAGGTTTTGGGGCCTATTTCTATATGCTTAAAATTGCCGTCCTCCTTGTGCATCCCCAATGTTTGTCATGTATCCCTGATTAAGCCAGCGCACAATCACATGTCAAAGAGTTTACATCCTATTATGGTGCACTGGAACCCTGAACATGAAATTCAGTCTATTGTGGACTTGTCGTGGGACGAGCATCTAGCGGGGCCCTGGTCCAGCTTGGATGACACCTGGTGAGGAGGGCACAAGAGAACGCAAGACAAAAGAAAAACAAAAACTTCCAGACAAATATCTTTTTTATTTTCTCCATTAGCCCTTCTGGAGCCAGAAGGACTGGCTCGCAGCAAGCTAAGCAAGGAGTCTAGCCCCTATACAGAATTCCAGTTATATTCTTATACAGTTTTAGCATGGCAGTTTGCCACGTGATACAGGTGTAAGAGCAAGATAGCCATTTTGGAAGAATTTTGAGCCAGTTGACTTCCTCTTTCTAAAAAAATATCTAGCTGTATGTCTGGAAAGAAAGGTCTCTGATTGGTCAGTTCAGGGGTGGCTACCTTATCTTTCCTGGCAGCTTATAGGACGTTTGTGGTTAAGCTGTCTGAAAACTATTCCTAAGTTTGGGGTTTTTTGGCAAAAAAGCACTAGCAGAACTAAGCCTCTCACTCTCCCCTTCACTCTCCCCCCTCCCCCCCCTGTAGGCTGGATGTAAAGGTATAGGTTTTTTTTATCTGTCCGGACTGTCTGCGTATGTGCTTCCATCCTTGTCTAATGTGCAATGCTTGTCTCACTGCTGCCAGCATTTTTCTTGCATGTTATTCTCTTCTTGTACTGTATGCTGTCCCTTTCCCCATCTCGTTCCCACTTTTGATTGTCTCCTCATCCCCGTAGGCATTTTGCTCCTGCTTCCCTCTGCTCAGGTTCTTCTTGGCCATTGTAATGGCAGGGGAGTCATTGAGCTAGAGTGGGGAGCATGCCTGATTACGTCTCTGGTGCTCAGAGTATACTTGAAACTTGATCAGGGGAAGTTCAGAGACAAGGAGATTAGCATTCATAACTGTTACTGGAGTAAGGCAGGCTTTGAAGGTTTTCACCTAACCAGGGAAGAGGTTGAATGCAACAACAGACAGAGACTAGGATAGCAACAACTATGATTATATAAAACACTAGTTTTTGTATCCAACTCCAGCTTCCAAACCACTCAGCAATGTTTCCTAAGCTAGTCTTATCCCTAATAATATTTTGGAGGGGTCTCTGTAAATCTTGCATGGCACTAATATGGTAAGTTAAATTTAGAAAGGTAAGAATACAAGAGGTGGAGTTAAAAAGGCTGTAAGGGGGGGGGGGGGGTACCAGAGTTGCTAGTACTTTTATATATGATCCTATACAAGCAGACACCGTTATCCAAGTTTTGACCTTTTCCATCCTTCTGAAAGCAGACAGTCCCATAGCCTAAATTTGTTAATGAAATGAAGGTAGAAGAAGTATTAAAAGTTTTGAATAGGGTGAAGCTAGTGACATTGTAATCAGTGTAAGCAACCTCTAAGCTTATTAAGGGAACACCACTTCGGTAATGTGAAGGAACATGAGAACAAATATAATAATCCTGACTTGTCCTTAAAGCCACATCTTTGAGCAGTCTTACATGTAAATTCTGTTCCCAGTGACCAAAGTCATCAAGGGCTTCAGGGTAAGGGGTCTGGGTAGTAACAGTGCTTTGTTTCTTAGGCACTATGTGACCTATCAAGCTTGTGTTTAGTGAAGGTTGTTTATCCTTTAGAGCCTGAATCATCCTCTTGCCACAAGACAGAATCGTTTTTTATGCAAACAGAAGCATTACCAGAAGTAAGTCTAAAGATACCTATAAGTTCTGGTTTTGTACATAAAGAAGCAGAAGGCTGGTATTCAATCTTTACCAGACTGGAGGGACAGCCTGAGTAGTCTTTGTATGCTAGACACAGGCAGCGACCCCTTCCCCCAGCTACGCTCCCCTGTAATGACACGGGACTGGGGCTTATCAAGGGAAGGGAAGTAATGCAGAGAATATAAGCAAACATCACTCTAAGGGACTTGTGACTGTGGAGGTTACCTATATCTTAACCAACCATACAAAAATTACAACAGCAAATAATGCAGTAAAAAGCAGAAAGAAAAAAAAACATTCAATATTTTCAGTCCTTAAAGTTCTTCTATAAAGCATCGGAGTTTCCTCTGGCAAGGGCCTCCTTCCGAAAGGATAGCAGGTAGGCATAGAGAGTCACAATTTCAGTGAGGGTAAAATTATTTCAGACTCTTGAGCTTTACCTTCAGGCCTGGGTCTGAGAGCCACTTTTTTTCAGGAGCCTTCTCCTCTCCCTCACCAGCTGCTAGGGCTTTGGCTGCCCCAACGTCAGCTGCTTCTCATCCTGGTCCAGGTGCTTGCGAGGGCGGAGCGTGCTCATAGCGTGTTTTGTGAGTCCAGGAGCCTTTGCCGGCTACCTTGTCTGCAGTCGGAGTGGTTAGCAGCACTTGGAAGGGCCCTTCCCATGGTGACTATAGCATTTGGTGGCGATAGGTCTTGATCAGAATCCAATCCCCGGGCTGGAATGAGTATACAGACACGTCTAATGGGAGAGGCTGGAACTGTTGTGCATACCTGTGGAGAGACAGAAGCTACTGCTGCTCCTGTAAAATATAAGAAGTGAGGTGAGAGTCTTGCAAGACATATGTAGGAAGCTCCGGGGGTACGGGTCTGCACCCTAGGGGTGGTCTTCCATATAACAACTTGTATGGAGAGACCTTAAGTCTTCCCCTTGGGGCTATGCGGATGTTAAACAGAGCTAGCGACAAAGCATCCAGCCATGTCAATTTGGTTTCTTTGCACAGCTTTAGCAGCTGTAGTTTTAAAGTCTGATTCATTCTCTCAACTTGTCCTGAACTCTGAGGATGCCAGGGAGTGTGGAGTTTCCAGGTGAAACCCAGAAATTCAGACAGAGTTTGAATAATGTTTGAAGCAAATTCATGTCCCTGGTCTGAATCAATGACTCTGGGTGGACCATATCTTGGAACGATTTCCTTCACCAATATTTTAGCAACTTTCTGAGCCTTTTAATTGGTAGTAGGAAATATTTCAACCCATTCGGTTAACTGATCAACAATAACTAACACATATTTAAACTTTTTGGCAGGATTCAAATCAGTGAAATCAATTTGCAATCTCTCAAAAGGAACAAAAGCCCATGGTTTTGCACCTGGAGGTCCTTTGGGTTCCCCCCTTGGATTACTAGCTACGCACAGCAAGCAATCCTTAACAATTCGCTTAGCCAGGGAGTAGACTCCAGGGGCAAACCACCGGTGGCTAACTGAATCACCCAGTTTCATAGCTGACCAATGAGTTCTTTGATGTAACAATCTTAAAAGTTGCATTAACTGAGGAGTGTGGATAGCTGCTCTGTCATCTAGTATAGTCCATGACCCATCCAGGTGATGGATGAGACCCCAGGATGTCCAATGTTCTATTGCCTCAGAGGGTAAATTAGAGTACAGAGGATCAGAGGGCTCGGCAGTACTTGGGCAGACTGAGGCTTGCATGTGTAAAGAGATAAGTGGGGGCAGTAGGGCAGCCTTCTGAGCAGCATAATCAGCCATTCTTTTGTCTATAGAAATAGGGTCTGAGTCTCGGGAGTGACCTTTACAGTTCATGACACAGATAGCTTCAGGGAGTTGAATAGCTTCTAATAGACTAATTGGGCATTGGCAATCTTGGTTCCTGCTGAGGTGAGAAAACCTCGTTGTTTACACAACTGACCTGTGTATTGAGTAACACCAAATGCATACCGGCTGTCTGTGAAAAAATTAACGTCCACATTAGCGGCTAATTCACAGGCACGTGTGAGCACTACTAGTTCTGCCTCTTGCGCACTGTAATTTGATGGGAGTGCAGCAGACTCTAATATAGGGTTAGAAGAGTCCAGGTCAATGATGGCATAGCCAGTGCCATGAATGCCCTGGACAATTTTAGAACGTCCATCACAAAAGAGAGTCAAGTCAGGATTTTCCAGGGGAACATCAGATAGGTCAGGATGTGGTTTCTCATTGAGTTGCATTACCTGGCAGCAGTCATGGTGGAGTTCCCTGTCATCAAACTTAGGCAAAAGAGTAGCTGGGTTTAACGTATTAATTCTGACAAAGATGAGAAAGTAGTAGTTCTGACAGAGGTGAGAGTCAGGAGCTCAGTCTCATACCTATTTAGTCTAGCATTTGAGAAGTGTTGAGTGCTCTTTTGATTTAGCAGCATGTGGACAGAATGGGGAACGGCTACGGTCAGTGCATGTCCCTGTACAAATTCATTTGCTTTTTCCACAGTGATAGCAGTGGTAGCTACTGCTCGCAGGCAACTTACAGATCCTCAGGCCACCGGGTCTAACTGGCAGGAAAAGTAAGCTATGGGTTGCTTACATGGTTCCAACTCTTGAGTAAGGACGCCCAAAGACACCTGGGGCTGTGGACAAGGTATGTTTCAGCTGATCAAAGTAATTGCTGGCTTCTTTAGTCCAGTGTAGTTCATCAGGTTCCTCCTTACGTGTCATCGCAGTGAGAGGTTTGGATAATTCCCCAAACCCTGGATCCAGGCTCGGCAAAACCCAAGAATTCTCTCATCTGTCTTTTAGTGCGTGGCTTAGGGCAATTTATTATACTCTTAATTCTGCTTTCAGATAGTTTCCTCTGACCTTCTGAAAGTATGTGGCCCAAATAGTGTACTTCCTTTTGGGCAAACTGAATCTTTGTCAGGGAGACTTTGTGGCCCTTGTAGGCTAGACTAATTAAAAGATCTTTAGTATCCTGCACATTTGCTTCCCTTGAAGGGGAGCATACAAGTATATCATTTTCAAAGAGAAGAAGGGAAGAATTGCAAGTCAATTCTACATCTCTCAAGTCTCTGTGGAGACAGGCAGAAAATATGGTGGGAGACTCCACATATCCCTGTGGAAGTCGTGTCCAGGTGAGTTGGGAGGAGCCCCATGAGAATGCAAAAATCCATTGGGAATCTTTGTGGACTGGGATAGAGAAGTACATGGAGCAGAGGTCCACGACTAAGTAATATTTAGTGTCCGAGGGAACAGCAGTAAGGATTGTGTGGGGATTAGGCACTACTGGATGTCTGGGTATTACAAAATTATTCACAGCTCTAAGGTCCTGCACAAACCAATATACCAGTTTCCCTTCAGAGTCCGGTTTAGGCTTTTTGACAGGCAGGATGGGTGTATTGCAGGGCGAGGAGCAGGGAACAAGAATCCCTTGGTCCACAAATGACTCCACTAAAGGTGTAGGGCCGAGGATTGCTTCTCTTGGAAGTGGATATTGGTGAATGGAGGGATAGGGTAAGTCCTGCCTAACTTTAATTCTAACTGGTTCTATGGATTTAAGGAGTCCTACATCTGAAGATTTGTGACCCTAGAGCCATGGAAGAATTGCATCCATCACTTCTTTAAGTTCTGGTGCAAATCCATCCTCAATTTGGACTCCAGTCATTATCAGAGGGAGTTGGGAAATTACATCCTCAGGGAATAGATGGCATCCAGGCTAAAGGTAATTATGGCCCTTAATTTACATAAAAGATCCCTTCCCAACAAATTTACTGGGCTCTGTGGAGCTATGAGGAAGGCATGATGGGTGGATAAGGGACCCAATCAAGCTTCCATTGGTTTTGAAAGAGGGAGGTGTTCAGGCCACCCTGAAATCCCTACTACATTCTCAGCTTTAGATGAAAGAGGTAGTCCGGTAGGACTGTGAAGGGTGGAGGTTGTAGCTCCGGTATCAAGGAGAAGATCATATGATTGATTACATATTTGAACCGGGACTAGTGGGTTGTCAGGAGAAATGACAAGACTTACCATATTCAGATGAGTATCATCTAGTCAGTAGTCATCCTGAGTGAAATCCCCATCGCCCCATTGAGGGAATGGGTTCTGGGGTACGACAGTGTGAGGTAAAGAAAACGGGCATCTGTCTCTTCCCCCTCAGGCTGAAGATAGTCTCTTATGGGGACATTCACGTTTGAAGAGACCCTCTTGACCACACTGGAAACAAGTACCGATTCCAGGATTGTTATTTGGTCTATGACGCCTAGAAACAGTATTTTGATTTTGGGTGATGACAGCAGCCAATAGCTTAGTTACATTTTTCTCATTGCACTTTTCCTTAATGTCTCTATTATTAAAAGCTGAAGTGGCCCCAGATAATACAGCATCTAAATTCATGCCATTAAAATCATCCCTTGATGCCAGCCTGTGCTTTCTTTCAGGAGTGCATTGTCCTTTGAACAAGCCTCGCATTAAAGCGACATGGGCATCATCATCAGGATCTCCTATACCTCCCCAGGCCCTTACAGCTTCTCGAAGGCGCTGAAAGAAATCCGAAGGGTGTTCATCTGGTCCTTGCTTCACTTCACATACTTTCTGCCAATTAACAGTCTTATGAGCAGCCCTACAAAGACCTTCCAAAATACAGAGACGGAAGATCAAGGTAAGGTAATTTTCCTCCTGGGTATTAGGGTCCCAATTGGGATTACGGTCAAAATCATCATCAGCAAGGTGTCTAATTCTTTGGGTCTATTATTATCTCGCTCAGTAGTGGTTCTGGCTTCTTTGGCAGCCCTAATAAACCTCTGGCCCCTCCCCAGCCTTGAGGAGAGTCCTAAGAAGTACATGGCAGTCTTTCCAGTCTGCCTCATGGGTAAGGAAAATAGTTTCAAAAACCTTAATTACTTCTTCTGGATCATTTCTCCATTGGGGGGGGTGGTAGTTTTCAAGTTAAGGAGGTCTGCTGTGGATAAGAGGACATAGACATTGCGGTCAGTAACCTGCCCGTCAGTCCCTATGGTCGGGAAACTCTCAGGGCCATTAGCGTAGTAATATCCTGGACATTGTTAGAATGTATTACAGCTTGAGTAACATTTGCCATATCTCAGACACTGGTGGCAGTGCTTCCAAGTTTGTGGACTGATACAGGGAGACAAGAGGAATGAGAGCATGTTCTCTGAGAAACGCCTTCTTCCAGGGAACCCAGGACTAGTTGGGATGGGGAAGAACTGTCTGCCTGCGATGAACTTTCTGTCTGAGGGGAACTGGGTGACTGGTCAACTAAGAGTGACCTCAGGGATGCTAAACTTACTGAAGGGGGGGGGGGGCTCTAATCTCGGGACAGGAGGGTTAGCTGAAGGGGTATCTTGGACCTCCAGAATTATCAGGTCCGGAGCAGGAGGGTCAGGTAATCTCGGAGCAGTAGGGGTCAGATTATAAAGTAGGGGTTCAAGGGTATCATCTAAATCTTGATAGGGAGGAGGGGGCTGTTGAGACATGCTATGATCTCTCTTAGGTGTTAACCTTTCATCCCTTCTCTTCACTACAGGACAAAACATTTTTGGCAATTTTTGTCAAGACAAAAATTCATAGAACTCTCAAACAAATAATAATAATCAATTTGATGTATCTTTTGGTCTGTTAGAATGTGTCTAAGATTTGAAAGAACTGAGGGTTCAAAGGACCTGCCCTTTGGCCATGGGAACTTAATCCCAGCCGTATATGATGGCCAGGCTACCTGGCAAAGCTTAGTTAGGACTGATTTGGACAGATTGGCCGTACCTGGCAAACGGTCCCAAGTTCTTAGGACACATGCTAAAGGTTTTTTGGTCCCGGGACCCTTAGACCTTGAATTTCCCATTTCCACCAAGCCTCTAAGGGAGGTGTTTAAACTCAGCACTAAGCCTGTAAATGAGGAAGGTGACCAATTCCCCACCGGTGACCAATTTTCCCTATCTGGAAACTTGTCAAGTGTCTTGCTGTCTCTTCACCAGTCTATCAATTTTCCCTGGATCTCCCACTTATCGCCTTTCTCCTCCCTCGGGATCAGGAAGGTTTTCCTCGGTTACACTGACCTTAGTGGGTGTGCGCTTAATGTTCCATCGATCCAGGAGAGGGAGAGATTCTCGGTGGCTTAGATGGTCTTATCTTGGGGTGACATTCTGTTGGACGAGCATCTAGCGGGGTCCCGGTCCAGCTTGGATGACACCTGGTGAGGAGGGAACAAGAGAAAACAAGACAAGAGAAAAACAAAAACTTCCAGGCAAATATCTTTTTTATTTTCACCACTATAGCAGGGCTGGCTCTCAGCAAGCTAAGCAAGGAGTCCAGTCCCTATGCAGGATTCCAGTTATATTCTTATACAGATTTAGCATGGCAGTTTGCCACGTGATACAGGTATAAGAGCAAGATAGCCATTTTGGAAGAATTTTGAGCCAGTTGACTTCCTCTTTCTAAAAAAATATCTAGTTGTATGTCTGGAAAGAATGGTCTCTGATTGGTCAGTTCAGGGGTGACTACCTTATCGTTCCTAGCAGCTTACAGGACGTTTGTGGTTAAGCTGTCTGAAAACCTGGTTAAGCTGTCTGAAAACTACTCCTAAGTTTGTTTTTTTGGCAAAAAAGCACTAGCAAAAGTAAGCCTCTCACTCTCCCCTTCACTCTCCCCCCCTCCACCCCTGTAGGCTGGATGTAAAGATATAGGTTGTTTTTTTTATCTGTCCGGACTGTCTGCATACCTGCTTCCATCCTTGTCTAATGTGCAATGTTTGTCTCACTGCTGCCAGCATTTTTTTTGTATGCTATTCTCTTATTGTATGCTATCCCTTTTTCCCCATCTCAGACTCTCAGCATTCCAGAAGCATGCTAGAATACTTAGTACATTCAAAGGGCTATAGACCAGAAGAAAGGACCTGGGTAGATACCTTATTTATTTATTTAGCAATGCTTATATACTGCTTTTCACTGGGTCAAAGTGGTGTACATTCAAGTACTGTAGATATTTCCCTTGTCCCCAAAGGGCTCACAATCTACATCTTGTACCTGAGGCAACAGAAATCTAAGTGGCTTGCCCAAGGAGCACCTGTGGGACTAGAAACCCCATTCCTTCCAGCCTGAGGATGCTGTCCTCCAGCCCAAGGCAACTTACCCCAACCACTAGGCCACTCCTCTCTCCTGTCTTTGAAAGCAATGCAAATCAGTCCTAGAGATCCTGCTGCCCCCCCCCTCCATAAAGGGGAGGACGTACTGCCACATACTCACTTCCTAGGAGCCATGTAAATAGCAGCTTTCAAAAATCTCCATATGGACGATGGAGGCGATTCAAGATGGCGGCAGTTTGAATCCCCTGTTCGGAGGTCCGGTGTTTGAGAGCGTTCTGCTGCCTGCTTCTACCCCTTCTGCGGCTGGTATGGGCAGAAGGAAGAGGAAACAAGCCATCTTACCTCCAGGTGAAGCTGGTTCCACTGTGGCAGGCCAAAGGACGCTCCAAATGTGTGGCTTCTCCGGCGGGGGTGAGCGAGCGGCGTCTTCGGCAGGTCCGGTGGTTTCATCGGACCTGAGCACATCCGGGGTGTTTCTGTCCCCGGAGCAGTGGGCCCCCCGCCTTGCCCCAGAAGCGATGTATTCGGCGGAGGAGAGCCTCATGCTGGCGTGGTGACTAGCACGCCGAAGCAGGAGGCTGTGGAGGGCTCAACCACCGATGCGGATGCTCTGTGTGGGATCCCTGGAGTTGTTGTGGCATCAGGGGTTGAATCAAGCTTCTCGATTAGCCCTTTCCAGGAAGATGCATCCCCGAAGGTGAATGCTGGAGGAGGCGGTTTGGTGAAGCCCGCAAAGGTAACATTGGAGGTGCTATGAGAGGCCATTACTACAATGCACTCTTCCTTGGAAAAGATTGCTGCATCTGTAACTACTGATATTAAGTCTTTAAAGGTGGATTTACAACAAGTCTCAAGTGTGCAGACGGAACAGGAGGGGAAACTGGCACAGCTGAGTGGGGAACTGGATCAACTCCGTGAGCTACACCATGTCCATGTGAAGGACCGGAATGTTACCAATAGAAAGTTGGAATATCTGGAAAACCAAGTCTGGAAGAACAATTTAAGACTGGTTAACTTTCCTAGGTCTCCTGTGTGTTCTCCTCTGGAAATAGTATGGAGATATTTCCAGGAGGTCTTGAAGATCCCTGGGAAGAATCTCCCACCATTATCCAGAGTTCAATATTTAACTACTGGCAGGGAAGTTCAAGGAGCTGCTAGCAACCCTCTGGGAATCTCTGGAGACCTTACTGGTTTCTTAGAGAGTTCTCTGGATTTGGTTACAGCCCGTACTACCCTCCTTATTACATTGTCCCTTGAGACCGATAAAGC
The DNA here is from genome assembly GCA_033557465.1 of Ichthyophis bannanicus. NCBI lineage: Eukaryota > Metazoa > Chordata > Amphibia > Gymnophiona > Ichthyophiidae > Ichthyophis > Ichthyophis bannanicus. The sequence goes on from CM066033.1 coordinate 531,270,863, forward strand.
TTTAATTTTTCATTTGTATTTTAGGAATTTCAGTCAGCAGTTTATGGGCTCATGTGTACATATTTTTCCTGGCTTAGCTAGGAATACTCAGCTGAGGAGGAAGGAATTTTTGGGTTTGAAGCCCAGGGTCCTTTCCCTTGGCGGAACGTTTTTGTTGAAATTTCCTGCTAGATGTTGTGTTTCATATAAAGAGAAGATATATATGTTTTTTGAGCCCGGCCAGCTTCTGGAGTTCCTAGTGGCTAGGGAGGATAGCATTGTGAATTTAGCTTCCCATACGGCAGATGTGTAAGTCTTGCACTGGTTTATCTTTATTTTCCTTTTTTATGTCAATTATTTCCTGATGTCTCTCTCATGTAATGTTGTGGGCTGATTATGGTAATGTATTATGGTATGGTTATATTGTATTTGTATTTTGATTTATTTTTGTTTTACTATGTTTCCTTCATTCAATTTTGGAGTTGAATGTAATTCAAAACTCAATAAATATAAAATTTAAAAAAAAAATCTCCATATGACATCAGAATCTACTCTGGGAGGAAGCCTGCGATTAGAGGTTCGTACCTTCAACTATAATGGCCTCCTTTCCTTTCAGTTTGAGCCCTCTGGTACTCAGCAGATTTATGTGTCTCTCAGGGATCAGACAAGTGTCAGACAATAGTAGGGGAAAATGGAAGAAGTATGTGTAATATTTACTGTACAGTTTTTTTTGGACTCTGCAATTTCCTTTTGCTTTAATGGACTTACAGTTACATCAGGATTCTCCTCTATGTTGGACTATGATACTTCAGCCTTCGTGTCCAACTGCTTTAGCTCCTCCCACTTTTTCTTCTTCATGTGGCCAGATACCCGTATTATATACACAAAATATTACATACACCACTGGAAGGCCCTCAGACCACCTCTTTCATATTTGGCAAAGTTTGTATGTACGTTATATGCACAAAATGTTGCAACTGAGGGGGTGGGATAGAGGAATATTCAACCCTAACTCTAAATATCAGACTTCTGGATCTTGCTTTTTGAAAATGGTCTTAAGTTCTGCACCAAAATTTAGGGACTTTAATTCACTAGCCAACTAATTTCCAAAAGATCTAGGCACCTTGCTTTCAGAGATAGGCATCTATATTTTTGATTTTAAAAATTTCCTTACTCAGAACACCTTACTCTGACGGCCTTAAATCAGCCATTCCAAAAATGCTGAAAATGCCCCTTAAAACATAAGAGCATAAGAATAGTCTTAAAGGGTCAGATCTAAGGTCCACCAAGCCCAGTATCCTGTTTGCAGCAGTGACCAATTCAGATCAAAAGTACCTGACAAAATCCCAAAAGTAACCTTCAATCTGGGAGAGAAGAGTCGCTGGCCTGGATTAGAGGCAGCGTGGCAAACCACCCGCATTTAAGGTAAGTCTGCCGCACTGCCTCCTAAGTGTGAGCTCGGCAGGAGGGGGTGGAAGGGGATGCACTGCACCATGATGTGGTGCACTGGGGGGGCAGAGGATGCTGGCCTCAAGGCCCAATTACAGAGGGATTGGGAATGCCACTGTCCTGGATTATGGCTTCTGAGCACTTAGAAAAAAATGTCCTTTCACCATCCTCCTTGAGATTCTATTTCCCTCCTCTTTTCAGCACTTGGAAGCCAACTTTCCAACCATAACTTCTCCAGTAGGCAGGGCCGGATTTACGTATACGCCATGTACGCCATGGCGTAGGGCCCACAACCGGCAGGGGCCCACAAAAAATAGAACCAGTTTTTTTTTTTAACTCGATTAAAAAAAAAACCTGGTGGCTGCCGCCGTGGGGCCCCCTCTGCTGCCGCGGGGGCCCCGTCTACAAAATGGTCTGGTCTGGTCTGGTCCGGTCGGGTCGGGTCGGGTCTCGTCTCCCTCCCTCCCTCCCGGCTGCGAGAGACGCGAAGATAGAGCGTCTCCTCGCGTCTCTCGCAGCCTGCAGCGAGGGAGGGAGAGAGACCCGACCGGACCGGACCGGACCCGACCCGACCAGCTTGTAGACGGGGCCCCCGCGGCAGCAGAGGGGGCCCCGCGGCGGCAGCCACCAGGTTTTTTTTTAAATTAAATTTTACTTTAGGCCGGGGGGGGGGTAGGATACCCCCCCGGCCTAAAGTAAAATTTAATTTAAAAAAAAAACCTGGTGGCTGCCGCCGCGGGGCCCCCTCTGCTGCCGCGGGGGCCCCGTCTACCCGCGGGTCGGGTCGGGTCCGGTCGGGTCTCTCTCCCTCCCTCCCTCGCTGCAGGCTGCGAGAGACGCGACCGTCTCTCGCAGCCTGCAGCGAGGGAGGGAGAGAGACCCGACCGGACCCGACCCGACCCGACCCGACCGGACCCGACCAGCTTGTAGACGGGGCCCCCGCGGCAGCAGAGGGGGCCCCGCGGCGGCAGCCACCAGGTTTTTTTTTTAAATTAAATTTTACTTTAGGCCGGGGGGGGGGGGGGTAGGACGGGGAATGGGCTAGGGGCTAGGGGGGGGGTAGGACTGGTAATGGGCTATGGGCTATGGGGGGGGTAGGACTGGTAATGGGCTATGGGGGGGTAGGACTGGTAATGGGCTATGGGGGGGGCTGGGGCTGGAAATGGACTGGGGGGGGTAGGGCTGGTAATGGGCTATTGGGGGGCTGGGGCTGGAAATGGGCTGGGCTGGGGGGGTTAAGGCTAGAGGTGGGCTGATGGGGTTAGGACTGGTAATGGACTGTGGGCTGTTGTGGGGGGCTTAGAACTGGCAATGGGCTTTGGGGGGGTTAAGACTGGTAATGGGCTGTGGGCTGATGGGGGATGTCTGGTAATGGGCTATGGGGGGGCTAGGACTGGAAATGGGCTGGGGGGTTAAGACTGGAGGTGGGCTGATGGGGTTAGGACTGGTAATGGGCTGTTGGGGGGGGTTAGGACTGGTAATGGGCTTTGGGGGGGTTAAGACTGGTAATGGGCTGTGGGCTGATGGGGGTTGTCTGGTAATGGGCTATGGGGGGCTAGGACTGGAAATGGGCTGGGGGGTTAAAACTGGAGGTGGGATGATGGGGTTAGGACTGGTAATGGGCTGTGGGCTGATGGGGGGGGGTAGGACTGGCAATGGGCTATGGGGGGCTGACTGGAAATGGGTTGATGGGGTTAGGACTGGAAGTGGGCTGATGGGGGGTTAGGACTGGTAATGGGTTATAGGGGGGGCTTAAACTGAAAATGGGGTGATGGGGGGTTAAGGACTGAAAATGGGGTGATGGGGGGTTAAGGACTGTAAGTGGGGTGATGGGGGGGCTAGGACTGGAAATGGGCTGATGGATGGCTAGGACTGGAAATGGGCTGATGCAGGGACTAGAAGGGAATGGATGCTGGGTGAGGCTGGAACTAGAAGGGAGCTGATGTTGGGGGAGGATTAGAATGGGATGGGGCTGGAAGAGTAAAATGGAGAAGGGAAAAATATTTTGTGTGGGAGGGATAAAAAATCTACAATTGGCCGGGTATTGGGAGAGTAAGTGGGGATTGAGGATGGAGGGGTAATATTTGAGTGGATGAAATAGGAATGAGGAAAGAGCAAAAGGAGAAAGATTAGTATGTTAAAGCAGATGTAGAGAGAGAATGGAAAAAAATCTAGAAGAGAGAAGAAAGGACAAATGGACAGCAGACGATGGAGAGTTAGCAGAAGACACGAAGAAACCAGAAGAAAGTGGCTGGAGCAATTGCAGCTGAAAAAAATGCACAAAAGGTAGAAAAATATCTCTTTATTTTGAATTTATTAATTGGAATATGTCAGCTCTGGTAAATGTGCATCATTAACATCTGTGCTTTGTTTAGTACAAGAGCAAATTAATGTATAGTTTTATTTCTACAGTGTTGTACATTCCTAGTTTGGCTTTTGGGATTCCCAGTTTAATTATTGTCTTCCTATTTCTAAATTGTGATTACTTGTTTGGTGATGGTCTATGTTCTGCATGTGTAACTGAGCTGAGGTGTTCTGTTTATATAATTCCTGTTTGACATTGCCACTTGTTCTCTTTCCCCAGTAGGTCATGTATTGTTGTTCTCTGAAATGTATTGGTTTAATATTTGCAGTGTTGCCTTTTGATTGGTAGAGTATGGTGCTTTGTGAGTCCTGGTAGTGCTGTTAGGATACGGCGGGTTTACTATGGGCAGTGTTTGTAGTAGTTCCTAATGTGTCTGGCAGTTGGCACTGGATTATAGTAATGTAGAAATCTTTTAGTCTTTCTTTATCCATACACTCATTAAGAGGCACGTTTACTAAAAGTTAGTATATGGTAACATTATGCAAATATTTATGCAAATGAGGCCCCTTATGCAAATGAGGTCCGCACCCCCCTTGGGCCGCCCCTGCTGGGGGCCCACAATTTTTGTTGGCGTAGGGCCTCACTCAAGGTAAATCCGGCCCTGCCAGTAGGCAACTTCCACTCCCATACTGCAGTCTCTTCTCTAGGCTTGGTAAGCAAGCCATCTAGGATTGCTAACTGGCTGGTTTTTATATGGCCAGGTTGGCTGCCAGCAAACTCTTCAAACCAGTATTGGAAAAGCCTTTTTTCTCCAGCCATCAACCAATCTCGCTCTCTTTGCCCCCCTGCAACTATCAGTCAATGTCTCTCTCTCACTCTGTGCCCGCCACCGCTGCCACAGCCATCACCTGGATGTTTTTCTTTCTGTAATTTCATTCCCGCCGCCCACAGCCAGCATTCAACATCTTGTTAGCTTTCTTTTGCAGTGGATAAGAAGCTACACACAGTACGGGGCTTTGAAGCTGATGCACACGCTGCACGTCAGAGGTGCAGTGAGCGCATGGACTTTAAAGTCCTTTGCAGGGATATGAAGAAAAAAAGAGGAGAGGAGGCAGATTGGAGGGAAAATAAAGAAAGGAGAAGGGAGTATAGGATGGTCAAAGCAGATAGAAGAGAAGAATGGAGGGGAGAGGGTAAGAAGGAGACTCAGGCAGCAGATACTCTCAAACACACCACACCCTCTCACTCACTTCTTATGCAATCATATACATACATACACACACAAAATCCATACACCCATCCTCATCCATTAAATAAGACACACACTACAGTCATGTAATGACCCCATCCATACACTTAGACATCCTACACTCACTCATGCATGCTCAGAACCCAGCCAAACATATACACCCCAATAGTCACATCCCCATTCTCCCGCAAATTCACTCAGTTATACACACATTCACACCCTTGCATTCATTCAGGTGCATGCACAAAACGACCACAATAAAGAACTTTAATACTCCTTCCCAACCCTCTATCCACAGCTTCCACCTCCAACCAAACCTTCACCCAGATATCCCACTCAGGGGCGGCCCAAGGGGGGTGCGGGGCCATGTGCAGAGACTCGGTGCGGGGCCTCATTTGCATAAGGGACATCATTTGCATAACTATTTGCATAATGTTACCATACACTAACTTTTAGTAAACATGCCTCTTAATGAGTGTATGGATAAAGAAAGACTAAAAGATTTCTACATTACTATAATCCAGTGCCAACCGCCAGGCACATTAGGAACTACTACAAACACTACCCATTTAGAACCCATAGCAAACCCGCCGTATCGTAACAGCACTACCAGGACTCACAAAGCACAAGACCCTACCTATCAAATGGCAACACTACAAATATTAAACCAATACATTTCAGAGAACAACAATACATGACCTACTGGGGAAAGAGAACAAGTGGCAATGTCAAATAGGAATTACATAAACAGAATACCTCAGCTCAGTTACACGTGCAGAACATAGACCGTCACCAAACAAGAAATCACAATGTAGAAACAGGAAGACAATAATTAAACTGGGAACCCCAAAAGCCCAACAACACTGTAGAAATAAAACTATAAATTAATTTCCTCTTGTACTAAACAAAGCGCAGACGTTAATGATGCACATTTCCCAGAGCTGGCATATTTCAGTTAATATATTCAATAAAGAGATATTTTTCTACCTTTTGTGCATTTTTTTTTCAGTTGCAATTGCTCCAGCCACTTTCTTCTGGTTTCTTCGTGTCTTCTGCTAACTCTCCATCGTCTGCTGTCCATTTGTCCTTTCTTCAGTCTTTTAGTTTTTTTCCATTCTCTCTCTACATCTGCTTTAACATACTAATCTTTCTCCTTTTGCTCTTTCCTCATTCCTATTTCATCCACTCAAATTTTACCCCTCCATCCTCAATACCCACTTACTCTCCCAATATCCGGCCAATTGTAGATTTGTCTTCCCTCCCACACAAAATATTTTTTCCCTCTCCATTTCATTCTCCCAGCTCCATCCCATTCTAATCCTCCCCCAAGATCAGCTCCCTTCTAGTTCCAGCCCCACCACACATCAGCCCATTTCCAGTCCTAGCTCCCCCATCCGAGTCCCTCCATCAGCTTATTTCCAATCCCAGCCCTCCATAAGCACCTTTTCTAGTCCTATCCTAGCCTTCTATCAGCCCATTTCCTGTCCTAGCCCCCCTCCCCATCAGCTATTTATAGTTCAAACCTTCCTTCCACTCAGCCCATTTCCATTCCAAGCCCCTGTCCACTCAGCCCATTTCCAGTCCTAGCCACCCCCCAGCCCATTACCAGTCCTAAGCCCCCCCATCAGCCCACTTCCAGTCCTAAGCCCCCCATCAGCCCACTTCCAGTCTTAGCCCCCCATAGCCCATTACCAGTCCTAACCCTCATCAGCCCATTTCAAGTCCTAGCTCCCCCATCCGAGTCCCTCCATCAGCTCATTTCCAATCCCAGCCCCTCCATCAGCCCATTTCTAGTCCTTTCCTAGCCCCACCATCATCAGCCCATGTCAAATCCTAGCTCCCCTCCACTCAGCCCATTTCCAATCCAAGCCCCCCATGAGCCTACTTCCAGTTCTAGCCCCTCCATGAGTCCATTTCAATCCAAGCCCCCCCAACAGCCCATTTCCAATCCTATCCTAGCCCTCCATCAGCCCATTTCCTGTCCTAGCCCCCCTCACTCAGCCCATTTCCAGTCCTAGCTCCCTCCCCTCACAGCCCATTTCCATTCCAAGCCCCCATCCCCATCAGTTATTTGCAGTTCAAGCCCTCCTTCCACTCAGCCCATTTCCAGTCCTAGCCACCCCCCCCAAGCCCATTACCAGTCCAACCCCCCCATAACCCATTACCAGTCCTAAGCCCCCCATAGCCCATTACCAGTCCTAACCCCCATCAGGCCATTTCCAGTCTTAGCCTCCCCACAGCCCATTCCATTCCTAACCCCCCATTAGCCCATTTCCAGTCTTAGCCCCCCAGAGCCCATTTCCAGTCCTAGCCCCCCATAGCCCATTACTAGTACTAACCCCTCATCAGCCCATTTCCAGTCCTAGCCCCCCATAGCTCATTACCAGTACTACCCCCATCAGCCCATTTCCAGTCTTAGCCCCCCATAGCCCATTATATCCTAACCCCCCCATCAGCACATTTCCAGTGCTAACCACCCATCAGCCCATTTCCAGTCTCCACCTCTCTCATCGGCCCACTTCCAGTCTTACCCCCCCCCATAGCCCATTAGTAGTCCTAACCCCCCCATAGCCCATTACCAGTCCTAACCCCCTCCCCCCATCAGCCCACTTCCAGTCCTAAGCCCCCCATTACCCCATTTTCAGTCTTAGTCCCCCCCATAGCCCATTACCAGTCCTAACCCCCTCCCCCCATCAGCCCTGATAGATTTAAAAAAAAAAAACGGCTGCTGCTGCTGCCGCTGCTGTCGCTGCCGCCGTGACAGCGGCAGAATCAAATGTCCCACCGCGGGGCCCCGCCTGCCTTCAGCATCAGCTCCCGAGTCCCTCCCAATGCGCGGGCTTTCAGAACCGCAAGAGTTTCCCTTTCTTCTGGGGGCTCTGTTAATCTCGCTGGGGCTGATGGGATTTCCCATCAGCCCCGGCGGGATTAACAGAGCCGCGAGAGGTCAGAGAAGCTCTCCTCTTCGCGGCTCTGAAAGCCCGTGCATTGTGAGGGACTCGGGAGCTGATGCTGAAGGGAGGCTCTGCCAGGCAGGCGGGGCCCCGCGGCGGGACATTTGATTCTGCCGCTGCCACCGTGGCAGCGGCAGCAGCAGTCAATTTGTCTTTTTTTAATCTCTTTGGGCTAAGGTAGAATGTTTTTTGCGCGGGGCCCCCTGAAACACGGGTCCCTGTGCAAAAAACATTCTTGCTCAATGGACGGGCCGGCCCTGATCCCTCCCATACCCACTCCGAATGACAGAATGAACTTGGAAAGCTTGAGAATGAGAGGATGAACCCGAGGGAGTGAACTAGCAGGTTTGAGAGAGGTGGTGAGTTGGCCAAAAGTGATTGAGTATTTGAGTCTGGGGGCAGGTGAACTTGTGGTAGCTATATTTTTTAACAAAGATGAAGAAGCATAACAGTTGGTGGGCAGTATGAGGGAAGCTTGGGGAACAAGAAGGGAAGGGCAAAGGGATGGGGCAGAGGAGTATGGAGTGCGGTCAGGAAGAGAGTGGATATGGCAAAAGGAGGGGAAGAGAAAGTAATAGAAGGTTGAGGGAGTGGGTGTAAGAGAAAGGAGTTAAGAGGAACAGCACTGCCTCCTGCTCTCCGCTCGGAAACGTCTTTTGTCAAATTCAAAACACTGCTGCAGACACACCTTTTCCAGATTGCCTTCAACCTCTCCCACAGCAGTTCTCAGCAAGACACCTACCAACCGCCTTCCCCTCTGACCTGAGGCATCCTCTAGACTCCCCCGACTTTTTCTGATTTCTTGTCCTTTTCTGTCCTGTCAAAGCTTGGCGTTCCTTTCCTTTTTCTTTTTACTACTACTACTACTACTACTGAGCATTTGTAAAGTGCTACCAGTCGTACGCAGCGCTGTACAGACATGTAAGAGACAGTCCCTACCCATCAGAGCTTACAATCTCGTCAAGACAAAACACAAAAGGTGCAAGCAGGGATAGAACTAGGGGAAAGAAAAGGGGAAAGAAAGGAGATCAGGTGAGTCAAGATCCAAAAGCAGCAGCGAAGAGGTGAGTTTTCAACCTGGATTTGAAGAGGGCTAGAGAGTGTGCCTGGCGCACAGACACAGGTAGTTTGTTCCAGGCGTAAGGTGCAGCAAGGTGAAAGGAGCGAAGTCTGGAGTTAGCATGTATTGCAAACCACTCTGAGGTATTGTCCACTAGGGTGGTATATAAAGTGATTGATAAAGATAAAGCAGGATAAAGGAGAGGGGAATGTGGGGTGAAGGGATAGGAGACAAAAGTAGAGAGAAGAGCAGGGGGTATGAGTGAAGGAAGATGTTGGGTACCGTATGCAGTGTGCTGGGGAAAAGAGGATTGGGAAGGGGTATGGCTGGTGTCTTTGTTGGAGTGGAGGATGTGGTGTGGGGGCTGCCAAGCCCCTTTTGTTGTTTGGCACATTTGCTGAATCCCCTGTTGTAAATGTCACTACATGCCACTGGTCACAACAGTGCCTGTCAGTCAGCCAGAGGTGTGACCCGGCCGGCATTGGTATCTGCGATCACACATGGCTGTTGTGCCCTGCTGTGCAAGCACAGAGTGAGGCTGTGGGAAGTGAGTGTGGGTTAGCCGAGCCACTAGAATCAGCCAGCCAGACCAGCCCAGTCATTTACAGACAGGTAAGGATGCAAGGCAGACTTGTCTGATGTTCTAGGGCTACTGCAATGTTTAATGTCCTGCCTTTTCCTAGATAGAGACTGTGTTGTGTGAGCTTTGGAAGTTGGTGTTGGCATGGTAGATTTGCTCTAGGTCCCGAGCAACTTTTTGGTAGTGTTTTGTATTACTTCACAATATGCCTAGTGCTGAGAGGGTTTATGTTGCTGTTACTCAGATGATACTAAGGGGAAATGCCCTAGCTCTGGTCTCTCATTTTTGAAAGAGGTGCTGTAGGAGGGTTTCTGTGGATACAGAATATAGTCTGGATTTAATATAATATAGGGGAGAATGTGTGTGTTGGAGGATTGAGGAGGGAACTGTGATTCAATAGGGGTTGAATAGTACAATCTCTTGTACCCCTCACCTTCCCCTCCCCACAACCCGCTGTGGCCAGCAGGTGCTGAATCATACTTTGCAGTTATTTTGGTGGGCGGAGCAAGGGGAAGGGCAGAGGCATGCCAAATTCTTCACTGTCTCACCCATACTCAGGCAAAGAGGTGGGTAAAACCTCTGTCAGGCTCTAACTCTTCATATGTACACAATTCCAGAATCAAGGGATAATTCCACACTGGGCATAATAAGAGCTGAGCCTCGGACTGGTCCTCAGCACATAACACAGATCAAAAAGACAACCACCAGCATCTCCACTTCACATCCTGGTCCTAGGGGATATATAAGAGGACAGGCAGAACCGGAGGCAAGATGGTGGCAGGGAGCATCCTTGGGGTGGTTGTTGGAATTAACCTGTTGGTCTAGAGCCCTGTGAGACCATTTGCTGGAGCTATGGGGATACCATAAACGAAAGCAAGCCAGCCTACCCTCAAGCTTGGCTGGTGATATCGTTCTGGGGCAAAAGAGTTTGATAGAGTGTGGTTTCTCCATACCGGAGGCATGAGCAGCATCTTCAGAGGGGCCGTTGAATGGTTCTTTGGCGGTTCTGGGTGCATCTGAGGTATGGCTCTCTCCGGAGCAGCAAACCCCTCCACCAAAACCCGGAAGTGATGCTGCAGCTGACAGAGTGCATCTTCCTAGTTTGCCGATGAGCACACCAGTGGGAGGGAGTGAAGAGGGATCTGCAGCTGTGGCTTCCCCTGATTTAACTTCTCTGAGTAGTGCTGGAGGATCAGCCGGTTCACCTATCTCTGTTTATGAGGTTTCCTCAGGAGCAGGTGGTGGAGCAGTGCAGATTCCGGTGTCTGGTGCTTTGGTTAAACCTGGAAAAATAACTTTGGAAGCATTGTGGGATGCCTTATCCGCAATAAACATTTCTCTTCAAAATATTGTTGGTACAGTGAGTATGGGACTCTCTTCATTGAAATCTAGTTCCCAAGAGGTTTCTTGGATGCAGGAGGAACAAGCCGGGAAGATAGCCCGAATGGAAGAAGGTCTGCTGCAACTTTGGGGTCTGTGTGCAGCCCAAGTTAAAGACAGAACTGTGCTAGCAAGAAAGACGGAATACTTGGATAATCAAGTCCGCAGAAATAACTTGCATTTGCTTAATTTTCCTAAATCCCCGGTTCTGTCTGCTTTGGAAATGGTGCGCAAGTATTTCCAGGAGGTACTTAGGTTGCCTCTGGAAAATCTGCCCCCTCTTGTGCGTGCTCAGTATCTGTCCTTGTGTCCCAGTCCTCGGGACGTGAGCTCTCGTGATGCCTCCCAGTCTCCCGGAGACCTGACTGGGTTTCTGGAGAGTTCTCTGGAAGTAATCACTGAGTGAATTACCCTACTTGGAACTATAGCTCTGGAATCTGATAAATCTGTAATCCTTCATTCTTATTTTAGGAATTTTAATGAGCAGTTCTTCAGTTAGTATGTTTGTATTTTCCCTGATTTATCAAGGTTTACCCAACAGAGGAGGAAGGAGTTCCTAGGTCTTCGGCCCAGGGTCCTCTCCCTGAGGAGAAAATTTATTTTGCAATTTCCTTCTCATTGTATAATTTCCTATCAAGATAAAACTTTTCTGTTTTTTGAACCAGGGCAGCTATTGGAGCTCCTAGTGGCGAGGAGGGGATCTGTGGTTAATGTGGTATCTCATATGGCTGACGCATAAGTCTTCACCCTGTTTAGATTTGCTCAGGGTCCGATTCCGAGTCCGGACATACAAAAGAGATCGCGATTCTGCTCTCGTGGGGCACATCTAGCCCCGCGGGATCAGAATCGCGAACAAGCCTGTACGTGCAGGCTGGGACTGTGATTCATTCCTGGCCTGCACGTACAGGCACTGTCGGCTAACTCAGATAGGGCTTTGAAATGGAGCCGCGATGCCATGGAGTCTTGTTGCCATAGCACAGAGGCTCCATTTAAAAGCTGCGATGCCGGCTGCCTGCTACAAAGGTTAATTCCCCGCAGCCCGACCCCCGATCCGGCCTCCTAAGGCCAGGGTCGGGCTGCGGGGAATTAACTTCACCCCCTCCAGCCCCTTCCACGCCCCAGTGCGGACCCAAAGAAAAGTCCAGGGAAGTTATTCCACCCCTGGGGTGGAATAACTTCTCCAGACATTTTGCTGGCCCTGGACATACAGGGCTGACATCAGAATTGGTGACCGCCCACTGCCTGCCCATTCTCTGCCCCTGTGTCACCCTTCCCCGCCCCCATATAACTTCCCCGCACAATCGACAGGGAAATTATACAGGGGAAGGAGCTGGCACGTTGGCTGCATCCATCCCTGCTATTCATGCCTCGGAATGAACCCCTTAATGTTTCTGTTAAACCAGGGCTTCCTGATTCCTCCTTTCCTTTTCTTGTGGTCTAATTTATGAGGTATGCTTGCTTGATATTATAAAAGTTTCCTTTTTATTGTCCTGGGTTATATTGTATTCTTAATATTTCTAGTGTATACGTTTTGTTGAATGTATATTGAAAAATTTAATAAATAGTGAGTTCTAGAGATCTATTGTGGGCATGGTTATTGTTGTGGGAATGGTTATGGATTAACTGGATTCTGCTGATATTCTGTGCTATTCAGTTAAAGATAACTGGTTAAGGGGCCCTTTTACTAAATTGCATTAGGTTTTGGACTAACATGCATTTAGCGCTAAAACTAACATGTCATACGTACAAAGCATCTGTGGTAGCTGTCAGGGATGTGGCCAGTCTGTCCCCAGGAATTGCCACATGAATGTGTACACTAATAGACTGCGCAAGTAACACGTGGTTACTTAATGCCATCCATCGAGGTGTCATTAAATGCCCTGCGCTATACTCAGCATTGACAGCACATACTATGTTGCCCCATGCTAACTGCAATATTCTCTCCACCCCTAACATGCTCATTCCCCACCCCAGTGTAAAGTTTGTAGTTACCATAGGAATTAGTGTGCTGTACGCAGCCCTGTGCTGACAGTTACCACATGCTAAAGTGCTAATCACTTAGTGCAGTTTAATAATGCAACGTTTACCTTTGAATCACTACTGACTGCTTTCATGGCAGTGGGACCAGAAGTAGATTGCCTGGTCTTTCTTCCTAGGCAATAGAGGGCTAAGTGACTTACCCCAGGCCACAAGGGAGGAGTAGCCTAGTGGTTGGGGCAAGGTACTTCAGGTCAGAAGGTCAGGGGTTCAAATCCCACTAGAGGATAGCAACCTTGGGCTGGAAGGACTGGGGTTTCTAGTCCCACAGATGCTCCTTGTGGTCTTGGGCAAGCCACTTAACCCTCCATTGCCCATGTTCCCTGTAAGTATTAGTGTGTGTGTCTCATATCCCCACGTGTTAAATGTATCCCCCAATTGTGTTTCTGACTGCTTTGATTGAAGGATAAGGCGGTATACAAAAATGTCTAAATAAATAGTCAGAATCAAACACTGGCCTCTTGGCTATCAAGCCAGCACTCTAACCACTAGGCTGGTCCTTTACATTGCACTTTAGTCAGCCTAGTCATAAAAATGTTTTAACCAAAAGTTAACCAGTTAACTTCATGTGGGTAACTTTAGCCATTAATAAATACCACCACAGGTTTAACCTATCAACTTAACTAGTTATCTTTAACCAGACATCCTGCATTTGAATATTGCCCCTACAATGTCTTTGGCATCGCCCCTTTCAGAAATTGGATTTGTTTTGGGGATTAGGCCATAATAGAGAATGAAAATGACCTTTTGTAAGTGAGTAAGAATACGTTTTTTATTTATTTAACACATTTTGATATACTGTTTTTCTGCAAGTCAAAACAGTTTACATGGAACTGGATTAATACAATGAACAAGCTGAATGGAATATTATTAACATTTTACAATAAACATTGAGAACATTTCAAATGCAAACAGAGAATGTAGAACATTTTTAAAACTCAATACATTTGCGCAGAGGCATATGTAAAAGCTATGTACAGTGGGGGGTAGGGGTTGGGAGTGTGAGGGGTGTGGGGTTATGGGAGTACAAAAAGGTACTGGAAGTAAAGTTGGTTTTGTATGTTCTTAATAAGATTTAAGAATTGATGGGGAGTACAAGTTCACCTAAACTAGACTGACATCTCCTTAATAAGAGTGGCCTGTGAGAATGCCTGGTGTCATTCAGATAAATGAGGAATAAGATGTTCTGCAGTTTGTTTAAATGGTTCCTATAAACCTGTCTTAGTAAAGACCTTGAGAAGCATTAATATTAGCCATCTTATAAAAATGCCTTAACATGCTATGATTTATATTTGATTCTTGTTTGGGTGCAAAGGCCTATATAAAATAAAATATAAAAATAAAATGAATTATTAAGTTAACTCTATGTTTAGGCATGTTTCACTTAAAATATGGTGTCTACTGTTGAGGGTTCAGGCAACTGGAGACGTTTTGTCTGTCTGTACACCTATTTGCCCCCCCTCCCTCCTTCCAAACAAACAGGAAGAAGGGCCTGTGGGAGTGGTGATCATTCCAGAATGAAGGGAAGGGCTATGATTTGGAATCCTCGGGTAGCATTGGTGAAAGAACCGGGGCTACGACCTGCAAAGGATGGTGGGATGCCTGGGTCCCACCAGCCAGAAGTGTGGGCCTGTGATTGCAAAGACTGACAGGAGACCCTTGGAAGAGGTTGTGCTAGAAAAGGAAAGGATAAGAGGGATGGAGCATAAGGGAAGGGATAGAGTTAGAGGAGTAAAGAAGAGATAGTGCTTTAAGGGGGAAGGGAAAGGAGTAAAAGGCCTGAGAGTGTGTATGGGTGGGTGGAGAGAAGAGGGGCTGAAAAGCATAGGAAGGGGGAATAGTGCCAGAGGGGGGGAGGTAGAAGGTGGATAGGGGAAAATGCACACCCATAAACACATCATCCAACACACCAGAACACGTAGATCTACCCTCTCGATATTCCTCCCCTACACACACGCACACACCATCCCCAATAGATGTGCATATGCACAGCCCCATATGTACATACATACATATACTACTACTACTACTGAACATTTGTATAGCACTACACAGCGTACACAGCGCTGCACAGACACATGTAAAAGACGGTCCCTGCTCATCGGAGCTTACAATCTAGTCGAGACAGACAACACAGTAGCTGTAGACATGGGATACAGCTAGGGTGAATGGTAAGGAAACACAAAGGACATCAGGTGAGTCAAGAAGTGAGTTTTCAGCCTGGATTTGAAAAGGGTCCGAGAAGGTGCCTGATGTACAGACTCAGGTGGCTTGTTCCAGGCATAAGGAGTAGCAAGATGAAAGGAGCGAAGTCTGGAGTTGCCTATAAGGGCAGAGATAGGAGCAATTTTCCAGAAGAGCAGAGTTCCCAAGGAGGGGTGTAGGGAGAGATAAGAGAGGAGAGGCAGTGAGGAGCTGCAGAGTGAATGCACTTAAAGGTCAGCCCCAACACATCTCATGAAACACACACACACGCAAACCAACACACATGCATTCAGCCCCTGATAGCATACATACACATAGATCCCCACCACACATATGTAGCCCCCAACACTCCTCATGACACACATACACACAGACGCACTTCCCGACACTGCCTATGACATGCACACACGTGCCCCATGACAGACATACATGAATACACACACCATCGGACACACACATACACATGCATGTACCCCCAATATACACACACACACACACACACACACACACACACACACACACACACACACACACACACACCAGTGGTTGGGGCAAGGTACTTAAGGCAGGAAGGTCAGTGGTTCAAATCCCACTAGAGGACAGCAACCTTGGGCCGGAAGGACCACAGGTGCTCCTTGCGGTCTTGGGCAAGCCACTTAACCCTCCATAGCCCATTTTCCCTGTAAAATAGTTATCTCCAAGTTATAATGCCCTGTTCAATGTAAATCACACTGATACAGAATAGCACAGTATATAAGAGAATATAAATAAAAATACACACACAAACATATTTACATACCCCCCCCCAGACATTCACACACCTACTACGAAACATACATAAGAACCCCTACATGCCGGATTCTGAAAATGGATGAAACCTGTCACTTTGTTATTATCACTGTGGATTAATGAAGGAACCCTTCTGATGCAATGTTCATTTATTTTAAATAACAAAGTAAATACATGCAGCAAGCTGATAGCGATGTACATAAGTTTTCATGCGAATGGCAAACTGCAATGAATGAGAACATAAATTGAATACATGGACCGGTCAAATTTGCCATAACCCCATGTGTGCCATTCATTTTAATCAGCAAGGCACGGTCAATAGGGCCAGATACACTGGAGCCACTGGAGCCACTGGGAGGTGGAGAAGGCAGCAGGTAAGGCACTTCAGCAATCTTGGAAACTTTTTGAAAAGCTGCCAAACAAGACTGCCTGCCGTATCCAAAATCCAATGTGCGATGTGTCAGCAGTTGAGCAGCAAAAAAATGATATCACAGCAGCACAGCACAATTTTCTCTCAAGCATTCAGAGAGGGAAGATGTTTCTTTGTTGTTTCTGCAAACATTTGCCTTGCTGAAGTGCAAAAGGTATAAAATAATCAAATCCTCCAAAAGGCATACAGCTCTATGAGTCAGACAGATCTGTTTGTAAAGCAGAAAAAAGTGACTTTAAAAAGTCTTTCAAGCTTTCTTTCTGCGCATGGCTAAGTTGCTGCACTCTCTGTGTCTGCCTAATTGTCATTTGTAGTTCCAGAGAAGACAGTAACTACGAGGAGAGAAAGGGCTCTATGACTGTCAGAAATCACTATATCTCTCTATGAAGCAGAGAGAAATGAGTTGCAAAAATGTCATCTTCTGCTTCTACAGAAAAGGTGCCTAAAGAGAGTACAGATACAGTAGACAAGACACACAGGCAAAGACAGACAGTCATCTGACTACTGCTACTAACACTATTTATCATTCCTAAAGTATTTAGACATATGAAGCAGCATATATACAGCACACATATAAGAGAGATGGTCCCCTGCTTTGCAGGGCTTGCAATCTATTCTGATCAACTCATAAGACTCAGAAAGGGTAGGCATGGAAATAGTGATAGCATCAGAAGATGAAAGGTAATTGAGAGATTTAGGGCAAGCAGAGAAACAGAGAGGATGATCTATGGGCACGATTCCCTATAGTCCATCAATTAAACTAAAGATATATTTTTTTAAAGAGAAGAATGCCAACAGATGCGGCTTCCAGTACAGCTATAAAAGGCAGTAGACCGCTTCCATTTCCATAGAGGAGCAATGAAGGCAGACCAGTGTAGATAGGGATGACAAGAGACCAGCAGCAGTAAAGCAAACAGACTTCAGAAAGCCTTTGACAAGGTCCCTCATCAGAGACTTTTGGCAAAACTAAAGAGTCATGGGATAGGAGGCAGTGTACTATTGTGGATCAGGAACTGGTTAAAAGATAGAAAGCAGAGGGTAGGGCTAAATGGCCAATTTTCCCAATGGAGAAAGGTGAATAGTGGTGTACCCCAGGGATCTGTGCTGGGTCCGCTGCTTTTTGACATATTCATAAATGACCTGGAAAGTGGAATAACGAGTGAGGTTATCAAATTTGCAGATGACACAAAACTATTTAAAGTTGTTAAAACCCAAGAGGATTGTGAAAAATTGCAAGAGGATCTTGTTAAATTGGAAGACTGGGCATCAAAATGGCAGATGAAATTTAATGTGGACAAGTGCAAGGTTATGCACCTAGGGAAGAACAACCCAAACTATGGTTACACGATGCAAGGTTCCACATTAGGAACCACCACCCAGGAAAAAGATTTAGGTGTCATTGTGGATACCATGTTAAAACCCTCGGCCCAGTGTGCAGCGGCAGCCAAGAGAGCAAATAGAATGCTAGGTATGATAAGGAAAGGAATGGAAAATAAAACAAAAGATATTATAATGCCTCTATATCGTTCCATGGTGAGACCGCACCTTGAAAATTGTGTGCAATTCTGGTCGCCATATCTTAAAAAGGATATAGCGATATTAGAAAGGTTTCAGGGAAGAGCCACCAAAATGGTAAAGAGGATGGATGGATACTCCTATGAGGAAAGGCTAAAAAGGTTAGGGCTCTTTAACCTGGAAAAGAGACGGCTGAGGGGAGATATGATAGAAGTCTATAAATTAATGAACGGAGTGGAACGGGTAAACGTAGATCGATTGTTTACGTTATCAGAATATAGAAAGACTAGCAGGCATGTTTACTAAAGTCCGTTGCTGTGCGGGTTCCCGTTAGTGTGCTGGTGCCATATAAGGAGTGGGCGGGCCAGGCAGAAAAAAGAGAAAAAACGGACTAAAGCGATCGCACATATGTGTGGGGCGCAAGTGTGCGGGGTCTACATTAGCGCGTCAGAAGGGCAAGAGGGGCGCTGCTGACCACACACAAAAGAACCCAGCTGTAGTACTACAGTTAAGACACTGAGCAATGGTGCAAGGGGCAGGGGTTCGAAACCCCACAGTGCGCAATGAACAAGGCTGTTTCAGGCAGTACCTAATATGGGGAAGAATATAGTTTAGGAGGCAGTCCAAATTTTTGTCGCTGAATGTGGTGCGCCGAAGTGCAAGGACAAGAAAAGAGCCACAGCGCAAAGGTGAAGACAACTGACCAATGGTTCCGTGTGCAGGGGTGTAATACCACACAGTGCACACTGAAAGCAGTTGTCTGTGTAATAATTTTTGCAGTCACACAAATCATGGCCGTCAGAGGTACTTGCGCTGCTGTGCGTAAAACGGCGAAGGAAGGTTTTGGAGGGCTCCGAATACTGGGAGGCATAAGTCGCGCACTGATGGAAAAGCAGAAGTGCTGAGCCACAGCCTGATGGTTGGAACGTTGACCAATGATGTAGTGAGCAGGGGTTCGATTCCCCCCCACCCCAGTGCACACTGAAAGCATCTGTCTGTGTAATGTTTTTTGCATTCTGAAAAATCATGGCGGACAGAGGTGCTTGCGCTGCTGTGCGTAAAACGGCGCAGGAACGGTTTTGGAGGGCTCCGAATACTGGGAGGCATAAGTCGCGCACTGATGGAAAAGCAGAAGTGCTGAGCCACAGCCTGATGGTTGGAACGTTGACCAATGATGTAGTGAGCAGGGGTTCGATTCCCCCCCCACCCCAGTGCACACTGAAAGCATCTGTCTGTGTAATGTTTTTTTCATTCTGAAAAATCATGGCGGACAGAGGTGCTTGCGCTGCTGTGCGTAAAACGGCGCAGGAACGGTTTTGGAGGGCTCCGAATACTGGGAGGCATAAGTCGCGCACTGATGGAAAAGCAGAAGTGCTGAGCCACAGCCTGATGGTTGGAACGTTGACCAATGATGTAGTGAGCAGGGGTTCGATTCCCCCCCCCCCACCCCAGTGCACACTGAAAGCATCTGTCTGTGTAATATTTTTAAAGTCACAAAAGAAATGGCCGACAGAGGTGCTTGCGCTGCTGTGCGTAAAACGTTGCAGGAATGGTTTTGGAGGGCTCCGAATACTGGGAGGCATAAGATGCGCATTGATGGTGAAGCATACCAGCTGAGCCACAGCATGATGGTTTGAACAATGAGCAGTACTGCAGGGAGCAGGGGTTTGAACACCCTCAGTGTATAATGAAGCCAGCTGGATGAATCATAGGACAATATGGTTGCATAAGGGGTTCTGCTGCTGGTCATAAGTGTGTGTGCCAATGGTTGTGGAGGCATAATAATGTTGGACAGGCATATGGTGTATATCTGATTTAAAATCACACAAACACTATCACTGTGCAATGGTGCAGAGATCAAGGGTTCCAATCACCCACAATGGCAAATGAACATGTCTGGCAGAGGCAGTACTTGGTAGGGGAAAGATTAGCTCAGGAGGGAGGTAGTTAATATGTGTGCAATAATTCCTTTCAAGCAAATGTACTCTCCCAGCACTGAAACATAACGTGTCGCTGAAGTCATCCCAGAGGACAGATCTCTAAATGCAGTGTCTGCAATGCCACCCTACAATGCTGCTGAAAGAGTGGCCGAGGGTGCGGTGTATAGGGTGCCCTATGAGGCAGGGAAAGGTCACAGTACTGTTTCTTCTGGCAGCATTGTGCATTGTAACGTATGTTAAAAAAAAGGTAGGTGTGCTGACCACAGTGATGGGATACGTGATTTAGCAGTCAAGGACTGCAGACAGGCCCCGGTTAATGATATCAACAGGGTGTCAGAGTTAATCTCATATTGCAATCCATTCCCTGGGCCTGTGTGCAGCCCGTCGCTGTGATATCATCAATAGCAGACCTGGGTCACGCCTCATTTATATACCAAGCTGTGGCTGTAGAGTGCACCTGGTGACTCCTATCAACATGGAATCTGAGTCAATATCATCTATTAAACTGCCCTATTACCACTGGCGACTGAAATGATTGGACGAACACAGCTCCATGTTATCCATGGTATGTTGTAAATACACACACCCCTATGTTATGAATGCTGACAACTGGTCAATACACCAATGATGTAGCAGGGGTCCTGGTTTTCTCATTCCAGTGAATAATTTTGCCAGAGGTATGTCCTCTCTCTGGGAGCAAGTGCACATCAAGCATCCCTGGCATAGTAAGACAACTACCCCCTTGTGCCTTATAGCATTGCACCTTTCATGGTGCAGCACACGTAACAGCACAAAACATAGGCTGTCAGCAAAAAGGAAATGTAAGTTTTTACACAGTGGGCGTGTTCAAAGGCTGCCCACACCCAAGGCCACTATCGTAGGCAACCCATAAGCTCTGTGATTCAAAGGTGTGGCAGAAGATGCGCTAAGGATGTATAGGTGAAATTAAGAGGCTTAGCCAATAACATTTACATCTCACATTTGGAATGCAATCACAGGTATGTGGCAAAAACACACATAACACAAACAATGCACAGAGCAGAGACCACAGACAATACCAAAGTCAATGAAGGAATGACATGAGTTGATGGACTGCATAAAGTACCTGCAGGCCATGTGACACCCCAAAAATGTGAACAACATATCGTCCACAGCTAAAACGATGCACAGATTGATGGTAATGTAAACGTGCCACAATGACAGTGGTGCAACAGAGGATGGGAATATGTGTGTAGCAGGGCAGGCAGAAACTGCGTAGTATGTGAAATTCAGGATGATGGGATAGTACAAGTGCTAGGCAGAGCACACACACAAGAGGCAAACAGGTTGAGATGCAATGCACAAATATGCGGTAGTCCACGACGTGGTTGAGCAGCATGCACATCAGGTTAGGATGGCACATAGCTGGCAGACAAAGAATGGACAGAAGGGTGTCCCACACCTCATCTCATGGTACAATGTGGTCAAGCCACCGATGTGGCCACATATGACTGTTACACATATTTAAAAGCACATATGCAGGTCAAGCATACAAACCAAACACAGTAGACAGTAAACAGAATTACGACCAATAGCACAAATGCAAATGGCTAAAACGTTAAGCAACACCGCCCATGTGAGGTCATCAGCAAAGGCTGCTTAACCACAAACTGCATGCTAGTACACAAAACAAAAGCAGGCGGTCAAGTCAAACAAACACAGAAAAAACAAACTGGACCAAATGCACATGCTTATCCCCAATGTACATATGTAATTGCTCGCACAAATTTGCAACACACACACCTGCACAAACACAATGTAATTTTCTGCAATGAGCAAATATTTACGGCAAAGGGTATCATAGTAAGCTCCCTGGATCATGTAAATAATCTGATTAAGATCACGAGACATCTCAACATGCAATCAGGTTGAGCACACTAACCCACATAATCACATCAAAGATGAATGGCCACATGCAATGAGATGTAAAGACCATAAAGTGTGTGTTGGCTATAACCAAAAAAATGTCAGGGCTATGCAGCACACAGGATGCGCCATTTCCCACAGTGAAGAACGGGCAGGCTGTGTTGAGAGGTCAGGAATCTAGTGGTACATCATGGTCCACATAGGCCAGTGGAATCAATTAAATAAAGATGACATGTGTGTAAAAGACATGCATAAACAGAGATAAGAACATGACTGTAGCAATACCCAAAACACCACAATGAGCTTCATTATAGCACAAATATCGCAAAGGGATGGTGTGTATGTCAAGCGTTCATACACAGTGATGTGCCATGTGGCTGTCACATACACAGCTGCCACTGTACAAGGAGGTGAGCACATGTGCCCCATGTACATGAACAGCACAGGAACACATAAAGGGGATGTATGCTCAAATAAAGGAGGACTAACATATTAAAGTAAAACATGACTTGCAACCACAAACAAACAGTTAACAAATCACATCAGCAAACCATGTGGACTATGACAGGTTATGTAACCCTCCATCACCTATCAAAAATAAAAACATCATCTACATGCTGTGACATTGCCACGATGGAAATGGATTTCCAGCCTCACAAGGAGCCATGACTGATACAAATGCACACATTGATCATGGTGACAGACCTGAAATAAAATCAGCAAAGGACACAAATGTTGGTGAAATACATAATTGTATTTAGTTTGCACATCACAAATATTGTATACAGTGCCATCATCAAATGAGGGCTGAGGACATCACTTTGGAAAGTGTTGAAAACCATTAGCATGTCACAAAGCCACCTCCTACACAAAGGTAACTAGCTTGATACCAAATTAGCGACAGCATATAGAATGTGCATCAGGTGCATGCTCTGCACCGCACAACAGAACCCCCAGCCCCCCCTTGCTGCTGAATGTTGCAAATGGGTCATCCACATATGAGTGCATTTACAGAGTAGATGCAGCATGCTGAGGACATAACACACCTCATCTTTTCCTCAGAAGATATCCATATGTCCAAACAGGGGCAAACTAACTTATATAAGTTATTTTGTTCAAAGGCTTTGAAAGTCAGAAAACATGAGATACAAGTAGTGGTGACGTACACATCCCAATGCCTGATATAGTATTACAGCCTACACGACTGTGGACACAAATCATCATGTACATCACAATAAGCATCTTCTAACAGGTACCACATGCACATTAGCTCAGACATAATTCCAACACAAAAACCAGCAGAAACATGCACATGTCACACCATCAATAAGGTCTACATGCACTGTTGTATTGGGGAAAAAGTGCAATGGCACATATTGCAGGATACATGGCAATCTGAAGTTACATAGTCGTATGGCCATGCACAAAGCCACACATCAAACATAATGTGGCAATGTGAGTGTTGCTACCAAACAGAAGCCATGATCATGACCGTGAAGATGGGAAATGCAAGCTGAGTACAGACATGCAGACTGTCATGTATGCACTGTAAGCCCACACAAGAATCAGCTTATGAATAATGAAAATTTAAACAAACATATTACAGGGATCCACACAGCAGCCATAGGTCCACATGTTGTGTCACACAAACATAGTCAGTCATTTGGACAAGTACAATCCACATTGCAACATGATATAGTGATGACACACCTGCATGTAAGCACCCTTGGGTCACTCAACACATCATTCCAAGATGTTTTTGTGCGTGAAAGCATTGTGGATTATAAATAGGGATTATGTCCAGGTGGAAAAATAGGTTGATTTTGAACAATAGGAGCATCCCATCAGTGGCTACATTACAATACATGGACTGTGTGCCTGTGTTGTAAGAAAAAACATGTGAATAGCGTTGGTGCCATGTTAGAGCCATGGTCAAAACACATCCAAATAAAAACTGTTGCAAAATGCACGACATACAATGTCCATGTCAGTTGCTGCTGCACAAGGGGGGATCATTGTAAAACGTAACAATAGTATCTTCAATCCTAGAAATCATGTACAATTTGTTTTCACAGCTCTGGAGCATGCATAGTCATGTGTCTGTGTTCAATATACGACATTCCCTCAAAGTACATGTGTGTCCCCTATAATGAGGAGCACCTCCTGCCCAACAATTGCATCTGCAGTGCAATTGACCCCCTGGCATGGGGAAATCAGTAGTCAAATCTCAATAATGTCCATCCCAGTCATGTGTTGCACTCTCATTGGTAAAACATCCAATGGGAAAATGTCATGACAAAGGCGTGCATGGTGGTCTCTCGTCAAACAGGTGTGTGGTGTTGGCAACCAGCTGCATTGTAAGACGTGTGTCTGGTCTGACATCTACCCTGTGTCAGGAGAGGAGACATATGTTATCCGCATATAACATGGAAAATAAATACAAATGTCATTACCGTCCAGCTTGGGATATGCTGAAGAAAGGGATCAAAGGCATACATGACCTTATAGCGATATCACAAATAACCTTGTGGCCCAACATCCCTATTCATCAACTCAGACTTTGGTGTCACTTTGATATGTTAATGTAGATGCTCAAGTCAAACATGTGTGTTGCAGCTAAAAAACATATGCATATTTCCATTTGAGCATAGAGGAAATGTTACATGACCATCACAACAACATGAAATCATCAACAGTTTAAGTCAAATGTAATTATGTCAAAAACAAACACATACACCTACCATGTGTGTGCATCATGTGTTTTGCATCAATCGCTGTAGTCACTACCCAACAATCTCAGGTACACCTGAAGGGAGACAATGTCCACAAAAGGTGGGGATTCAGCATGTCAGCCACTGTAGATGACTGTGCAGATTATGAACATATCTGAAAAAAACAAAAACACACCAGTGCTTAATCACACTAGAATATACATGTTCTCACAATGCACACAACACATCCCCCTAATGTTGACAATGTAAACGCCACTATGTAAGAGGTATCACAGTCACAACTGACACCCAAGGGCACAGACCCATAACAGCACTATGATAATGTATGATGTAATGTGAGCGGATGCGGTCATTCCACTCATGCAACTGGGGAGAAAAAGCCACTTACAAACACACAAACATTTGCACAAATTGCCAACTGTAACATAGAGCCGGTATGTGCACAGGTGTGAGATCTGTACATATAATGGGCCCAGTGACCATGCAAAAATACCCTGTTTGTTGTTGTCCTCATATGAACCAATTGCTTGAGGACCAAGACGAAGTATAGCCAAACTTACAGGAAAAAACAGAAAACATCATACACACACATGCAGGTCTGCTGTACATGTCACAATTGAGAGTGTGCAATTTTGAACATCCTGAACAAAAAACACAAGGGGAATATGAGTGCCACAAGTCCAATATGGGTGACACAGCGGTAAAACTAACAAACAAGAAAAAACCAATCATCGGTGCAATATGACAGATCAGTAAAACAGATATGATTGTAATTAAGTGCCAACACGAGCACACCATGTTCAATGTACAGTTCCACATACCAAAACAAAAATGCATATTTGCTGATGTATAGACACCATGACAATGCACCGGGCCAACAGCATCCGCCAAAAGAATGTCCTCTGCATTAAGAAGACATAAGAGCAGCCAAACAAAGTTTAATGTTAAAGCAGAAGAATCACACATTGCACTGTCATGTCATCAGCTTTTGTCGGCAAACTGAACAAAAACAGCTCCACTATTACAGACTGCGCACTATCACAAGGCACATAGCTCATACGTGTTAAAAGGCATCACTGGAGGTATTTCAGTGAGGCGATCTACAGGTGTGTGTAGTGTCCCTTGTCCCCACCCCTCCTCCCTTACCTCTCTGGTCCTTGTACGCACAGAGCAATAGAGGTGGATTGCGTACACCTGGCTTGTGTTATCAGTCCCATATTGCAATATACCCCCTTGCTGCAACAGTTTTGGTAGAAAGGAACCCCCCTTCTACCTGTTTGAAAGTTCTCCCAAAGTAGTATGGTTAATCCACTGCCCAATCGCAAAACGCACTGAAAATATGAACCTCCACCTCATTAAGCCAACATATTCAAAAACCTATCCTGGTTTGCACAAATCCCATATCTTCAGTAATATTGTCGGCTATGTGCTGATGAATATGCACAAATAGCAATCAAAATGACCTACATGTTGTAGAACGAAGCCACACCCCATCACTGCATGTGAACAAACCCCTGAGGACATGCATGCCATGTCAATGTGTGATAGTGCAGCACAACAAAACATGCACACCTTACATTGGGGCACTTCTGAATAAATAGCTGTCCACCTACGTCCTTTGTTTTATAAGGCCAATGTAATCCTATGTTTTATTGTGTCTGCAATCCTATTTGTTCCTATGGTCCTGTGGTCATGTGACCCACCAACATACCCAGCCTATATCACACACATGATTACAGATGGTTATCACAGCCAATCAGTGAGATACGCCATTTAATCCATGAACATACTGCCATAGCCACAAGCCACATACCCACTTCTGTGCACACCTGGCTAATGTAAGACCCCCCATTGATGTTTATGACAAATAGAGTCTCACAATGTGTTGTATATATCCATCACTGCAAGTGAAGCTACACTCAACAAGTTAAGAATGTTCTCATTAAAAGTCCCGTAGGGCTGGAGACAATGCACAGGGCAAACACTACACCACTAAACATATCCCATGTCATGGCTACCTGTTCATCTTCACATTTTGACACACATCACAGTTGACATGCACAAACCATAAACATTTGTAATACCCATCGCACACATACTGTAGCACTCCTCACAAAGTATATTGTGCCTAGTGTGACATGTTGAAGCACACATGAGCGGGCACTCAAAACATAGGCATATCACATGAGCTTTATCAAAATAAAAGCATTCACATAAATGGGTTCGGATGTAAACTCCACACAATGGAAAACCAATGTCCACTAACAGGGAGGCAAACACCCAAGCGGTAACATCTCCACATATGTTCCTGACCACTGTGCGTTAGGCCATACAATGATACAAAGCAAACTGTGATCTGACAAACAAGCTGCTGCTATCACAGAGCAACACTAATTGGGAATGTCACCCGCCAAAACAAATCCCACTAGAGATACTACAAACCCAAACCATCATCTGCCACCGAAGCTGTTTTGCGTGCAGAAAGGGTGCACAAGGTCCACCCATCATTTGTGTCACACCCAGGCACCTTTGTGATGTTTGCAATTGTGACTCAAACTGTGGTAATGGCATTGTGGCCGTAACGACATGCAATAATGGTACATAACAAATAACCCAAAAACCAATACCACAACATTGTTAAAGGCACATTGTGGTGTGTTAATATGATTCATACGTAGGGGGCGAGTGAGAAGAGCTCTGCAATTAGGGCCTCTTCGCCTGACCGCTGAGCCCTCCCGTGTGTCACCACTGGCACGTACAGGGGGGCACATTGGATCTTCCGCAAGATCCGCATTAATCTCTGGCAGGTGAGGTGGGGTGGGGGGGTGCCTGAGAGCAATGTTGTGCAGGATGCAACAGGCTATGATATCTCTGCAAACAGTGCGTGGCTTATAGTTGTAAGGCCCCACCTGTCCGGCTATCCAGACACCTGAAGCGACTCTTCAATACTGCCAAAGGTGCGCTCTATGGCGGTACTGCAGCCCGGGCTGGGGTAGGCAAATGGGACTCATGTATTGTACCTCTGCTCTGCATCGCCTGGTCCTGAATGGAATCCGGGACGAGTGGGGTAGCCTGCACAAGGAGTCCAGCAGCCAGGGGCGACAAACCATATCCTGCAATCACCCTGCAGAAAGAAATGTTGCATGTAAATTGGCGCGCAGGGCTCCGTCTCATGTGAAAAAAAAATCGTAACAGCTTTGTACACATGAGATCATAACCCACAAACTGGGGTTATTACCACTGATATACAGCACAACAACTATTCCAGCTCTTACAGATATACATAGTGATGACATAAAATCAACCACATGGCCAGTGCAAGCCTGTAAACACATAGCAAAGATTACAATGTTACCAAGATTCCACCCCTACATACTGTGTTGGTGTGTGGTGTGTGTGTTGGGTTGGGGGGGGGGGGGTTTCCCATTCCAGCGCAACATGATGTACGGTCATGCATTTACTGTCCACGGATCTGCAACACCACAACTGTGGAGACCAC
This sequence comes from Ichthyophis bannanicus, assembly GCA_033557465.1. Classification (NCBI taxonomy): domain Eukaryota; kingdom Metazoa; phylum Chordata; class Amphibia; order Gymnophiona; family Ichthyophiidae; genus Ichthyophis; species Ichthyophis bannanicus. Next base: position 531,298,871 of record CM066033.1, read on the forward strand.
AACAGCAATTCCAATGCTCACATAATCAAAGGGAATGTTCCCATGCTAATCTAAACCAATAAGAAACAGACACCCATTTTCAAAAGCCAACACATATACAAAACATGTATGCCCATGGAGTGATGTGAGATTTAAAAACATAGCACCTAGATACATACTGTTGTTGGGTGAAGGTCTGAGCATATCCAGAATGTTTTAGGGGGTCTGGCTAAAATATGTTGGGTAGTGCTGTTGGTGCGATAATCCCTATATTTCCCATCTTCGTTTCACATTCACCATCCTGTAAACGATCCGGCTGTTGAAGGTACCGTCTAGTCCAACATGCACTCTGTACCCCGTCATAAGTTTTTGCAAAAAAACACATGCATGTGAACATGACCGTCCTTGTGTAGCTACGTTCCAATACTGCCCTGTATGCACCCCACTTGGTCCCCCTGCTATAACAGTTATCTCTCCACAATTTGAAGCTAAGTGCGGATGGACCACAAGCTTACATTAAAATCACGCTCTGATACAGTGGTCAAAAAAAGGGAACGAGTGAACCGGCGGCAATGGTAAGCTATACCCCACGCTAGTGTTCCTAGCCCTACTGGTGACATAGCCAATTATGTATGGGGCAAAGCTATAGGAGGACAGCGGTTTACGTGGAGGGGGTCGAGAAAAAAAAAAAAAAAGGGCCGTAAGAAGGACAGGGTCGAAAAATAAAAAAAGAGAGGGAACCCTGCTTGAAAGTGTCCACAAAAAATCAAGAAATAAAACCATAACACCTGAAAAGTACATATTAAGCGACATATTCATGGTACATCTATTGCCCCCTGTAGGTGGACAAACTCGCAGCAACAGTGTGATGGTGTGAATGGGTTCTAACCAAAGTACAACACACAGATGACATGTGGTTTGTATATAACATAAGGACGGTCAACAAATAATATCGGGATTGTGGGGAAAAGAAACTAACTATAAATAACGCTCTAACAAGTCGCAACTGATAAAAATAATGGGTGGAACGCATCAAACCCACATTAGTATGTGATGTTCCCCCAAAAACCCCACAAACACCATCCCATGTTTGCATATGCTACCAACATGCACTCTGAGGGAAGCATTACCAACATAGACAATTCACTGTGGTGTATGCACCATGGTCCAGAACATGTGCATGTTAAGATCATATACTGTTGACGAACATTATGATGTGGTGTTTAAATGTTTCTGCATGTACAAGATGTACAGACCACCTGTCATCATGATTACTGACACCAGGCCTGTGGATAACATCTATCATCTGTTGAATGTGCATGGGGTGTACCATCAAAGTACCATGCAGACATCTTGTGGGCAGTGTAGGTAACCAGGGAATGAGACATGCTATAGAAAGATAAATAGATTACACATGCGACATACTCACCCAGCCAAATATACAGTCGAACATAAAATCGTCCCCTCCTCAAATTGTGGTGAATATTGCCGACGTGAGTTTGCAGAAGCATGTGATAGGAAGGTCATGGGTTGGGGGCAGGCTGTCCTGCAAAAGGGCCTAGGGAACCAGCATTCAGAATATGGTAGAGTGCGGTGCCATCACACACAACCGTGACACGATATTCAGGAGAAAAGTACAAAGGGTTAGTGTTTGCGTGGTTGCGGGTAGCGAGCTACAGGAAAGGGGATCCCTGTCTCTGGTAGGCGGGGGACCAGGGCCAACATGTGTGCAATCAATAGCCTATACCCATCACGGGTCGGGATCCCGGCTAATGCCTCAAAGGCCTGTTGCAGTGGTCCACCATTGTTTGCATAGTGTGTGGGCATGGCTATGTAATTCACCACCCGGCTGACCATGGCACGCAAGTACTTGGTGGAGA